>BFEA01000002.1:737681-754942 GCA_003427395.1 Chara braunii
CTCATCGTCCCGAATAGGGCTTGGTCAGTGGATAAACAAACGAGGCTCGGGAGGGGAAAGAGAGCAGAGGGGAAAGGTCGAAGGGTCCCCCGACAAAGTGCGCCGTTGCCGGGGATGAGCGTTCTCCGCGGCCGCGGCCGGCTCAGCGACTACGGGGTGAGGGAGGACCAGCGTGACAGGCAGCGGTGAAGTGAGTTTGCGGCGTTCTTCAGAGTTTCGGCGTCGAGTTCTTCAGCAACTGTCTTCGAGATAGTCTCCAGCGGCTTCTTCACGGTGATCGAGTTTCTTCTCAAACGACGTCAGCGAGGGGTTTATTGGGGAGAGGTTTGTTGTTGGGTTTTGTCGGGGGGGGGAGGGGTTTTCGGGTGTTGGGGCTTGTCTCCTTGGTTCTTTTTGCAGGACCGCTCCGGCCCGCTTGCGATCTCGGCTCCCACTTCCGGCCTTTGAGGGGTTAAAAACAGGTCAGTTCCTTTTCGTGTGCTTGGTTTTAGCGCTTGTTTATTTCTAAAAACTTGAGAAACTAAGGGGGAGCACAGTTTGCCTGAGGGGTTTGAATGAGGGTGAAGAACAAAGAAAGGGGAGGGAGAAGAACAGTCCGGGGAAATAGTGTAAGGGGGTCCGCTCAAGGGGGAGAAAAGGAGAGAGAGAGAGAGGGGAGAGGGGTCCGAGAGGGGCCGGTAACGCTGTCTATTTGGGATCCGAGGGGGTCACCAAGTGTTCTTGATCTGCACGGGTTGTGGAGAGCACCTGCCCAGGGGCGAAGTCCAGCAAGAGAAATTGTGTCTAGAGAGGGGTTAGGGGTTTCGATTCTCGATCCACGGGGCCTGACGACGGTTGCAACTCTCGCGAGGGAGCGGGACTCTCAATCGGGGCCGGTTCGGGGCTTGGGGGAAAGGAGGGTGGTGCTACGGGTACCGGAGCGAGGGGAAGAGAGGGAGATACCTGATCTTCATACCGAGGGCAATCAAGAAGGGGGGGATACTTGGGGGACCTTGGACGAGGGATCGGAGACCGGTTCCTGGGTGGACCGGTGTCTAGCCGATTTCTCGGACTCGGAACTGGCGGACTATAGAGACTACGATAACGAGTATTGAAGACCCCAGGTACGTATGCTTATCAACCCCACCTGAGAGCCTCTTCCTAAAAGCTCCGCTCTTCCCACCCTTTTTTCGGTTTTCCCGATTTTCCAGTGATTCCAAGAGAGAAAAGAGGCAGCAGGGGGCGTAAAAGGGAGAAGAGAACGAAGTGCGAAGAGTTCACGATGAGGAGAGAAGGGGGGGAGTAGATAGGCTATCGATTTCCGATACATAGGTGGATCTTATCCTGGGACCCGGGTAATTCCACGCCTGAGGTGGGCCGAGTAGAGGCGTGGTACCGGATAGGCTAATTAGGACTAGAGGTCGGTTCAGTGGGGGACGTAGGGTGCGGGTGTGTGACTTCGGTCCGACTCCGGGGAGGGGGTTGCCACCCTTCCTCGGGGATAACCTGTGTCCGCGGCTAGTCTCTAGGCCGGGAGTGGGGAAGAGTCTCTCAGCGGGGGAGGACAGGAAGGTAGTAGAGTGAGACGGCGTTCCTTCTCTGGTCCATTTGATCCTTTTGAGCTCACAGGCTTTTCTTCCTCACGGGATAGAGGTGGTCTCTCGAGTGGCCAATAGGAAGTGAGAATTTAGGGAAGTTTCCTTTGATTATACTGTATGAGCCTAGAAGCCACTCCCGAATGGATTAGTGTGTGTACCCACGGAAGTGTTGATGTGTGGTGTTATTCCTTTAGACTATGGACTGGGGACTTTTATGTAGGTGTTTATGTAGAGGAGGGGCAAAATCAAGGGGAGGACTTCCTTCGAGGGTGGGAAGAGGCGATAGGCGACTCCCGCTGTTCGCGGGGGGAGTTAAGGAGTTACGGATTCAAGTATTTCTACTCTCTAGGATATCATACCTACCCGAGAGGTGGTCGCCCGACGCCGGTAATTCCGGACGCTTATCTTGATGGGTCGGATGGATGGAAAGTACTAATAGGGATAGTGAAGCATATGGTGAGAACAACGGATCCATGAGCTTGAGGCCTTTGGAGTTTGAGCCCGCAGGGATTAGTGTGGGTGATATAGGCGGAGTAGATGTTTGGTGCTATACCTTCTACTGGTGGACCGGGCACTTCGACATAGCCTTGTACGTGGAAGAGGGAGTAGATGGAGCGGCGGGGTATTTGGATAGATGGGAGGAGGCGATCGGTCACGCGCAGCTTGAGAGGCAGCTGCTAGGGGCTTAAAATATTAACTATTTCTACTCGTTGGGGTGCCGGACGTATCCGCGAGGGGGTGGGCCAGTCACCACTATTCCGGACGCCTTCCTAGACGGGTCGGACGAGTGGAGAGCGCTAGTTCAAATCATAGAGGAGATAGTCCTAGGGGATGGTTAGAATCATAGAGGGTACTGAAGAAGAAGGGGTTCGGATTGAGAAAGCTGATTTAAGCAAAGACCGAGAGTGCTTCAACGTCCCCTTAGACCACTGCACGGAGCGGTATCTAGCCGGTCGCGAGAAGGGGGTAGAGCTAGAGAGAGGGGTTTTTCTCTGGGCTCGTTTCGCAGTGGGAACTTGGGAGGGGGACAGGTGGTCCCGGAACAGGCCCCAGAATGGGAAGAGACCCAGGCGAACAGTCATCCATGCGGAAGGAACAGTCTACTTGAGTAAGGAAGCTTGGGCCGAGTACGTTACTCATTTGGTCCTGGGGTGGTACCGTGCGGATCATTGGGAGGCACGGGCAGGTCCAATTTTGAGGCAGATCTTTGAGGCTGAATCCCTTAGGCATAGCCCACCCGTCGAGGTGAGGGTGACCTGCGCGAGAGACGAAGAATATGCCCGTGCCACAGGGTGGGTCAGGGTCATTTTTCGATCATTTGTTTTCCGAAGGGTGAGCGGGAAGGAGGAACGGTACGACAGGATAGTACGGTCCATAGTGAGGGAAAAGGGGTGGCAACTCTCCATTAGGTCACTCCATTGGTACTACACCTATTGCGTGGATAACCCGGTGTCGTATGGGATCAAGGCTTGTAGGATTCATGCCGGGATCTTTAGGGAGTCCACCCGGGACCGCGAGGGAGGAAGGGACTACAGATACCAAAGGGTCTTCGGAGTGCCGCAAAGGATCTTCTAAATGAATGGTGTTCCATAATGGAAAGCGGGGATGCTTCTTTGAGTCCCCATTAGAAGACAGTGAGGCCCTTAGGCTGATCCCTAGCAACAGGGAACTGCTGGATTGGGAAAGGGTAGAAGAGGGGAGGTCCACGGCCAGTGGAAAATTTGTGTGGATAGAGTCCAAAGAAGTAGAAGGCCAAGGTATTGGACGGAGCCTTGAAGTAACCGCGGTTATTTTCATAGCACCAAAAGTTTGGGCAAAGCTTGTAGTACCCCTAGTTCTGGGACAAGGGGGTGGGCTGGAAAAATTGTTGCGAGAGGCGAGAGAAGTGAGAGGAGAGTGGGTAAGTAGGGTTAGAGAGCGATTTGCGTTCGTGTCCGTGGAAAGGGAAAGGTTCGCGAGGGAAGGTGAACTCCCAAGATCGAGGTACCCCGTGACTCTGAGGGTTCCGTCCTACCTGTTCCCTAGTGCAAACGAGGAAAAAATAGTGCGTCTTCTAGAGAGGGGTAGGGGTTTGGGTCTTACCGTCTGGGCCCTGTGGATACTCTATATGCACTGCATCGATCAAGGTATTCCGCCGCACAGGAGACTCTGGGGTATTTTCCATAGACTGGGTTCCTTAGAGGAAACCTACACTCTCTCTCCCGAAGATTGTCACAGGTGGGTCTTTAGGGCGACGAAAGCCGATGGTGAAGTTCGTCCTCAGTGAAGAAGGGGTGGTAGAATCAATAGAGTTCAGTGATCCCGAGAAGGTCTTGATCCCAGGAGACCCTCAGGTGACTCCTTATTAGATGAGTGTTGAGAAGAGGGGATTAATCAGAGAAGGGGCCTACGTGTGGATTCGAGCGCGAAGGCTCACTTGGAAAGAGGGTGTGGAGAGAGGAGGCCCACCCGACATCGGTCGCTTCCTAAAGATCCGAGCAACCATTTTTTTTGACGAAGAGAGGTGGACCGAGGTCTGGAGAGGTTTAGTGACCAGGCAGCTTACGCACTTTGAGTACCGAGAGTCCGCCAAGCTGTTGGCGAACCACCTGGTGTTAACAGATTACGAGGAGGGGACTTTCGAGTCGTGGTCCCTAGTTTCATTCGCCGAGCCCGGAGAGGTCCCTCGCGCTTCCGGGGTCCTTCACGCTAACTTGCCCCAGTTCGTAGCCAGTTCGTTTCTAAGGGACCCGGAAGAGAAAGTAGTGGCTGTGCTTAGGGCTGCTCGAGAATCCGGGGTATGGGCTAGGGGTTTGTTTTGGCTTTATACTCGGTGCGTGGACGCGGGAATTCCCCAAAGGAGTGAGCTATCGACCATATTTGGAAGGTTGAGGGAGTTTGAGGGACTCCAATCCCTCGTCGTGGACGTTCCGTATGCTCGCTTCTTCGAAGAGGAGTAGGTGGCAAACTGGAGGGGTTTTGAGGGCCGATGATAAGAAGGATTCTGATGACTCTCTGGGCGTCCATAGAGCCCGTAAAGGATACCGGGGAGGTTATTAGAATAACTCTGCCTAGGGCCCGGCTGGCCGAACCAGCTAGGACTCTCCTACGAGAGGATGGGGGGACCCAACGAGGGAAGGCGTTCGTACGCTTCGTGGTGAGTCGCCAGGGACAGGTCGTGGTTGGAGAAGCCAGGATATTCCTCTCGAAGGAAGGCTTTGTTGAGATAGCGCGTAGCCTACGGACTGGGCATGACCCTCTCTGGGATGCTCAAGCCGAAAGGGGCCAGTTAGAGGAGTTAGTGGAGGGGTTGGGGCCTCACGAAGGCTGCGAAGAAGAATATCTAGTGACCTACGGGGGTTAGGAAGAGATACCGTGGTTTCTCTCCAGCGAGCCTGCGGAGGTCCCCCGATTCATTTTTGAGCGGGTTTACCCCTCCGAGGCTGTTAAGAAGGCGGTGGGAAGAAGGGTTTCCATCCTAAGTCAGTTCAGGTTCACGGGATCAGACCTACACACCTTGCTAACTTGGTGTTTCCAGGACCCCTGTAGAGACGATTGGTCGACTCTAGAGGACCTGGGTTACGCTTTTGAGGGGTGGGGTCGACACGCGAGAGAATCTAAGATATCGTGGAGATACTTTGGTAAGATCTGTGAAGGGGAGCTAGCAGGGTTGGACCCCTCTGACTTGATTCGGGTGGCTATAGCCTGTCGTCGACGGAAGTTAAGGGATGACCGAGCCGGACCTTGAGGGGCTCGTGGGGTTGGATAGAGTGAGGGATGAAGTTCAGCGGATCCTTGCTCTGTGCTGGGAAAAAGAAAGGAGGGTTAGGCCAGGGTCCTTGGCAAGGATCAAGCTACTAGAGACAGCGACGATCGCAATCCTCGACGAGGTCACGATAGACCTTCTCTTGGGGTAAGGGGATGAGAGCCTCTTACGTTTCAAACAGGATTCGCTGGGAACTAGAGACCTACGAGGACGGAAGCGAGGTAAGGATCGAGGGGGGTGCCGAGCTTAACCCGGATTTGGAAGGGGACCGGGTGGTCCGGGCCGAAACGGAATTTCAAGTGGAAGTCCGACGATTGGCCTTGTGGAAAAGGAGAAGCTGGACAGTGCTAGCGGCCTTTTCAATTCGCACAAGAGACGCAAGCGGCGAACGATTCTCGAGGACTTGGAGGGAGCCTTTGCTGGAAGTAGAGAGAAAGTTCGAGGAGGACTCAGGGTGTCTAGGAACGCCGCTGACGTCTAGGACACACCTCGTGGAAACCCGGTTTTGGGATAAAACGGGGGAATACGAGGAGGCTTTGCATCAGACCCTGAGAGGGAACAGGGAGGCTGGTCGAGCTAGGTGCGAAAACTCGTTGGTCGAAGCCGCCGAGCGGTTGGCAGGCGTGAGGTGAGAACTCCCATGCTTAGATACGAGAGGGGGGACCCTTACGGTACCTTAGACAGGGCTTGGACGTGGGGAGGACAAGATTGGGTCTGTCTCTTATACACATCTAGATGTGTATAAGAGACAGACCTTTGATAGGGCTTGGACGTGGGGAGGACAGTATGGAGTGACTCTTCCGAAGATTAGAGGGAAAGGAGAGGTGACGACAGAGTTCTTTGAGATTTACGAGCAGGAGACAGTGATCAGGTTCTCAGTAGCATCGGAGGGAGAGTTGCATAAGAAAGGCTGAAATCTTTTTGTCCCCTGACGCCCGGCTAATCTTAGCGACCGAATTAGCTGAAGGGAAAGTTCCTCTAGGCATCGCCGAAAGAACTCTAGAACGAGTACAAAGATTGAGGAGAGTTGGTGCCGGGGACCCCGTGATTGATAAGGTAGAGTACCGAGGGAGGGAGGAAGTTCCGAGGGCAGCCCACGGGAGGACTTGGCACATCCCTACCTGGGCTTATCGGCTTCTCTATTCTGACGACGAGACCGTAAGGAAAGTCCGATTAAGGGGACAAGTGATAGAAAAATTCCCTCTGAGAGAAGACGGGGGTCACGAGCTATTCACCCAGTGCTGGGAATCGAGAGAAGACACCGACTTCGAGTGGTGGGCCCGCATTGGGGAATTCATCAAGCCCTTATTCTCCGGGCAGGCGGGTGATGTGGACATAGATCTGATTAGGAGGCGTGCGCAGGAAGGAATTAGGGGCATTTCGGACCTTGAGATCGCAAATCTTGCATTGGCCGCTAGCGAGGAAAAGAGACTAAGAGATTCTTGGTGGACGGTAACCAGTGAGGAGTCGGGGGGAGAAAGTGTTAACGAGGACTCTAGTGAAGGGAAGGGGGGATCGGAGGAAGAAGAGAGCTCAGAAGATAATGCAGAGAGTAGTGAGAGGGACGAGCCGAAAAGTGACACGGACGATAGGGAGGAAAGCGACTAGAAAGTGCCGATAAAGGTGCATAGAGAGTGAAGTAGGAGCTGGCCTTCCTAGCCCACCGGAAACCATTGAAAGAAGGGGGGTAGTGAAGAGCCCCGAGTTGGGGGCCAGTCTAAGTAGGGTAGTGGAAGAGATGACTGAGGGGGCGGAGGCGCTATAAAGGACCAAAGGGGGGCCGGAAATGGCTCCGGGGGAGAGACCAGCTTCGGAGGGGCAAGGGGCCGGCACGGAAGTACGAGTGCACAAAGATGTGGGACCACTGGTGACGGTAAACAAGGGGGTAGCCGAAGCCACGAGGGGCATTCCGGTGGAGTCCCGGTGGGCAGATCTAATGGATGCGGAAGCAAGGCTAGAAGGAACACGGGAATTCCCTAGGGATAGACAAGGGTATCGGCCACTTAGGGGAGGAGAAGAGGAGTGTCAAGACAGGAGGGACTTGAGAGAAGGGAGGAGATGGGTCGAAAGGGTCCCGGAGGCCGTCACCAGTGAAAAGCAGGGCTTGGTAGGTCCAAGATTTGGTGTGGAAGTGAGAATGTCAGTGAGAGAGGGGGCAACCGAGGGCTCGAGGGGCCTCCCTATAGAATCTCGGTGGGGGGATTTACCGGACACAAGAATGAGAGAAGACCTAGGATTTCTAAGAGATGGGAGGGGGTACCGACCACCCCAGAGAGAAGAGGAAGGGGGACCAGTAGAAGGGGGCTTAGAGAAGAAAGGCCGGCGGAGGCTGGTAGTAGGTCGCGCAGATGGGCCGTGAGAGAAGCAGATGCGGCTTGGGCCCCTGACGAGATAACGGGCAGGAGTCAAGGGATGGAGGCCCGGCGGAGTTTTAGAGGGCCTGACCACGCTCGGTGGGAACCAGATTGGCCGGATGAGCGGGGCCGCTACGGGGAAGATCCCTGGGAGCCATCAAGACCCCGAGGTCGGGCAGAGGAGCCCGATCCCGCGTGATACAAACCGTTTGATCTGGCAACCGATGGGCCTATGGAAGGTCCCTATTTTCGTCGATATGACGACTGACGGGTGCCCTATTATGACGTCAACTTGGGTCTGGAGGCGCTTTTTTTCGATGGGCGAGATGTAACTGGGTTCGTGGAGAAATGAGAGAGTTACGCGTACCGCAAGAGATTCTCCGAAAGGGAGTGGATCGACTATTTTATCCAGCACTCGGACCCCGAATCGGACACCGCGATCCGGGCTATCTACCCCTCGGACGGTCGATGGAGGACCTTCAGAGCGAGCCTATTGCAGACTTTTGCCTGTGATGACTTAATCCCGACCGTAGAGGGCTTGCGACGGATTACAAGGGAAGAACGGGAAAGCTTGGTAGCCTTCACCCGAAGGTTCAAACGCTTATCCCAAACCCTAGTGGATAGGGGCATGCTGTCTGAAGTAGATAGGTCCATGATGTTCATGATGCACCTGCCCGAAGAGAAGAGGAAGGAGGTTCTTGAAAAGGCCCCGAGGAATTTTGCAAATTTCGAGAAAGTAGCCGAAGTGGTTTTCACAGGGGGAGGGGTAGACATAAGAGAATACATGAAAGAGACCTTGGACATGGCTCTTCGCAACATGCGAGGGACACAGAATGATGGTCCAAGAGGGAACGATAGACCAGCTCCTGGTCCACCGGCTCCCCGGTGGGGAGATCGGCCTACCGGATGGAGGAACGAGTCGAGTGGCCAAGGGGGTTGGAGGAACGACCGGGAGGTAGGGGGAAATCGTGGTTCCGATTGGGGGAATTCCTATTGGAAGGATGCTAGGGATGGAAGGTGGGGAGAGGCCCCTCAAGCTAGGTCCCAAGGGCCGCGACCGGAGGTTAGAGCGCCACCACCCCCGACACCACCACCACCGGTTCCGCCTGCGCCTATAACGGCAACAGCACAAGGGGGTCCGCATCCCAACAATCCATAAGCTCGGGCCGGGTGTGTCTACTGCAACGAGGAAAACCACATCAAAAGGGACTGCCCTTATCTCACGGAGGCGTTGAGATTGGGAGTGGTCAAGTTGAATGAAAACAAGTGGGTTGTGTGGGGAGATAGCGGAGAGGCGGTCTCCTTCTATCCATCGATGAAGGTGAACGTGGATAAGAGGGTGACCCTTCAAGAGGCTAGGCTAGGAAAGAAGCCGGAGGTCGGGGGCTCCTCCAGCGCGGCTCACATCCAAATGGTGGAATCACCAGAAGGATTGTCCATTAGAGAACCCCAAGTATCCAGCATCAAGTTCATAGATACCCAGGCCAAGGAGGAGAGGCCATGCCTAAGGGTGAGGACGCAGGTCGGGGCTGAAACATCTGAGAACCAAGCAAGCGTGACGGAAAGTACGGAGGTGAAAAGCGGCGACAATGACCAGCCAATGACCGATGCAAAAGCAGTGGAGGAAAAGAAAGAAGAGCCCACTTCGCCAAAATCGCCTAAGAAAAGGACCCCCAAAAAGTTCGAAATGAAGTGCACCCTGGATGAGATAGACACGGTAGCACCCCTTAGGCGAACGCTGATTCAGCCCATGCAGTGCACCCTTTTAGAATATCTAGCCGCGAGCAAAAGTGCCAGAGAGGAGCTCCTAAGCATCACAAGGAAGGTGAGAGTCCCGCTCGCGGTAGGGCCCACGGTGCCGGTGGAAGGTCCCACCAAGGAAGAAGTGCAGGCCACCCACATTACCATGGAGGATCTACCGGCCAATTTCTTCTCGGGGAAAGAGGCCAAGAAGTTCTACGTGCTAGCGAGTGGCCAGCTCCAGGCGGTGGTAAGTGGGAAAAAGATGAGGGCTTTAGTGGACAATGGGTCCGAGTCTACGGTATGTAGGGACTCCATCGCGCGAGAGCTAGGCCTAGAGATAGATCGAGTGGTGTCAATGTCGATGGTGGTAGCGGATAACAAGCTGCAACCGCCGGAAGGGGTGTGTCATAGCCCCGTAATTGAGGTAGCTGGTGTGGAGGCCACGGTACCGATCTTTTCGGTAAAAGAATGTTCCTCTGAATTAATCCTCGGGAGGACTTGGCTAAGCGCGGTACATGCAACCACAGTTGATTTGCCGGATGGAAGTCAAACTCTCTCGATCCAAAGTCTGATGGAATCAGAGTGGTCTTTAAGACCGTGGACGCGCAAGATGAACGTAACCGGACCAGCCTTACTAGGCGCAAGGGTGGCCAGTCGAGGGTGTGTCGAGTCTGTCTAGAGGAAGTGCCATTGACGGATAGAGGACCAAAGGGGGACCAATTGGAGATCGAAAGCGTGGGAGATAGGATAGTAATTAACGGCATGGGGTACAAGAAGGAGGACGAGGAGGAGGAGTTCGGTGGGTGCGTCAGTTTGTCTTTTTTGGAGGGATCCCCCTAGCCGGCGGAGTTAAGAAGTACAAAATCGTGGTGGAAAAAGTGAAACCCGCCGCGGTCAGCCGGGATAGAACGGGGGAAGCTACAATATCGGAAGAGGAGATAGCCGGTATCATCAGGAAGATTAAAGAGACGGAGGGGCAAAGGATAACGACCGATAGACTGGCCAAAATGAATATAGGAGATGGGAATCTCACGGAGAAAGAAAAAGAGTTCATAGCAATGACTTTAAGGGGCTGCGATATGGTCATTGCCTTTGATGACTCGGAGAGAGGGAGAATCGACCCAAGGTACGCTGATCCTACCCGGATCCACACGGTCCCCCACGTCCCTTGGAAGGATAGGCCTCAATGGAAGTATGCTCAAAAGGAAAAAGAAGATATAGTGGTCTTCATCAAGGAAAAGATCAGGACGTTCGTCGCGGAACCTTGCGAGAGTGCCTACTCCAATAAGTAGTTCTTTCTAAGGAAGGGAGGTAGCAACAAACTAAGATGGATCCAGAACCTCCAGAGGACCAATGCAGTCACCATAAGAGACGTGGGGTCTATACCTGAGTCCGACTTGCTAGCGGAAGGGTCAGCGAGTCGCTCGATATACTCTATTTGCGATCTCTTCTCAGGGTACAACGAGATTCCCTTAGATTACAGGGACAGGCACATGACCGTCATGCATACACCCTTATGGCTGGTTCAAATGATGGTGGTACCGATGGGTTGGATGAATGGGGTAGCCGTGTTCCAAAGGGCCATGATCGCGGTCCTCAAGGAATTCATACCGGAGAAGGTAGAGGTCTTCCTGGATGATTTCCCGATAAAAGGGTCGATCGAGCAGGATGAGACAGAGGTTTTCCCGGGAGTTAGAAAGTTTGTGGCCGACCATATGAAATATGTCAGAGACGTCCTTGAGAAACTAGACGACGCGAACCTCACGGTAAGCGGGACTAAGAGTCGCTGGGGCGTATCTTCCATCAAGATATTAGGGTTCATTTGCGATAAAGAGGGGCGGAGGCCCGATCCCGAGAAACTAGTAAAGTTGATGACTTGGCCATCCCCACTCAAATCCATAACAGAGGTCCGGTAGTTTCTAGGGGTTGTGGGCTACTGACGAATCTTCATAAAAGCCTATGGAGAGAAGGCGGAACCCCTTAGAAGACTCCTCAGGAAATCGGAAAGATGGGTTTGGGGAGAAGAGCAAACAGCGGTCATGGAAGCCTTGAAGGGGGAATTCCGCGAAGGTGGAGAAGTCCTAGGGGTCCCGTTTTTTGAAGACGAAGAAGGTCGTCCATTTATAGTATCCACGGATGCTGGACCTCACTCAGTAGGGGGTCTCTTGTCGCAAAAGGATGGGGAAGGGAGAGAGAGACCGTTGCAATTCGAAAACCGGACCTTAAACCCCGCAAAGAGAAATTATAGTCAATTCAAGAAGGAAGTGTTGGGGGTACTGCATTGCCTAAAAGCCTTCCGTCACTACCTGTACGGACGGCGTTTTCTCCTAAGGGTGGACCCGACGGCAGTGGCCACGGTCCTCCAAAAGGATTTCTCATTGACGGATCCGACCATCGCATGTTGGATGATCCATATCAGGCTTTATGACTATAGGGTCGAGAGGATATCGGGGACCAAAAACCAGGTCGCCGATGGATTGTCACGGCTTCCCAAGGAGGACCTGCCTAGACTTAAGAAGGTAGAAGAGGTAATGGTCGAAGAGACGATAATGAAAGTCGCCGCAAATAGAGCGCAAATAGTTGGGGGCAGCCGAGGGGAAGAAGGAGGCCCAAGGACTTTTCTCGCGAATCTCTACGACGGAAAGTACCGACACATAGGACTGTACTTGGCCGGTAGGGAAACAGGGACTGAAAAGATCCAGCAAGAGGCGCAGGGATATTGCCTGCGGGAAGGCCACCTCTTCAAAAGACCCACCACATTCGCAATACCCATGAGGGTACTGTGCGATCCGGAGGAGAGAAAGACAGTCATAGAGGAGTTACATGATGGGGTCGTTGGAGGTCATAGGGGGATTAAAGGCACTTTCGATAAGGTCCGCAGGCTTTATTGGTGGGACGGGCAATACACTGAAGTGGAAAAGTACTGTTCGACCGGTGAAGCTTGCCAGAAGAGGGCGACGGTTCGATACAAAGAACCCTTAGTTCCGTCGCTTCCCACGGTTTCGGGCGAGAAGGTCCATATAGACTTGGTGACCATGTCAAAAGGGGTCGGCGGTCTTCGGTATATAATCAACGCCCGGGATGATCTCACCGGATTCATAGAAGCAAAGGCCATTAAGAGAAAAACGGCGGAGGAGGTGAGTGATTTTCTCCTTGAGTATATCGCGCGGTATGGGTGCGTCGGGAGGATAGTAATGGATAGGGGCGCTGAGTTCTTAAGCCAAGAGGTCAAAGGATTATTGGAGAAGGCGGGAATAGGGGCAGCCTATACGACCGCTTATCACCCCCAAAGCAATGCACCGGTAGAAAGGGGGCACCAGACGCTTGTAGACGCTCTAGCGAAATGGTGCAAAGGTCACCCGGAACAGTGGCCAAGATATTTGCGATACGCGGCTTGGGCCGATAATATCACGGTCAAATCCAGTACGGGGTACCCTCCATACACCCTTTGGTTCGGTAGGCATTGTCCCCTACCCATCGAGTTCCACATAGACACTTGGACGAGTTTCTCATGGAAAACCAACATGTCTAGGGATGAACTGTTGGAGGCGCGGATACGACAAATAGCCGAGAACTTGGATACCGGGGTAACCGCGGCCGGTGAGAACGTCGAGAGAGAGAGGGTGAAAGGNGGCCGGTGAGAACGTCGAGAGAGAGAGGGTGAAAGGGAAAGATAGGTGGGACAAAAATCTGCGGGTCCGAAAGGCGCCGATAGGGGTGAACGACCTAGTGCTGATGTACGATTCGTCGCTAGAAAAGACCTGGAGCCGAAAATTGGCAAACCGATGGATGGGACCATATAAGGTCCTAAAGAGATTGGATGGGGGGGCTTACATGCTCGCAGAATTAGATGGGAGTAGGTTATGGGACCCTATCGCCGGGGCTCGTCTCAAAATCTTCCAATCAAGGGGGACCCTGGGGGAGGAGCCGAAACTAAAAGGGAAGGAAGTGCTCGAAGCAGAACTGACCATCACTCATGAAAAGGGGGAGACCTCCAGACAAGGGGCCTCGCCTCGCCCAACCAGGAAAGGGTATAAGGTTCGGAAACCTCCACTACCAAAGACCCCTAGGAAGAAAAAAAGGCCTAGAGAAGAAGAAGGTAATGACGATCGGTTAGGGAAGCGCCGGCTAAGGGAGAGGCGGAGTGCCTCAGGGAAAGCCTTGAAAATCAAACGGGAAAGAGAAGAGAGGAAACAGAAGAGGGAGAGGCACGAGAAGAGGAAGAGAAAACGGAAACAGTCGTAGGATGATGCACCGTGAGTCGTGGTCCTAGGAAAGGAGATTGTATCATAGTTAGAGAAGGACGGGTGTCACACAACCAACGGGAAGGGTGTACCATAGATAAGGAAAAGTGAGTCGAGAAGGGGCGGTATGTTGCGACCCCGGAAGGGTTTTTGTACCTTGCAGAGGAGAAGAAGGCATAGTTAGGAAGAAACGGGCATCTAGGGGCATGGGTAACAAGAGGAACCGGGGGAAATGGGATGAGCTAAAATAAGGGGAGGGTATATACATTGGGAACTGCTCGCCGGGGACGGCGAGAAATGGGGTGTGGGCTGGTTTTCAGGCGGCTGGCTACCAGCCGAAGGGTTTTATTTTGAAATGAAGAACATTTTCCCTTTTTTTTTTATGGTTTTTGTGTGGTTTTGAAGTAAGCGCGAATGTGAGTATGTTCTTTATGGATGTCCTCGGGTATCCAGGCCTTCGTACTAACCCTGTCATGGGCCGGAGTGGAGGTTCGAACCATGATCGCGAGTGGGCACGTGCAGATTCTGAAGGATCGAGTGTTTTAATACCTAAGGCAAGAAATCAAGGGTCGGTGGCGAACTTCGGGACAAACCCTGGAAAAACTCGAGGAATTGGGACTTGAGAGGGACAAGTTTGACCACGAGGAACAGTCGGACTACTCCGGTCTCTCGCGGCCTGCTTCATACAGGGAGAAGGATGTTCAGGAGCCTGCGGAAACTCGCGATGGCCGCGCTACTAGGGGAGGGGGTTCCGTGACACCTAATCAAGAAGGCAACTGGCGCCGCGTCTTGGTAAAGACCGGAGGCAGGGGCGGCTCCCGTGTCGACAGCTTCCGAAGCCTGCCTGGACCGTGATCGCCGTAAGATAGAGCCGGCTCCCCGGCATTCGCCGATGCGACGGCGGTCAACTAGCCAGCGGGGAAATGAGATTGGTCGGCGGATGAATGGGATCAATCGGGGACGACGGGTGCATCCGCGGCTGGGTGCTGGAGGCGAGTCGGCACAAAGAGACACCGAAGGGGTCCTCGTGCTGCCAACTCCGTCCGGGGAGAGTGATGAGCATGCTCCCAGCAGCGGGTAGGTGACTTAACCGCCGGTGAAACGATGACGGGGAACGAGATTCAAGGCAATCAGAAGGACAAGCTACATAGATCATATTGAGCAATGGCCTGGGCCGCATCCTGCAGCCGGATGCACCCGGTCCAAAAGTACGGCTAGAGCCGTTGCTTCAGGCGGCAAGAACGCAGGCAGTTACAGCAAGGAAGGGGAAGCGTCAGCCAACCGATTGGCTGGCTGGGGAAGGTTTCAGATACGACGTTGGGGAGTGGTAGAAAAGAAGGAGAGGAGGATCAAAGGTTTGCTGGGTAGGTCCTGAGTAAGGGAGGGAAATTGAAGATAGTAGTGGGTGTCGGGAGGGAGAAAGGGAAATGAGTCGAACGGTTGCCGGCTAACGCTCGTGGCGACCAAGGAAGAGCACCAGTGGAATCGAAAGGTCGGAGATGCATCTAGTTCGGAAGATGGGCAGATGCGGACGCAAAAACAAGAATGAGACAACGAGAAGGGGAAGGGAATCGACCATCGAAGAAAAGTCTGAGAATTGAAGCTAAGAGGGGGCGCGCATCGCAGAATTGGCCAGCATCTGGGGCAGAGACTGGGCGGTGGAGAGGGCCCCTTGAGCAAGCCAGCTGGAGGACGCCGATTGACTGCCCAAGTGAACCGCCGAGGCGCGCGCGCCTCAGGGGTTCCTAACAACTGCACGCTAACGAACAGCCTGTAAGTCGGGTAAAGGGAGGGCACTGAAGCGTCGAACGATAGGAGCGTGGCTACCTATGGACCGAAGGNTGGGCGGTGGAGAGGGCCCCTTGAGCAAGCCAGCTGGAGGACGCCGATTGACTGCCCAAGTGAACCGCCGAGGCGCGCGCGCCTCAGGGGTTCCTAACAACTGCACGCTAACGAACAGCCTGTAAGTCGGGTAAAGGGAGGGCACTGAAGCGTCGAACGATAGGAGCGTGGCTACCTATGGACCGAAGGTTTGGGTGAGCACCTCTAAAACAAGGGAGGGCGCCGGAAGCGTGCTCAGTCGAAGTCGTGATGCAGATCGATCCCGCGAGTTGGAGGAAGAAAAGATCCCATTGGGGGAGAGACGAGAAGGCGGATGATGGGAGGGGGAAGGGAAAACGAAAGCGGGAAGAAAAGCGAAACTGGAAGCAGGAAGGAGGATGGTCGAAAAATTCGACTTTTTTTGTGCCTGGCGGACCGGAAGCCAAGCCACGGGCGGGGTTGGGGGAAGACCTGCGAGGAGAAAAGGGCGGGAAGACGACGCTAGTTGCGGCTTTGGAGGAAGCGTGGGGGGAGGTGTACGAATGGTGGAGATCCCGCCCAACGATCACAAACGATCCCGAGGAGGGAAGGAGGAGATCCTATTGGTGTTTGTGGGGGAAGGAGGATCGAGAACTAAGGGCGGGAGCAGAAAACAAAAACAGAAAAGGGATGGCGGGAAGAGAAAATTTTTGCCGAAAAATTTGTTCACCGCGCGCAGAAAGGTAGAGCGCGTGCTGCTGAAGGGAGGAGAAGAACGTATAAAAAGGAAGAGAGGGGGCAAAAAAGGAGGCTCGCAAGGGGATTCTTTCGGGAGGCGCACGTAGTGAGGTTGGCCTAGTGCACGAAGAGCGCGGTCCGCTCAGTGCAGGATTCGGCTACGATGTGCTCAGGAGGGAGAAGCCGCTCCAGGCGCTCGGGCGGACTAGAAAGTGGCTCACGCACCCGGCTGCGTTACGCTGTGCTCGGCTAAAGGAGAGAGAGAGAGAGAGAGAGAGAGAGAGAGAGAGAGAGAGAGAGAGAGAGAGAGAGTGAGAGAGTGAGAGAGAGAGGGAGAGAGGAACGCATGAGGAAGGCTCTTGGGTCAGACTCTGTGGTCGCGACTGACAGTCACCTTCGGGGCGCACGGAGGAGGTGTTCGGGACGCACGAAGATAGCGGACGGTGCACCGAAGAAGTTCGCTGGCGGAGATCATCAAGCGCACTGAGCTTCCGGGTGTTCGATAGCAGACGCACGAGGCGCACGGGTGCTCCAGCACTCCGTTTGGTTCCCAACAGTGTACTTGCGGACGAGCTCGCAGAGTCGCGAGCGAGAGAGAAGGGCGCACGGATGCACGAGCGCTCTATTCGCTCGCCACGGTAGACGTGCGGACGAGCTCGCTGAGTCGCGGGCGAGAGAGAAAGAGAGCACGGGGGTCCAGGGCGCTCTCGGGGGTGAGAGCTGCGAAGTCGCCCGGAAGAACGCACTAGGGAGGAACGGGCGTCCGAGAGAGCAAGCGCAAGTCGCGCGCGCACCAGGGAACGAATGGAGGAGACCGATCTCGGGACAGAGCCAAGCAACGAGGGTCGAAAGAGGGGAGGAGCTCGCGGGGCTGACCGGGGGGTGCGAAGGCGTTCGGGACGCTGCGAGAGGCTAACGATTGGGGCGCTGACGGGAGGTGGCTACCAAGGTAAGACAGGAGAGAGAAGGAGGGAGGGGGGCGCCGACGCGACTAGAGCAAGCGCATGGTAGCTCCGGCGAGGAAAGAGAGAGAGGGAGAGAGAGAGAGAGAGAGAGAGAG
>BFEA01000002.1:797566-819628 GCA_003427395.1 Chara braunii
TCTTTAATCAAAGCATGACTAATCCGGTACTCCCGAGGAGTACATGTCTTTAATCAAAGCATGACTAATCCGGTACTTCCGAGAAGTACACTTCTTCAAACTTAACAAAAGTCAGTTTGACCGGTACTTCCGTGAAGTACATCTATTAGTTTAACAAAAGTCATGTTGATCCGGTACTTCCGAGAAGTACGCTTCTTCAAACTTAACAAAAGCCAGTTTGACCGGTACTTCTGTGAAGTACATATATTAGTTGAACAAGAGTCATTTGATCCGGTACTTCCGAGAAGTACACTTCTTCAAACTTAACAAAAGCCAGTTTGATCGGTCCGTGAAGTACATCTTTCAGTTTAACAAGAGTCATTTGATCCGGTACTCCCGTGGGGTACGCTTCTTCAGCTTAACAACGACCATTGATCTGGTGCTCCCGTGGGGCGACTCAATTACTCTTCTGGCTAACGGAATATTTGGGATTGATCAAGTAGTGGAAGATTCCCGGGTGAATCAGGCTACTACTTGCGCATGTCAGAACAAGAAGAAGAGAAAAGGAAAAAGGGAATGCTCCATCGGGAGCGACCCCAAAGGTTCTTTAGAAAGAAACGTAAAAAAAAACGAATGTCGCAGGGAAAAGGATTAGACGAAAAGGAGTTCCGCATAGCTTTAGTTCGTTGGTAGGCTCCTAAGGGAGAAACCAACGAACGGCATAAGTAGATCTCAGTTAGATTACCGCGTAAACACAAAAGGGTGTGCTTATCCACGAAAGAGAGAGTGTAAGTACTGAGAGTAAGGAAACATGAATTTCCCTGAGGCGACTTAGGACATAGACAAGAATTTTCCCGAGGCGACTTATATTGCTAACACCTACACTGATTCTCATGACCTAGACTAAGAAATTAATACTTTGATGAGCTTAAGATGAAGGTAGGCGGGCAGTGAATGCAGTGTTATAACTTCCATCGATTCATGCACGCAACTTATAGTCTTAAGCTAAGTGTTTTTTCGCATCTGCTTACATGATTCATATATGTTTACGGTGTCTTTTAACTGCTCTGCAAGTGTGGCTGTTTTAAAGATTATGCGTTCGTATATTGGCGGTATTGGTTCCCTTTAGTTTTGTTAAGATAGGAAAGGAGATGCTTATTAAGAACTGCTTATTAAGAACTATCTTCGGCTTACATCCTGATGCTTTGTCACTTGTTGTACTTGTACAGATCAGCGACGGTGACAATGGCTAAGGATGGCGGCTTGGCTAAGATCCTACTTTAGAGGAATTCGTCCCTCGCTAAAGCACTAACGCGCGAATCTGTAAAGGAGTCAATGCCCCAAGACCTTAGGGCTCTGCTGTTTCAAGGGAAGAATCTTCCAAACTTTTTGCGCGATTACCGCAATTTTGACCTTGAGAATAAATGGGATGAGAGAGCGATGTTGACTATGCTGCCTTTATTCGTGTGTGAGGAGTTGAGCGAAGAAGTATATCGTTTCATGTTGAGATCACAGACTTGGATTGAACTCGAGGGTTTGTTGAGCTTGAGATTTTCCGAAAGCGAAGTTGTCAGTCATCATTATGAGAGCCCTGAGCAAGTGATCGATGGTACGTCGATGCAAGGAGAAATAGGCAGTATACTGAAACAGGTGAGAGAGTTGGAAGAAATAATGATGCAACTAGAGGGAGTAAGGAAAGGAAAGCAAAAAATCCCGGAGGGACTGTTAGACGAACTAGCTGGTTGAAGTGGAGAGAAAACAGATGATGATAATCGAGGCTCTCTCCGACCTGCAAGGGTTGAGAAAAAGTGGTGTCACAACCAAAAAAGGGAAGGAAACAAGGGAGTGATTGACATAGAAGAAGGACCTGAACCTCCTAAATTGACCAAAGTCGAGCAAAGGGCAAGAAACCGAGCTTAAATGGTCATGGGTCGTGGGCGAGGTCAAAATTGAGAAGGGGGTCGAGGAAATGATGATCAGGAAAATGGCCAAGGATCTTGGAAAAGAAGAGTGGATTTGAGAAAAGTTGTCTGCTGGCATTGTACCCGAGAAGGGCATACAATGAGGTTTTGTCACGTCAGAAAGATCGATGAAGCAAATGGTCTGATTAGCATCAATATCGAAGAATGTGTTTATGACAGATGTGGGAACCTCATTAACCCAAACATACCTGGAGGGACGAGACAGGAAGCCTTACGACGGGAGCGCGAATGGTGGACAAAGGCAACAACCTGTACCAGCGACAGGGGATTGTAAGGTCGTTGAATGGTAACGTCATCAAGAAGTCACGACTATCAAAGATATAAGTATTCTCCTTTAGAGGAGGTAACTGGAAAAGGTTATTGGAGGATGGAATGGGGGAGGTATGCAGAAAGGGAAGCAAGTTGAGTGAGAGGATTTTATCCACAGAAGCAGGTAGGGGAAGCAGTGGAATAAGATGGAGAAGGATATGAAAAAATTTTAAACAGATTCTTGAGATATCAACGAAGGAAATGATAGAGTCCACCAAGATAATTGAGTGGAAGGAGAAGCAAGGATTTGGAATTATGGGGTTTGTGGGAATGCTCCTGGTGTAAGGACAAGAGAAGAACGAGAGTTCAAAAAGGCAAACATCAAAGGATGGTGAAGAGCAGGGAGGAATGAGTGAGCAGAGCACGAAGCATATTACCACGTAGTGCTTCTAAAGTCGTTAAGCCACTGGCTTCAAGGACGATTGGACAAATTTTTCAAGGTTTACATGGACGATAGTAAAATAGGAGAAGGTCTTATTCAAAGGCGACAACCTAGTCCTTTGAAATGACAAAAAGTTTGACAGAAACATCTTCACATGACCAAGAGGACAAAGGAGTGAGGGAGAAAGTCGTGTTAGCACTATATGACAGAAACTGTCCTCGGTTTAAAAGGGTGAGACTGAGGTTTTTTGTGAAGATAGATGGGAACAAGAGGCTTATCGAGTTGAAAGGATACATAAGTAAGCAGGCCAAAGAAAAGTTCAGACACCAGTTATTTAGTTAAGGGCTTAACATAGAGAAATTTGGGGAAGATTTGTACCTAACTGGTAAATGGGCGACTCCTTGATTCTTTCTTCTAAATCCTATAATAAGACTCTCACATTTTCCTTTCTTCGGATAAGATATTATACTCTAGTAGTCGAGTGTGAGGTAAGATCTGCGACATGTTTGTTATTTATTTCCCACTTAGATGCATTGATGAACTTCAGTAGATAGGATAAATGAGATGTCATAGAAGATATTATGAGATTTTACTGTTTCTTTTATACTTTTCTGACTCGACGGGTGTACTTTCGTAATTGAGGATAGAAGAGACACGTGACTCGAGTTTCAGGATTGTTTTTGACTCGACACTATGGGTTCGACTAAGTTTTTCTCCTGAGACATATATGATTTTTATCTATGGGGTATGCCAACGAGAGACACTTTCACTTTCACAATTCAGTTGGTCCAACGTCTGGTCTTGATTGATGAAATGTGTATCTTGGATATGTGTGTGAATTGCGCTATCAAGTCTTGAACTAGGATGCTCTAAAAAGCGCCTAAGTGTTCAAGAAAGATAGGATGAAATGTGATATGTACAGTCTGAAAGTGTTGTGACATTGTTGGTCAGTTGTTTCCATGTTTTGTCTTATATGGTTATTTTTTAAAAATACCCTAAAAGTGGGGTATGAGAAAGTCAAAATTTTGATACATCTGAAAAACCCTGCAAGCCAGGAAAATGTATGTTATGGAATGGATGTGTTTTTCTGCCTTCTGACAAGACAAGGAGTCAAAAAATACTTTTATACATTTTTTTATGGGTATTTGGTTGGCTTTTGCTGTTGGTTGAAGATCCCCGAGACGTGTGTCTGTCCAGCCTGTGATCGAGGTTTGGGGCAACACGACCCCTAAGTGGCTCTGACGATGCCCCTCCTTCAGTGACATATGACAATCATGATATATCATTTTTATTGATTAAATTTTCTTTATATATTTTTCAATAAGGTTCATTCATCCAAACTGACGACGGGATTCTTTGGTCAAATTGTTTTTATATATATGAAATGATCATCGTTCATCTTCTCTAGGTGGTCAGTCTGAAGGACTTGAAATTACCAAGCCTATGGTGGAAAATTGGCATCGTTGAGACGTAACTCCCAGCGTGGGCTGCTGACCAAGTATAACTAGGCAGCGAGCCTTCCGATTACGGCCTAGGACCGAAACCTGAGAGGGGACCTCCTTAATGATGGAATTGGTTCAGGTAGATATCGGCGGGATCAAGAGGCAGGTCTAGAATGATAGGAGATTTCTACCCCATATTGCGTAACCAATACGAGAACCATCGCTAAAAATAACAAACGAGGTGGGCCGCAATTTCGGCCTGATCAACCGGCTGTGGTGGGTTGACGCCAAGGTCGCCGATCCCCTCGCATTAGACTTCGGGTGGGACGGTAAAATCTGACTTAGGTCAAGACCCGCGTCCAAAGAGTGGGATTCGATTTTGATTCCTAACTCCTCGGACACCCAACGAGATTCTGGCAAATAAAGCCTAAAGTTGGGGGGAGGAGCCATCATTGTCTTCCTTGGTGATCTCCGCAACTGTAGTACGGATCCAGTATGCCCACTTGGGTTTTATGGAATAATCGTTTCTTGGGAATTGTCATTTTGGATATGTGGGAGACCCAAGTTAAAATCCTGACAGTATGGACGCACCAAAGGGGACAGTGAGGGTCTCCAAACCGCAACTTCACCCAGGGGATCGAATTTTGACTACTTGTCACGTCAGAAGGCATTTCTTTGCAATTAGATTCCCCAGCGATGGGGACGTCGCTTAATGGGGTCCGGGAAAACTGTCGGAGCAAACACTCTTACAAGGGTATTTGCTCATCATTTTGCATTCGATACAGTATTGATGCCAGTTGCCATATCAAGGACGGTCTGGAGTAAAAACTGAGAATTTTTTTTGGCTTCGCGCCGTGAAGCAAACTTCTCGACCATTGAGGCCGAGATTTCTGGGTGATCGTACGCAGTGATACGGCGCATACGACAACAGGTAAGGGTTAGTAAAAAATTAAAAGTCTTCGGCAGCGAGGGCTGGAGGGTTGAAAGAAAAACAAGAAAGGTCACGCGGGGTGCGCCGACCACAATCTAAAACCATTAAAGGATCAGGCGGTAAGGCAAAAATAAATTAGGATGAGTGACGAGGCGTCGGACCGGCAGCTATGAGAAAATCGGCAGGTCGCACCGCGCAAAATCTAAAAGACGATTGAGAAATTAATGTAACCCCAGTCATGCGGCCGGGGCAGCTAAAAGAAACACACTACCTACCATAATAGGTAGCGGCAGCAGGTACCGCTGTCCTTACTCAAATGTCGTGAGCGGGGTTGAAACTCCAACTCTGCCTCCCGTATGTGGTGAGGAAGTCGGCTCGAGTGGCGACTTCATGTTCGCCCGACCCCAAAACAACTGGTGTTTTCATCCCTTAACAAAGGGAGTCACCGCTGCAAACTCTGACATCGTCCGCACCGGGTCTAGAGTCAGGTTACTTGAACTGGTATCCGCCTATCTACCGGTGTCGAACCTATAAAGAATGCCAACCTTTGTTTTCTTCTGCTCAGCCTTGAGTACCCGACACGTCTACCCCTACTTAGTGTGGTACCGGCTTACCCGCCATTTGTGTGCTTTCCCCGCCGCAACCCTTAATGACGTGGCTATAGGTAAGTACCGGTTATTCGGGCCTTTTGGTCAATTAGGTGCCCTTGCGGGCCACACACTCACTCAAGTCGACAAAGCAAGCCGACAGATATGCAGCATGCGTACACACACACAGACTTGGAAACGGATGCATGCCACTGGGTGGGCTGAGCCCCAGCCCCGACACTCTATATGTATGTGGGCTGCTCCACTTTTACTTGAAGTGTGAGCTAGCTCAATGGGTCTTGGGGTAGACTATCAAACAAAAGAGATAGGGATCGAATCTGCCTCCGATCGTGAGCGAGTCTTTTTGGTATAGAGGAATCAGCACTTTAACCCCAACTTCTGACGGCCGGGACTTGAACCCGTGACCTCCGTATTGGGGTTAGTTAGAAGTTAGTTTGAAGTTAGACCCCAACTCCGACAATTGGCGTCCCGGGGTGACCAGTAGGTAGATTCCCTTTTTTTTATTTATTGCTTTTTATTTTATTTTTTTATTTTATTTTTTCTCGTTAGATTTTGGTTCATTTTTATCTTCTTATTTGATTAACCTCTCCCAGCGAATCTGTTGCGGATTTGACGATAGGTACATGCGGTTCGTGGTGAACTTGTCAGATGAGCTCCGACTGCGGCCTGCCCGACCCCGCCAAGAACAAGGGCAAAAGAACTCGGACTCCGATGAACACGGGCACAGTTAGAAGAAGGGCATAGCACCGGGAAACGGAGACGTCAGCATAGGCACGACGCAGGGAAGAAAGAGAGGGGAGCACGGGGAAAGCAGGGGAAGATAGCGCGCGCGCTCAGAAAGAAAGGCGCGCAGGGGTAGAAGTAGAACGTAAAGAAGAAGAAGAACGAGGAGGAGGAGGAGGAGGAGGAGAAAAGAAGAGGAGAAGAAGGAGAAAGAAAGGAAGAGTGGACGCAGGGATCAAAGGAAGAACCGCGCGGAGGAAACGAGGTGGTCGCGCGGTAGAAGAAGGCGTGGGCGGGAGCAGGGAAAGATAGCGCGAGGGAGCGACTCCGCACGAATGAGATGGAGCGGGGCACTTCGACCAAGAAACGACTAGCTAACGAGCGGGGAGGGAGTGCGCAGTAAGGAGACACGCAAAAAGAAGAAGAGGAAGAAGAGGAGGAGGAGGAGGAGGAGAGAAGGAGAGGAGAAAGGAGGGAGAAAGCGACTCACCTAAGCCGTGCGGTCGATGCCGGCGACGTCGTGAGCTTGACTCAGCCATCCGCCAGGCCTGTTGGATCGGGCGATTGCGCCCGTCGTGTCTCTCGCTGTAGTCTCAGTATGCTCCACATCGTGACAGATTGTGAGGACCGATGGACTGTCGACTGACAACGATGACACCAGGAGTATAGTGAGAACAGGTATGTCTCCTATCTCGACTTACTCCCCGACCCTCCCATTGATAAAATGAAGAAAATCGAAATAAATCTANACTCCCCGACCCTCCCATTGATAAAATGAAGAAAATCGAAATAAATCTACCGCTAGCAAAATCGAATGAATCTAACGCTGAGTCATGGAAATATATACTACTACATGTGCAAATGTATGTGTATGCGTGTGTGCGTGAACGTGTGCATGTGTGTATGTGTATGGGTTTGAGTGTGTGTGTATGTGTGTTTGTGAGAAAGAAAGATGAACGAGCGAGTGTGTGTATGTAAGAGAAAGAGAACTAAGTCTCCCACCCGCACCTCGCCGCACGCCGCATGGATCGATAGAATGAGCAAACCAGAAAGTGGCAATGTATATTTCCCCGTTTCAGCAGGAGATTCATTTCGTTTTTTATCATCATAACGATGGAATGTGTGTGTGAGTGTGTGTGTGTGTGTGCGTGAGAAAGAGAAAAAGAGAGAGAGCAAACTTACCTCGACGAGGATGAGACCGATAGGCAGCGTAGGGCGGGGGGTTGATGTGATCTCCCCGAACACAACGCATCCTCATTTTTTTTTTTGATTGGTCTAGATCAAGAGATAAAAGGAAATAAATAAGCTTTTATACATTCACTATTGTCATATTGCTGTTATTATTAATGTTGTTGCTGTTATTAATTATTATTATTATTATTAACATTATTCTTATTATTCTTATTATTATTTTTGTTACCACTGTGTTTTGATCTCAGCCATGGATATGGCTAAGTACGTTTCAAGAACTCATAAGAAGAAACGGGGGGGGGATGAGCAAAATCGAATGAAACTCTCGTGGCAAATGCACGGCCACTTACACCAGCCGTAGTAACGTCTCGACCGGCTCGCCCACGGGGTGGCCCTTTGTGTATGTGAACGAGTATGTGTATGTGTGTGTGTGTGCGTGTGTGTGTGTGTGTGTGTGAAAGAGTGAGAGAGAGAGAGAAAGGGAGAGAAACAGTAGAGAGAGAGTGAGAAGAAAGATGATGATGTGGGGGCGCATACCTGGTATGGGCGATGATCTGCCTTTACCTCGCTAGCTGCTGTCGTTTTCGCTTCGCCCGCCGATGCGCCTTCGCTCCCGCTCGTCAGCGGATTTGTCATTTGCATGTGTGTGTGTGTGTGTGAGTGTGTGTGTGTGTGTGTGTGTGTGTGTGAGAGAGAGAGAGAGAGAGACACTGGCTGTCGACTCCGGATACAGCGCACCCCTGGCGATAGTGCATCGGGTCGGAGAGATGGCTTGTATACCTTTTTCCTTAATCATTGTTATTATTAATTATTATTATTATTATTATTATTATTATTATTATTATTATTATTATTGTCCGATGCACGGGTGGTCCTTGGGTGCATGTGGCATTGTTATTATTAATAATTATTATTATTATTATTATTATTATTATTATTATTATTATTATTATTATTATTATTATTATTATTATTGTCAGATGCACGGGGGGTCCTTGGGTGCATGTGGCATCTGTGTTGTTGGGGAACGAGGTTGTGAGTAAGGCGGGAGGCATACCTGACAGTGGAAGCGTGCGACTTGGTCGCTGTATGCTCATACTTCGGGAAAGCCGTTGTCGTCATCATTCCATACTTTAGAATAGGCTAGTTAGAATCTGCCACATGTAGTCTGGGCGCCGAGCGCCAGATAGGATATCAACATTGGTTCTTCATTGATGATGATGATGGGACTATTCCAACATTGTCAATTATGAAGTCTTGGTGTGTTCTTATTGGGTGAATCTCATGGTGTTGTTTCTACTGTTAGTTCGAGGTCAGGACTACCTGGTCCCGCATGTATAATGTTGTTTGATTGCCGAAGATCGATTACACGTTATTATTATTATTATTATTATTATTATTATTATTATTATTATTATTATTATTATTATTATTATTAGAATTATCATTATTATTATTTTATAATTATTCTATTTATTATTATTTACTGTTATTATTATTATTATTATTATTATTATTATTATTATTATTATTATTATTATTATTATTATTATTGTTATTACTATTATTGTTATTATTATTAGAGAGGGAAGGAGAGAAAAAGTAATCCGTGATGGGAACGTGCCTGATTGGTTGGGCAAGATCTGTCTGTTGTAAGAGGACGGTCGTCGTTGGGCGCTGCAGGTAGGATAGCACTTAAGAGAGAGAGAGAGGGGATTGAGCGGAGGCGAGAGATACTTACCTGAAGCCCCGTTTGCTCCAGCTTCGTCTTCAGGGGTACCTGCAGCAAAACGCCGACATCCCAGATTAATGCCTGGCTAAAAGCGGAGAGAGAGAGAGTTTTTCTTCTTACTCTTCTCCGTCCGCTGTCTTCTTCTCCCCCTCGCCCACCATCCTACCTCACTACATCTACGGGCTACGAGAGGAGAGGAGAAGAGCGTGGTGACACGAATTCAGACTTAACCTTTGGACTTCAGACATAGCAACGAAGGATTATTTGGGACTTATGACGAAGACCTGGTGCTAACAACATCCCCGTCTCTCTCCCTCTTTTTCGTCTGATTCCCTCCTCTTCGCCTGAGTATGTCTGGACCTGGCATTTTCCCCCTGTGTACTGCGCCATGTTCCCTCACGCCTGATGATGGATATAATGTACGTTTGGTCCGCGTTCAATCATTGTTTGGGCTAGTCATTTGCATTCTAGCATTCGGCTTCGTTGTCGCGTACTATGTGAATAAGGTCAGTCCTGGTCAGATCAGGCCTTGTATCTGAGTCAGTCAACACCATTTTATATGTATCAAAATGCACATTGCTTGTTGAGATTCTACTTGCACAGCATTGTCCATTCAACCTTCTTTATCACATTGCGGATTCTCAGTTTTCATGTACATCGCCCAAACTTAGCATGTAACAGATACAGACAGGGGAGCGGACGGACACAGACATTCTAGCAGGCAATCAGGCAACCCAAAAACGAGTCTACTTTCAATGGTCGTGGTAACTCAGCGTCCGTGCAACTCTTTGTTCGCATACAGTTGCTCACCATGGATATCCAACTCGGTACTCGTTGTGCACGAACACACACACGCATTGCGCCATCTTACTACTAAGCTATGGCGGCCATGTCCGCCCCTGCCTGCCCCTTTCCATTGGGCCTGGGTACACACAGTTCCATGCAGTACTTGCTGGACTGGACTCTGAATGAGTGGGGCCGGTACACACAGTCTCATACGGTACTCGCTGACTGGACTGAGTGAGACTGGGACTGGGTACCACTGACTCAGCAGGGGTGGACGTACCGCAGCCCACTTGCCTCTAGTCTGCTATAAGCGACAGTTGAAGGGCCGCTTCCGGACCTGCCGGAAGCCTGTGGATTTGGCCGTCAGCTCCGTAGCAGCTGCAACCTTGGTTCTCACAGGACGGACCTACAGTTCGAGAACCGACACTCACACTAGCCTGTGACGGACTAACAAACAATACAAGGGGTAGACTCAGACGGTCTCAGATAGACCCAAGCATTCTCAGATAGACACAGACTGTCTCAGACAGACACGGACAGACACAGACAGACACACACAGATAAGGACAGACAAACAAACGGACAGGCGTAGTCACGCAGACGGCCAAAGAGAGAGAAACAACGCGTGCATCAGAAAGACTATGGTAGAGAGAGAGAACCGCCTACCTTTGGTGAGGGTGCTAGTATTGGGTTGCGGTGTTCTACACAGTCAAGCGTTAGTGACTGGATCCCCGGAACTGTTTAAAACAACATTTTGATTGGAACTGCACGTACCTGAACTTTGCATCTTTGGTCTCGAGTGTGAATTTCGTGTGATCTCTCGACCCATGTTTGCGTGTAAGTATGTACGTGAGTGAGAGAGAGAGGGATGAGGTTGATGATGTAAGGATATGTACCTGGTGTTGGCAATAGTTAACATCTTCATTTGAGAATCTGATACGATGATCTGATTCTCCGTTGGTATGATAGCGGTGTATTACTACTATTCCAAACAGTGTCAGACCTTTTGGCTTTCAGTGTGATGGCGTAATCCGCAGTCTGACACACTTACCTTCTGATACTACTAGTAGTGGTAATGATATTATTATTGTTATTATTATTACTATTACTGTTATTATTAGCATTATTGATTGTTGTTTCACTATTAAAATATCCTGAGATAAGCAGGGGTCAGGAAGGGGAAGAGTGTGGGGCTTTGGAGAGGAGAGAGACATTATCACTGTGTGGTGGCGCCTACCTCCTCCATCCTCCTCCATTCTTTTCCCTGTTTGAACATCTCATGAACCATTCTCTTCAATATTATAACTTGTCTAATGATATGTTCCTGTAAAAGTCCAGACATCCCATTGCATGTATGATACGAGATCAATGACAGGGCAATTGCGGGAGCTCTGCTGGAGTTCGAGAGGAACACTGGAGGCAGGGAACTATGAGGTACGCGTCACCTAACCCTTTCCCGTATACCCTTACAAGTTACGCCCTTCTATCAAACTGCTTGTATGATTGTATGATATACTGTTTATGGCTTTCTTCGGGACTAAAGCACGAAAAGCAAAAGGGCTATATGATTGAAATCAGAACGTGCCTGATGTCCGAAAAGGAACCTAGGAAAGAACCAAGAAGGAACATAGCCTGCATGGTCTTGAGAAAACAAAGGCCGGTACTTCCGTGAAGTACATCTATTAGTTTAACAAAAGTCATTTTGATCCGGTACTTCCGATAAGTACGCTTCTTCAAACTTAATAGAAGCCAGTTTTACCGGTACTTCCGTGAAATACATATATTAGTTTAACAAGAGTCATTTGATCCGGTACTTCCGAGAAGTACACTTCTTCAAACTTAACAAAAGCCAGTTTGACCGGTACTTCCGTGAAGTACATCTTTCAGTTTAACAAGAGTCATTTGATCCGGTACACCCGTGGGGTACGCTTCTTCAGCTTAACAACGACCATTAATCCGGTGCTCCCATGGGGCGACTCGACTACTCTTCTGGCTAACGGAATATTTGGGATTGATCAAGTAGTGGAAGATTCCCGGGTGAATCGGGCTACTACTTGCGCATGTCAGGACAAAAAGAAGAGAAAAGGAAAAAGGGAATGCTCCATCGGGAACGACCCCAAAGGTTCTTTAGAAAGAAACATAAAAGAAAGCGAATGCCGCAGAGAAAAGAATTAGACGAAAAGGAGTTCCGCGTAGCTTTAGTTTATTGGTAGGCTCCTAAGGGAGAAACCACCGAACGGCATGAGTAGATCTCAGTTAGATTACCGCGTAAGCACAAAAGGGTGTGCTTATCCACGAAAGAGAGAGTGTAAGTACTGAGAGTAAGGAAACGTGAATTTCCCTGAGGCGACTTAGGACATAGGCAAGAAACTCCTTAAAATAAAAGGAGGAGGTGTGACAGACGGCTCAGGGTAAATAGAAGCTATGGGTTAGACTTTGGGATGTTGATCCCAGGGTTCACAAACCGGATCTAAGGGTTTTTAGATATCATTATGTGGGAATCAAACGGGGATGTTGAATCATTGTTGACCTGTGTGTGTGGAGGTCTTTGTTAGGTCTACTGCAATTGAAGGAGAAGTCATACATAAAGGACTCAATTTTTTGTTATCACTCGATAACAAGTCGGTTGTTACCGATTCAACTTTCCCCTTTAACTTGATACGCACCTCTAAAGTCAAACCCTGTGGTCAGTAAAACTGTCACCTGCGGTTATTGCCTAAACGGTCTTGGTCACTCTCAAGGGTCCTTTGAAGAAATGTGAGGGGGCTGGGCTTACGTCTCAGGAAAGACAAGGCTGTCATACATAGTTTGGGAAGTGAAGGAAAAGGTCAATGGTTGATGGTTGACGTCGTTAGTGCATGGCATGTGAACCGTCCTTGCATTATTCTGTGCAGGTCTGATTTGTGCGTGATTTGGATTGAACTGGACCTGGTTTGTTGAAGAGTCTCGGACATACGACACTAGTGAAAATGGGAAGGGTTATCGGCGGTAATACTTCTATATTCATTATATGTCCAATTTAACTTCCATATTATCCTGATGTTCAGTTAAGTCCTAACCTCTTAAGAAAGATAGGACGCTCTTTGGTAGAAAAACAGGTTGATTGATATTTGTCAAGAACAATAGTACATTACGCAGTAGCGGAAGTAGACAGCATTATTAAAAGTTCGACCTGAATATCTAACGGGTCAGTTTTAGGCGTCTTACCGTGTGTACCCCGTTTTATGCTACAGCGATCGAGCAAACGTCCTCGGCCGACCTACCTCTACAAAGGCATGTAAAAGCCGTTGCATGTGGGCTGGTAGCTCAACAGGGATACGCCTACCTAAGGGTGATGACAACCCCTCGGGTAGAGGTAAGTTGTACCTCGCAACGTCCCGACCTGTCGCAGGGCGTCGTGAGAGGTATAGCACGCGCGCACGGTCGGAGTGGTGACTGGTTCTTTTTCAAGAAATCAATCCTGCGTGACACGACCGTGAGGTTTTGCGTTCTTGGTAGGGTGCGGGACCGCCGCGCGCGACAACGTTGCACATTTGGACAAAGTCCTCACTTTTCTGCGACAACACAAGTTCAAGATCAACGGTGAGAAGTGCGAGTTTGGCCGCACCCGTGTCTTGTACTTGGGTCATGAGATCTTCGCGGAAGGGTTGAAGCCCGATGACGCGAAGGTGGCCAGCATTCGCGATTGGCCATGTCCTCAGTCTGTAACTGAGATGAGATCTTTCTTAGGAATGACAGGCTACTATAGGACTTTCATTAAGAACTATAGCATAGTGGCCGCTCCTTTGACTGATCTGGCCCGGCTTGACACCCCATGGGAGTGAACAGATAAGTGCGAGGCTGCTTTCAGACATTTGAAGCATGCGTTGACGTACTATGAAGTCTTGAAACTTCCTGATCCTGACAAGCCGTTTATAGTCATCACGGATGCCAGCCAATACGGCATTGGTGCCGTTCTCGCACAACAAGAGGGGCCAAAGTTAAGGCCAGTAGAGTACATGTCCAAGAAAATGTCGTCTCAGAAGTTGGCTAAGTCCACTTATGAGAAGGAACTCTACGCGGTGTACAAGGCTCTCACCCATTGGAGACACTATCTCCTTGGGAGGTTCTTCATCCTAAGGATTGATCATCAGACCCTGAGATGGATGAGAACCCAGTCGGTACTCTCTGACGCTCTCAAGCGTTGGATTGAAGTCATTGATCAATATGACTTTGACCCTCCGTATCTCAAAGGGGAGTACAACAAGGTTGTTGATGCCTTGTCGCGCAGACCAGACTTCTCAGGTGCGCTGATTACTGAGTTTGATCTGATGGACAATGTTACTCAGTCTTTGGTGGAAGCCTATCGCAAGGACCAGTTTACGTCTGAGATCATACGCAGACTTGAGGCGAAGGACAAAAAGACCTCCGCTGAGTTTGAGTTGGTCAATGGCTTGCTGTTCCTAGAGAAGCCAGGGAATAAACGTCTGTGTGTTCCAAATAGCGAGTCTTTGCGTAGTTTGTATTTAGGCGAGTGTCATGATGCCACCGTCAATTTTCGGTATAAGAAGACCGCAGCCAACTTGCTGCATCGGTTCTCGTGGCCCACGATGATGCGAGATGCTCAGCTGTACGTGGAGACTTGTCAAGTTTGCCAACGAGACAAGCCACGTACTCAGGTTCCTCTTGGGCTTCTGAAGCCCCTTCCGATTCCGGAACGGCCTGGTGAGCATATGTCCATGGATTTCATGGATACTCTGATCACCAACAAGAGTGGAATGCATCACATCTTCGTCATCGTGGATAGATTTAGTAAGTATGCTAGGTTAATAGCCATGCCGGAAACAGCAAAGACGGAGTACGTGATTAGAATGTTCAAAGAGAACTGGGTCAAGGACTTTGGTCTACCGAAGTCCATTGTTAGTGATAGAGATGTCCAGTTCACCAGTGAGTTGTGGAAGGCTGCTGTTGCAGAACAGGGAACTCAGTTACAGATGACTTCTGGGAATCACCCAGAGGCCAACGGTCAGGCTGAGCAACTGAACCGCGCTGTGCAACACCTATTGAGGCATTACATCAAGCCCAATCAGGTGGACTCGAATGAGAAGTCTGCTCTCATTGCCAACTTGTACAACAACGTTGTACACAGCGCCACCGGGGTGAGCCCAAACAGCTTACTACTAACATTCAAGCCTAGATTACCCCTAGACTTTCTTCTTCCTGAGAATCAAACCACTGCTGCACCAGGTACCCTGGAATTTACTTACCGCTATGAACAGAAGATGCAGCAGGTTGTAGAACAAATGCAGAAGGCGCAGGCTGCAATGATAGAGTCTGAAAATCGACACCGTCGGCCTTCTACATTTCAGGTTGGGGATAGGGTCTGGGTTAAGGCGTCAGAACTGGGACAGGGGCACGGGATCTCCCGCAAACTCATGCCCCAGTACTTTGGACCCTGGGAAGTCTTGGATATCGTTGGGACGGATCCGGATGGGACATCCTATGTTATCCGAATACCTGGTCATCTCCGTACTTACACTGTCTTCCACGCCTCCAAACTGGCACCTTTCAAAAAGACTGATCAATTTTCATCTCGTCGCTCAATGCTGCCCCCAACCATGGATGGAGAGGCGGACATCGATGATATCGTGGATCACAGGGAACTGCCGGTATCAAGACCAGCAGGTCGGGGACGTCCTCCAAAACCGAAGTTGCAGTATCGCGTTCGGTTCCGGCATCACACTGATCCGAAGGAGGACAGATGATTGAGAAAAAGATTATGAATAATGGAAAATTAATTATGAAGAAGACAACATGAGCTTTAGTATCATGGCGCTGTCATCTCCTTCACCGCCATCCTCAACATCACACCAGCTGAGAAAACTCAACCCTTCCACTCGTTACACCACTCAGATTGAGGCACTGCTTACTACTTTGCTACTTCACTTTATACTAACTTATTGTCCTTTACTATGGTAAAAAAGCACACAAAGTGGCCACTCGTACGTGTACCTAGTGCCACTCAAAACCGAGCTTCATGTTCCCACAAAGAGTACTCCGATCTGACGTACCAAGACCTGCAAAACTCAATCAGAGAAGAGGGGGAAGAAACAACTCAACGCATTCCAGAAAATGTCCGGGTGACACGCCATCTGATGACTGAAAAAAGTCCAACTAATTTGCCAGGGCAATCGGAGGCCTGGTCCCCTGCCATGAAACAGACAAACGTCCTTACCTTATCCCTTGGATGCTTCGAAGCAAGGTGGTCGCTTCAAACAGATGAAAACGAGTTCAACGCTCGGTTGTCATAAAGCATTTCTACCAGGTTTTTTAAACTCCCCCACAGCAGCTTTAGATCCCGCCGCTGCATCCACTGCAGAACAGAGACGACAAACTTTGCAGGGTACGCGAGTTTCTCAAGTTCTGGGGCTAGCGAAAGAACCGCACAGCATATCGGGCCTGGATGGTTACAGTTCCGTGAGATCCTTACAATCGTATTAGCCACAGTAACAAATTTTGTTGTTTTCGGGTAAAAAGACGAACAATCCTTGTAGGTACGGAGGCGTAGCGTTTGCGGGGACCATATGGCTCCAGCGTTCTTGAATTTTTGAGAGAAGAGGACTGTCGGGGAACGGTCTGTAACCACGATTCTGGTTTCCAAGAAATCTGAAACCCCATTTTCGGGGTCAGTTCATTCCAAGCTTAACTCGACTGGGTAACACCCGGAAATCCGATCCAGTCGTACTTCAGCGTTCCTTTCACCATCTTCGAAGAGGAGGAGATCGTCAATGTACCGTTTCCCATATATAAACCTTGCATCAGTCCCGAGGGACCGAATAAACTTAGACTCGGCACACATGCACATAATACAGGCAAGCGGTGGACTTGCCCGACCCCCCATCGGGATGCCTTTCTTCTGTCGCAGAATACTGTCAGCAACAAGAAAAAAGGTATTCTTGAGTTGGAAATTAGTTAAATTGATCAATTTGTTTAGGCGCAAGGATTTCCAACCGGTTTCCCCATGTGCTTTTTCAAAAGTCACCAGTTTCTTCCGAGTATTAAATATGAGTCACCGTATTCCTTTCTCCGCAAACAGGCTGACGATCCATTCAACAGCAAGGCGAATCTCATCGTGAGGCAGTTGTGTGAACATTTCTTTAATGTCGTAAGTACGGGCTACGACCTTAAGGTCTTCTAATTTTTCACACCGCAGATTCACCTTTCCAATTTCTTTGCTCAGATCGCACAAGCTTCTAAAGTTAAAATGCGGGACATGGACCCGTTTTATAAGTTCATTCAGACCAAGGGACAGCACGCTAGAAGTGGAGCGAAAAGGGCTCTGATAGGAAGGGACTATTGGCCTCCTTTTTTTTATTTTTATCCTTTTTTTTCGTCATAATGTACGAGTGTTGCAAAACTCCGTGCGTGTCCCAGTTGGCAGCATCCTATAGACCATCAAATGTATATGCATTTTGGATTTCCAACCGAACTTCACTTTTTCCTTTGTTAACCACTTCGTAATTCTCGTTTTCAAGGAACATCTTTTTTGACCCGTCCCCATACCTTTTTGGGCATTCGATCCATGTTTCGCTTGGGTTCCGATCCAAGGGAGACATGACGAGCCTCGAGAAAGCATGTTTAAACCCCCGTGACATATTCGTTCAAGACACAACCAACTGGCTTAGGCTGGCCTTTCTTATTTACTTTAGTAGTGTTGATTCAAAATTGCGTCCTGATCAGATCCATCTTGTACAGACAGCCAAGTGCATCATTGCATGCTTTATTAAGTTCATCTTTTACAGCAAGAGTGCCAGGAAACGACACATTTTTTGAATTAAACACGAACGGGTGTATACCGTCCACCTCGCTAAGCTTAACTGCGACTTGCCCGTCTCTGCGGGGTAAGTCGAGGTCCGCACAGGTGCAATCCAGACTGCGACTCTGTGCGTAGGCCTTTTGGTTATGCAAAAGATCACCAACCGATTTGGCTCTCAGCCACACGGCTCTGGTCCTCTTAGAATACAAGTCAACTAGTGAGGTAGGCAGCACGTTTCCCACAATCCATCTTTTCACTTTGATACAACACACGCTTTGTTAATTGTCATACAAAAAGGAATCTTAATAACTCCATTCGCACGAGGGTTCAAACCAAATTTCTTTTTGAACACATTAGTTAAGATGCCACGAATGATCTACCGTCCACGTTCCTGATTAATACTTTTAACAACATTATTGAGCTCAATCAACTCATCCAGCCCGCATTTGTACAGATCCCTCCGTTTTCAGGGGGCCCTCAGTAAGGCTATCAGTTCTCCTTTCCTTAGTTCATTCTTGTTTTTTGTCTGGAAAAGCTCAGTGATCTGTTCTTCTCCTCCTTCTTTAATTGCTTGTTTAGCATCTTTAAGTAGAAGGTTATGGCCCTGACATCTTACCTTAGACAACCCAAAAAGCAACACAATCAGACGCCATACTTTCAGCCATCTGCATCCAGTGTTGTTAGTCACGCTGATCATACGACGCTTCTTTCTTTTTTCCAGAAGTTTTAAGATACAGAGTAAATCGGGTTCGCCGTTAATGTCCAACTCTGAGCATGCAAACAACAATGGTTCTGAAACTGCAGTCGGAGCCAATCCCAACTTCTTTCTTCTGTTCCATCTGTCGCGGGGTATCCGCTTGCAATTCCGTTTTTTACTTTCACGTGCGTTTAGCCAGGGTTGATACTTTTAATCAGAGTTTGTTCCAAAATCTCAATCGAACATTCCTCGCCGAACCAGATCGGAATGGATATATAGTGTTCCCACCCCACTTTCTGCAACCAGGAGTGAATATTTTGCTTGCTCTCTCCCCGGGCGGATCTGCAGTGCTCAGCCCATCGGTCTCTAAGGGACCACACAGTCTTACCCACGTAAGTGAGCTTATGGTTTAGAGACATTAGAACATATACGCAACAATTCGCACTAAAAAGTCTTTCCCATTTGTCAGTGTTCATGCGCAACCACAGGGACACGAACGGTTTCCCCCAACTAATAAAGTCTTTCAAGTAGGCAAGGACTATTAACAGAGCATGGACACGGTCGAGCAAGACACGCAGTGAGCTGTCTACTCGGCCCTTCTAATCAATAATACCTTTCGTGGCTCGCGATAAGGACCTCAGACTGTTGCAACCTAGTTTTTCCTGACGGGGTGCAGATATGACAGCTTATCGGAATCATCTTCGATGTCAACAGACTTCCTCGACGATTCACCCTCCTTCGCGCCCTTCCTGTCCTTCAGAAGGTCGGCGTATTCCTGCAGGTCGCGTCTGGCTAGTTCCCAGGCACCCATTTCCTTACGGAAATACTGGATGCTCTTCTCCTTACACAGTGCCTGCACGCGGGTATAGTGCAAGGAACTGTAATAGTCCATCCGGATCTTCTTGTAGGCGGCAAGTCGGCCTTCGTCTTCCTCTTCCTCTTCGTCGGCATTGGGCGCGTTCTGCGCGATGTCAATATCTTCCCTGTCGTCCTCCATGGTGCCATGTTTATCGCCAGAGGGTTCAATCACTTGTGCCTTCCCCTTCGCGTCACCAAGCCCCTGCATCAGAGCCGCAAGCATCCATTTAATATCGGACAACTCGTTGTTGTTTTCGAGTTTGACTTGAAGGTTCTGCTTCACGCCGTCGGCACCTTCGTCATCAGAGGAGATATCAATTCGCTTTGGACGTGACTTCAGACTTCCGCGAGAGCGAGTCTTGGCGCGTGCAGCAGAAGGTGAGTTATCAAGAGGGGTACGAGCGCCGATCCTCTTCCTCTTCTCGCTGCTGGAAGTATCTTTGCTCTCTTTACTCTCTCTTTCTCCAGGTTTCTCTCTACGGAGTCGCTCGAGCTCTTCTTTCTCCGTCGTGGTCATCTTTGTCTTCACATCTACCGCCTCCAGTTTCTCGGTAATAAGCTTCAACGAGTCACCGAGCGTGCTCGTAACCCAAGCCTTCATTTCTTTCGTCTTGTCAATCGGACGTGACTCGGCCCGACTGTTTTTTTCAGGGAGTTCGACAATCTTCACGCCGCTTCTCCGGGAAATGCCGATCTTCTTCTTAGTCTCCTCCAATGCCTTATTCATCTTAATCCCCTCTAGAATATCCATATACTCTTCCGTAAAGTACGCCCGGTTCCCTGGTCCAGGGAAGGCGTTCGCGGATTGGCCTTTCTCACTTCCTGACGAGTTCCCACCGTGTCGAGGTTGCACCTGTTGATTGCCATGGTGCGAATACAGAGGAGGTGGTGGAGGAGGAGGGGGAGGAGGAGGGGGTAGAGGAGAGATAGTTGGAGGAATTGTCGGCGCTATAACGGGTGGTATAGCTGTTGCTGCCATGGGGTGCGTCGCAACCCACGGAGCGTGCGTCGGCCACTGCCACGGTTGCACGCCCCATTGTGCATTCGGAAAATGCATTGACGCTCCTGGTTGTGGCGTTGCGGGAGCCTGCCCTCCGGGATACTGATATGGTTGGATCGGTACAATACCTGGCAGAGGCGGATTTCCTCCGGGAATGGTGTTACACCGTTTCCCGTCGACTGGTTTTGTCCGTATCCACTACTCCCAATACCCTCCATCCAGTAACGGTTGTCGCTGGACCACTTGCCCCGTCGGCCAGGCTTCTTACCATGGCCCCTCCCGTACGTTCGACTGAGAAGGATGACGGCCGCAAAACTGCAACCCGAACAGAATCCAACAAACAGCTCCCTGTAACTGAATGTTTCTTCCGAGATGATGGTTGCAAGCGTCGTTGATGATTTCACGACCATACCAGTTGCTGTCTTAGCTTAGCAGACTCACTCCGTCAAAAGCAAAACTACAGGGACATGGCAGGCATCCTTGCGCGAGAGATGCTATGCGATAGTAAATTTGAAAAGGAGAAAATGAAAGAAGAAATAATAAGAAGAAGAAATAGAAATAAAACGGCATAATATCACGAACTATGAGGTTGAAAACCATTGGAAACAAACGAGCGAGATAACACGTTCGTACATCAAAGCACAACGCCCGAGAAAAATACGGTAAATATCTTCACAGAACAACGGAACTGATCAAAAGATTTCTCAAACTCATCGAGCTTGACACAAACTTCAAGCGAAATAAAATAAAACAAAACGCGAAATCGAAGCGCAAAACCAAGCGCGAAAGCACGAAATCAGAGCATGAAAACAAAGCACGAAATCACCGAAGTGAAAACGGCACTGTAGTCTCGTAACCAGGCCACGGCAGGGTCGAGACTAGGGCTATAGACCATGAGAAAAGGATTACGAATAATGAAAAATTAATTATGAAGAAGACAACACGAGCTTTAGTATCATGGCGCCGTCATCTCCTTCACCGCCATCCTCAGCATCACACCAACTGAGAAAACTCAACCCTTCCACTCGTTACGCCACTCGGGTTCAGGCACTGCTTACTACTTTGCTACTTAACTTTATACTAACTTATTGTCCTTTACTATGGTAAAAAAACACACCAAGTGGCCACTCGTACGTGTACCTAGTGCCACTCAAAACTGAGTTCCATGTTCCCACAAAGAGTGCTCAGATCTGACGTACCAACACCTGCACAACTCAATCAGAGAAGAGGGGGAAAAAACAACTCGACGCATTCCAGAAAACGTTCGGGTGACACGCCAGCTGATGACTGAAAAAAGTCCAACTAATTTGCCAGGGCAATCAGAGGCCTGGTCCCAGAAAATTATCTGCCATGAAACAAACAAACGTCCTTACCTCATCCCTTGGATGCTTCGAAGCAAGGTGGTCGCTTCAAACAGATGAAAACGAGTTTGACGCTCGGTTGTCATAAAGCATTTCTACCAGGTTTTTCAAACTCCCCCACAGCGGCTTTAGATCCCGCCGCTGCATCCACTGCAGAACAGAGACGACAAACTTTGCAGGGTACGCGAGTTTCTCAAGTTCTTGGGCTAGCGAAAGAACCGCACAGCATATCGGGCCTGGATGGTTACAGTTTCGTGAGATCCTTACAATCATATTAGCCACAGTA
>BFEA01000002.1:820028-843052 GCA_003427395.1 Chara braunii
GTCCCGAGGGACCGAATAAACTTAGACTCGGCACACATGCACATAATACAGGCAAGCGGTGGACTTGCCCGACCCCCCATCGGGATGCCTTTCTTTTGTCGTAGAATACTGTCAGCAACAAGAAAAAAGGTATTCTTGAGTTGGAAATTAGTTAAATTGATCAATTTATTTAGGCGCAAGGATTTCCAACCGGTTTCCCCATGTGATTTTTCAAAAGTCACCAGTTTCTTCCGAGTATTAAATCTGAGCCACCGTATTCCTTTCTCCACAAACAGGCTGACGATCCATTCAACAGCAAGGCGAATCTCATCGTGAGGCAGTTGGGTGAACATTTCTTTAATGTCGTAAGTACGGGCTACGACCTTAAGGTCTTCTGATTTTCCACACCGCAGATTCACCTTTTCAATTTCTTTGCTCAGATCGCACAAACTTCTAAAGTTAAAATGCGGGACATGGACCCGTTTTATAAGTTCATTCAGACCAAGGGATAGCATGCTAGAAGCGGAGCGAAAAGGGCTCTGATAGGAAGGGACTATTGGCCTCCTTTTTTTTATCTTTATCCTTTTCTTTCGTCATAATGTACGAGTGTTGCAAAACTCCGTGTGTGTCCCAGTTGGCAGCATCCAATAGCCCATCCAATTTATATGCATTTCGGATTTCCAACAGAACTTCACTTTTTCCTTTGTTAACCACTCCATAATTCTTGTTTTCAAGGAACATCTTTTTTAACCCGTCCCCATACCTTTTGGGGCATTCGATCCATATTTCGCTTGCGTTCCGATCCAATGGAGACATGACCAGCCCCTAGAAAGCATGTTTAAACCCCCGTGACATATGCGTTCAAGACACAACCGACTGGCTTAGGCTGGCCTTTCTTGTTTACTTTAGTAGTGTTGATTCAAAATTGCGTCCTGATCAGATCCATCTTGTACAGACAGCCAAGTGCGTCATTGCATGCTTTATTAAGTTCATCTTTTACAGCAAGAGTGTCATGAAACGACACATTTTTTGAATTAAACACGAATGGGTGTATACCGTCCACCTCGCTAAGCTTAACTGCGACTTGCCCGTCTCTTCGGGGTAGGTCGAGGTCAGCACAGGTGCAATCCAGACCGCAACTCTGTGCGTAGGCCTTTTGGTTATGCAGAAGATCACCAACCGATTTGGCTCTCAGCCACACGGCTCTGGACCTCTTAGCATATAAGTCAGCTAGTGAGGTAGGCAGCACGTTTCCCACAATCCATTTTTCACTTCTGATTCAACACACGCTTTGTTAATTGTCGTACAAAAATGAATCTTAATAACTACATTCGCACGAGGGTTCAAACCAAATTTCTTTTTGAACACATTAGTCAAGATGCCACGAATGATCTGCCGTCCACGTTCCTGATTAATACCCTTAACAACATTATTGAGCTCAATCAACTCATCCAGCCCGCATTTGTACAGATCCCTCCGTTTCTAGGGGGCCCTCAGTAGGGCTATCAGTTCTCCTTTCCTTAGTTCATTCTTGGTTTTTGTCTGGAAAAGCTCAGTGATCTGTCATTCCCCGCCTTCTTCAATTGCTTGTTTAGCATCTTTAAGTAGCAAGTTATGGCCCTAACATCTTACTTTAGACAACCCAAAAAGCAACATGGACAGATGGTTCACCAGGGAAGAGCTCGTGCAGACCACTCCCCAAGTTGAAACCCAATACGAGACATCTCTACAGAAGGGAAAGTGCCCTATGATCGAAGACTGAGCTTCTCACAGGACTGTTGAAGCTGAGGAGGAGGTAATGCGAGGCCAATGCCTCTATGAGCCCCATAAGGCTCCCTTTTTGCAGCCCGTTGGCCGCCCTAAGTGAAGGCAGGCTCGACGAGGCCCTTAGGGCCCTTTTCTGGCCACCACGCAACTCAAGGAAATTCAAGCAGTTGCGCAGCGCCAGTTGGTTGAGTGAACCCAGGCCCTGGGCCGCCTGTGTGAACGTACGTGAAGCAGGCCCTGGGCTGGATATGGGTACCAGGCCAAACACAGGCCGAAAGCAGTTGGGCACATGCAACCAATTCAAACCCAAGACCTGCTCTCCTCGTAATTGGGCCTGAGGCAACCGGGGCCTACTAGAAGCTTCCTGGACTGGACGCAGGCAGGCCACTTCGATATAGGGAAGGGTCTGCCTCCTCATTCAGCATTCGGGTGTTGGTTGCATGCTGTGCAAGCGCTGCTGCGCTATTTGGTGGCTGGCGCCTACGCTCTCACGGGCGAGCAGGGAAGGAGCACGCAACGATAGCCGAGCTGCACTGCTATATGCTGGGTGAAGCGCAGGGTGGTCCTTGGGTGCTAGTGGCATCTGTGAGTTGGGGAACGAGGTTGTGAGTGTAGCGCGAGACCTACCTGGTGCTGGAAGTGTGCGACATTGGTCGCCATATGCTCGTACTTCAGGAATGTTGTTGATGTCATCTTTCGGCTTCGTAGTATAGGTTAGATAGGATCTGCCACGTGTAGTATGGGCGCCGAGCGCCAGATAGGATAGTAACTCTGGTTCTTTGTTGATGATGATGGGACTACTTCAACATTGTCAATTATGAACTCTTGGTGTGTTCTTATTTGGTGAATCTTGTGTTGCAATTCTGCTTTTGGTTCGAGGTCAAGACTATCTGGACACATATGTATGATGTTGTTTGATTGTTGAAGTTCGTTATTGCTGAACTTCCTTGCAGGTCTCTCTACACCCTTACAGTAAAATCAATCTATAGAATGCTAAGAGTGAAAATAAATCTCAAAGATAAAAGTATCAGCGAGATGGAGGAAACATCTTAATCTCAGCCAAGCAGATACAAGACCAATCAAGTGGTTTAGCTCAATGAAATTCAAACATGTCAAGGTTGTATCACTCCAATGACAGATTGAACACCGATGTCTACCCACTAATGATTGGTTGATGGACATATCCTCTCTAAAAAACAAAGGAATAGCCTCTCGATGGTGCAAATTCTGTAAAACTGTCTTTCCCAACTGACAGATCCTCGAAACTATTGAGCATTTATCTATACAATGTCCAGGGTCTATATAGCTTTGGAGATGGTGGGTTCGTATATAGTCTCAATTAGGTCCATTTATATCAAGGTCATGGAGGTGGAGGCTATCCTTTTGGAATCATGGACTTCAAAACCTTATGAGGAATTCAATCTCTTCACAATTGGGAGAAGAGATGTCATGTGGGTCATATGGCTGAGAAGATGTACATACGAAATGAAAGAGGCCAGACTTGATGGCCTAGAGTTTACAGAAATAATCGACCATCAAATACAAACGGACATTTCCACTAAATGGGAACAAGTAAAAGATAAAATTCAGCACTTATTTTCTCGAACTCAGATTCTCAAATGCATTCAACAATTTAGTTCAGCTGGCTGGGAGGAAACCAGGGAGGAAATCAGGAAACGTAGAATGGGGAGGGGCTTTGGGAGAGGATGATGAAGACATAAGTTGGGATTATAGGTTAGTCTTTGGTGACTAGACTATATGTGATTCATTTATTCCCCTTCGCTCCACCTTGGATTTCCCTGACCCTTTTCCCCTCCTCCATTGTCCATGGTATCCAAATCCTGGTTTGGTTATGACTGAAGAACAATGTGTTGGTTGTAGAGTGCTGTAGAAAAGTGGGTTTGGATTATAGGCAATTCTGGACTAGAAAAGGTTGTTAGATCTGGCGCCCATTGAAGGGTGAAGGGGTTCAGTCTCATCCTATGGTACACACAAGTCTGATACTAATTTCCATTGTTCAAATGGGACGTTTGACCCATTTTCCACTAGGTGCAGCTCCCCACCAATAGACGGAGTGATCAGAATGGAAGCTAGTAGGGAGGGGGGCCCTTATCACCCTGCATATTAGTGTCCACTGAGTCTTAAACCACTAGTACCTCCACGTGTGTTGGGAAATTACGAGGTTTTGTTAGTTCCCCAAGAAATTGGGGGTGGGATACAAGGTCGGCAACGTCCCATGAATCTGAGTTCTATAGTTCCGCGAATGAAAGGAAAAAGGAAAAAAAGAAAATGTTTTTTCCACTGCAATAATGTCGGGCAGGGTAGTCTAGGAGGTCGTGCTCACAATCTTCCTCCATAGAATACACCTTACAGGTAAGGCGGTTACATTTTGAATGTTATTGTTTTCTTTTTTTTCTTTGTCGTGTGTTTCTTATGAGTCCCCTGCCAATGAGGCAGGGCGGAATCCGCGAGCTTCTCAAGTTGTCCGTGATTTGCTCAAGTTGTGTTTTGTCAGAGGATTGTAACGCTCATCACATTGGCACTTAGGAGAATGTATCCAACCATTTTCACAGCCGGATTCGTGTGCCCGTTTTTTTTTTCCCTTCTGAGTCCTGACAACCTGGCCACGGGGCTGAGGTGCCCTCACTAAAGACACAGTCACACCACCACTTCCAAGAATGTATACAACTGCAATCACGACCAAAACTTTGTTTCTTTTTTATTTTTATCCTCTTTTGTAAGGTTCACATCCGCAACTTCTCTTCTTCCTTTTTTTTTTTTTTTTTCCGTGAGAGTACCAAAAAGGAAACGGAGTGGTGCCCAGGCTCGACAAACTCGGAGCGCAGTGAAATTCAGGGTCGGCAAAAACAGGCTCGGAGGTACTAGTGGTTTTAAAAAATAAAAAAAGGTATGGAATCTGGATGGAGTGCTTGAATTTTATTTTATTTTTCACTTTTTTAAACTACAGAATATTCTTCTCTCAATTTTTTTCATTTTTCACTACCTACCTACCTACCAGGGGACCCCTGCAAGCATAGCTATGTACCCCTCTTGATAAAAGGAGGTTGCCTCTCTTGGTGGAGGGAGGTATTGCATATTTGTGCCTTGCCCTTGTTGTTTAGGGTGCAGGGTTGAGCCGTTGGTGGGGCCCCTACTAACACATGGACCAAGCATTTGCCAATGGTTATGCCTCCCTTTTCATCTTCCCTCATCCCCATCAAGTAACAGGTCAACACTCTCCCACAGACCAAACATAACCCACTCCAACTCGCACTCACACCCATGTTGGTTGAAGACCCTATTGATACCAACCAGGGGGATCAAGTTGCTTGGACATGGGGATTGGACCCACAACCTGCTGAATGTCACTTTCGTGCCTAACCAATTGAGCTAGGTCACTAGATGACTGCTTGAAATTTTCTTCTTTTTTGTTTTTTAAACCACTAGTATTTTTTTCATAAATCAGTCTCGGGTAGAAACAAAAGGTCAAACACAGAAAACAGACCGTTGGTTCAATTTATCAACGGCAGCCCGATGCCGCTTGGCTTCCACGTTACCGCTTGGCTTCCACGTTACCGCTTGGCTTCCACGTTGGTTCAATTTATCAACGGCAGCCCACACGCGGAATTAATTTTGAAGCGGGGAAAGGTACTGGTGATTTAAGTACACTATATTCTTCTCTCAAATTCTTTCATGGGTCCCCTGTATAGCCTTAGGGATAGTGGTAGGTAGGTAATGGGAGGTGAATTTGAAAGAATTTGAGAGATGATGAAAGAATCCGAGTGAGATTTGAGACATCAGTCATGGTAATGCTCTTTATAAAATTAAAAAAAAAAAATTGTAGCCCCCATAAGCCTAGTCGCGCGATGGTTAGCCTTGAACCACCAGTCTGTTTTTATGCAAAAACATACAGTAGAAGCGTTTCTAGTCGGATGAATTTGGCCGCTCCCGTAGTGGCCCGATCGTTCATTATTGTCGGATGAATTTGATTGCTCCCGTAGTGGCCCTAACTTTCATCAAGTAGTGGTGGTTTAAGTATGCTTTAGGCGCAAAGGCAGAAAAAACAAATTGAAACCTACGAATTCTCAATCTCATGACACAAGTAGAGACAGTGGTTTCAACTCGTTATTACTGAGTCTTCAAATGTTAATATTCTTTTGGAAATTAGTTGTGGGGCTTCATACGGTAATGGGAAGCTAGACCTGATTTTCAACGATTTTCAAAGGTGAAGTTAGGCAATCTCCCTGGTCAGTTCCATCTATATCGAATTGTAAGGTCTCCAGCCTCATTTCAATGTACCCACGTTAAGCCACCAGTATCGCGCCCAATGTACGGCTGCAGAATAGAACCGTGACTTTCGGGGGGTTCGGTAATACTGTCATTTTTTTCTCTTTTCTCTTTTTTTAAAAACATCCCTTAGGTATGCTGTCAGTAATGATAGGAGCAATTCGCGGGAAACTATCTAAACACACTATCGAAGGCTCAATAGACACAAAACTTTTTGACCTCATCGGCGTCAAGGCCAAGTACACAATTGTGGAAGCGCTGTACGGACCAAAGGGGACTTAGACCCACCCCACCAAACCATGTTATGTTAAAATAGCTCGAGATTTTTTTAAGAATCTTTGTACGACCCATTTTCCCCCTAGCGACGAGGACACCCGGCGGAAACAGATAGAGGACTTCAGCTCATCAACAAATCTTTCCCTCGCTATTTGCATCCTCTTCCTCCTTATCCACTTCCTTTATATCTTATGATTCCTCAAACCCTTTCCTCCTTTCCTTTTCTTGCCCCTTTAGGACCTGCTTTAAGGATTCGTCTTCGAAGTAATTACTTTTAATAAGAGTTTTATTTGATATAACCCTTGTTTTAATCATGTTGAATTTTAAGCTCACTCAATCTTGCGTTGTCTGACAATAATTTCTTACTCTTCTAGTGATCCTCGTTTTTCCATTAAAAAAAAAAAAAAAAGGATTATAGGATGAAGTAACTTTTCGAATAAAGGTTACCACTAACAGTTAACCTACCATACCCCTCTTTTGATAATTCTATGACTCCCATAAGCAACAAAAGGCAGTGCGACAAATCTCCACTTTCTTAAAAAAAAAAAAAAAAAAAAAAAAAAAGAACTTATTCATCTCTTCAATCACTTCACTCCTTCTTTGTCCCCAAGACTGATCCTCATTCCCTCTCCGTCTTGTAAAAAAAAAAAAATAATAATAATAATAATAATAATAATAAAATATTAACCAAGGACAACTCATGTTGTGTGTAGCTCATCTCATTCATATGTATGCGCATGATTTGGAGGTTTCTCTTTTTTGGAAAAAAAAAAAAAAAAAAAAAAAAGGCGGGGAATAATGGAAGCACAAAGGAGGATCATCACGGAGTTAATTACTCACATACTTGCATACATAACTCTTTTCTCAATAAATTACATTTCGTGAAAGCTTTTTAGATTGTATGTCTGTCTTCTCCTTACCTTTAAAATAACCTATGATTTTCTTCACAATCAAGCAATCAGCCAATCGATCAATCGATCGATCGATCATCTAATCAATCAATCGATAAAATTAGACTGATCGACGGACCGCCTGATCGATCAATCGACAAAACCATACAAAGATCAAGCTATTCAAATGACCCGCTTAACCAATCATCCTCTCATGTCATTTTTTTTCCCCTTACCTTCTTATCGCATCCCCGCTCATTAAAGGATTCGATTGTTTAAAATTGTTGTGTTCCTCTAATTATGCATCTTCCTTATTCGATTATTCTGCATTTTAAATCAACCATTCATCCAATCATTTTTTTTTTGTCGATTGTTTAATTGTTTAATGGATTAATCGATTGATTTATCATTCATTTAAATTTGAATTTGTCATACTTTCGGGTCATACTTTCCCCCCTACCTTCTTACCATTTTTAAAACAATTTTGCTACTTGAAATTGTTTGTATTAGGCTTGTCAATTTTTAAAAAAAAAGAAAAAAAAATGATAGGACCTCTTCTGAATAACAGATCGATCTTTTGGTCAATCAAACAAACAAACCGATCACACGTTTAATCAATAGATAGGTCGTTGTAATCAATTGATTGATCGAATATGTAATCGACTTGTTTGGTTGATTGACCAAAAGACCCATCTATTAGTCAGAAGAGGTCCTATCATGTTTTTATTTATTATTTTTCAAATTGACAAACTTAATACAACAATTTCAATTAGCAATTTTTTTTGAAAATGGTAAGAAGGTAGGGGGAAAATGATGACTCGAAAGGATGACAAGTTCAAATTTAAATGAATGATATATCAATCGATCAATCCATTAAACAATTAAACAATCCGATCACACGTTCGATCTTTCGAACCGATTGACCAATTGATCAACCAAACATCGATTAATCGGTTCGAAAGATTGTTTAAACACATTTACACAATCGGTTTGATCACAGATTTGGTCAATTAGTTCGACAGATTGACAAGAACCTAATATTCAAACATGTTTAAAGGCTAACCACACCAATCATCCCTTCCGGATAATTTTTTTTTCTTACCTTCTTACAGTTTTTTACCCTCATTGAAGGATTTTGCTGTTGAAATTGTTGTGTTATTCTCATTAGGCTTGTTATTTAAAAACAAAGAATATAAAAAAATCATCATGATACGAGTTTTTTCGACTGATAGATCGATCAATCAATCAACCAAATCGATCAATCGTTTGATCGACAGTTTGATTGACTGACCGATTGATTAAGTGATCGACCGATCGGTATAGAGACTCGTCGTCAGGTCTTTCAATCGATCGAGTGATCAAATAAGCAATCAATTGATCGTCCGATCAATAAATCATCCAATCAATAGATCATCCAATCAACAGCTCGATCTATCGATCGATTGACTGACTGATCGATCGATCAAACATAGTCACACCAAAACAAAATATCCAAAATTAATCAATGACTTTTTGAACCAATCATCCTTCACGACCCCTCACCCCTTTTTCCCCTTATTGCACTTGCTCGCACTAAAGGTTTTGCTCTTTGAATTCGTTGTGTAGTGTTAATAAAATGACTACTTCAAAAAATCCACATAGGAATTTTTTTCACTTATCTGACCAGTTAATCGTTTGATTAATCAATTGACCAATCAATCAATCGTTCGATAGATTGATCAATCAATCGATTTTCTGACGAATAGATCAAGCAATCAATCAACCAAATTGACCAATCGTTCGATCAATCGATATATCGATCAATTGATTGATCGACTGATTGACTGATTGATTAAGTGAGTGACCGACTAGTAGAGAAACTGGTCGTTAGGCATTTCAATCGATCACTCAATCAAACAAGCAGTCAATTGATCAATCAATCAATCAATCAACTATCGTACAATCACCTGGTCGATCTACTTATCGACTGACTAATCTTCGATCGAACAAACACAGTCGCATAAAGACGAAACCATTCAAAAATAATTAATGACTCTTTGGACCAATCACCCTCCACGTCACTTCATCCCTTTCCCCCTATTGCACTTACCAGCACAATTTTTTTTTATGTTTTGAAATTGTTGTGTTGCGTTAATTCAAAGGATCCTCATAGGAATTCCCTACACTTATCTCACAAATCAATCGTTTGATTATTCAATCAACCAATCGATCAACCGTTCGATAGATTGATCAATCAATCAATCCTCGAAACATGATTCATCAGTTTTTCTTATTAAATCAAAGCACAAATTTTCAAGAAATCATACCATTCAACCTCTCACCCCCTTTCCTCTACATTGCACCTCCTCTAAAGATTTTGTTGTTCTGTCAATTTAATATTACTTCCACTGTCATCATAGGACCCCCTCTGTACACATCTGATAGATTAATCGATTGATCGATCGATCGACTGAGCAATCGACTGATCAATTAATCAATTGATAAATAGATTAACCGATTTATCAGCTCTCGTTATTAAATCAAAGCACAAATTCTCAAAAAATCATATCATTCAACCCCTCAACCCATTTCCTCTACATTGCACCTCCTCTAAAGATTCTGTTGTTTTGTCAATTTGATATTACTTCCACTGTCATCATAGGACCCCCTTTGCGCACATCTGATAGATCAATCGATCGACTGAGCAATCGACTGATCAATTAATCAATTGATAGATAGATTAACCGATCGATGCAGTCACAAAAGCACCAGACATGCATCTCATGATTTGGCGGTCCCTATCTTATTAAAACCCTGTTGCTTGAAAATATTATGGCACTTCAACTTGACACTCTTACTGTTATATTAACACCATCCTAATTATATCTGACCGATAGGTCGATCGATCAATTTATCAATCAATCAATTGATCGATACATCAATCAATTGATCAATCAATCAATCGACCAATTGATCGGATCGATAAATCGATGAACTATTCGATCAAATCGATCGACTCACCAATTGACACATAATAACAAAACCAATAGTTCATCCCTCATATCAGTTTAAAAAGACTTTTCATTCTCATGAATGAACCTCTCTGCATGTATCTGATTAAAATGATGGTCAACTATAGTTCTCTTCATAAATACCTACAACGATCCTAACGTAAGTACTGTCATTGCTCCTCGCTTTTACCTGAGGAGATCAACGGCTGAATGTAAAAAAAAAAAAAAAAAAAAAAAAGGTCAAACACTCACACATTTACAGTTGTCCAAATCGATCGCTCATCCGTCCCCACGCCTATAATCACCTCTCGATCACTTACGCAACTAGATAGAACATCCCTTGACAACAACATTTCCACGTGCAAGTCATTTTATCCCACCTCAACCCCTTCCTCACCACCCCTTTTTGACCAACCAGAATGCCTTACTACCTACAAAAGAAATATGCAAAAACCTTATATATCATCTGCCGATGTCAGACACTTTAGGCTTATAGCTATTTTGTTCAAACTCAACCCCTCTCTCATCATCTACTCTCAACAATAATTCACTTTAAAGGATCTGTTATCACGTATTACTCACTAAGTTCCAAGGAACCAATGAATAATGAAAGGATACACCCTCTTACACAGATCAAGTAATAATTAACCACGATAATGATATGGCACTACTAAGAATGTTGTGTTATTGCACCATTATCATACGTCATCAATACAAAGGATATAGTCCTCAACCACTAGCATAACTAAATTTTGAAACCATATTTCCCCAATCCCATTTTTCCAATACTTCACCTCTCAATGAGCTACAACCCCAAAATCTTTGTTGATACTTTTTTGTTGTTTCTCTTTCGCTGATTGAAATGGAATACATTTTGGATCAAGCCATTGAATCTTAGCTCTTTTCGATCGACCGACCGATTGATCAATCTATCGATTGATCGATTGATTGACTAATTGAACGATTGATTGATCGACATAAAGATAGATAGATCATTCGTTCGATCTTTCAATCGATCGAGCGATCAAACAACAATTGATAAATCAATTAATCAATTGATCGCCCGATCGATAGATCATTCAATCAACCGATCGATCGATCTAATGATTTATCAATCGATTGACTGACTGATAGATCTCTTGGGACAACTATCCTTCAACTCACTCCATCTCATTTTCCACACTAAAAACTTTTGCTGCTCGAAATTGCTTTGCCGCTTTCACCTCCTGTTTCGAAACCATAATCCTTCTAATACTTCCCCTCTTAATGGAAAAAAATAATTAAAAAAAATTCGGACAATCATCCTTCATCTCATTTGTCGCTAAAGATTTTTGCTGCTCAAAATTGTTGTGTTGCTTTCTCCGCCCATTCCGAAACCATACACCCCCCAAGCCTATCCTTTCAAATACTTCCTCTCTATAAAAAAAAAAAAAAAAAAAAAAAAAAAAAAAAAAAAAAAACAAACGAACTTTTATATCGTTGCTCTTTCGTAGATTGCAATAGAACACATTTTGGATCAAACCATCGAAACTATAATTTTCTTACCTTTCGCTACAATTTTTAAATTAGCCTCTTTATTAATTAACCCATTGAAATTCCCCCGTTTATATTTCTCCTTCATGATCGTTCTCCTTGCAATCATCCTCATCTTTTTCGTTTTTGCACCACCATTCCTAATCCTCATTCTAATCTTTCCCAAAATTTTGACCTTTTTTTATTCATCTTAAAACAACAAGGACGATTAAATGTCTATATATATATATATTATATATTGTCATATATATATATTATATATATATCATTCACTATACCTTGCACAAATGAAGCAATTTACTTAAGGAACTACATCGCTTCAAACTTTGACTACTTAATGTTTTACATATGCAAATAAATCATTGGCTTAAAACATTCCTAGCAACCTCTGACCCTCAGTCTGTCATTGGAGCAGAAGTTTATTTCGTACTTTCATCCTTCCCCCCATTTTTTCAGCAACAATAATTATTGATTGTGTCAATGATCCCTTAACTCAGAATATCTTTGACCTCTTCTTCACCATACAACTCGATAATTCCGATAAACTCCACAGGGTGCATGCTCTCGCAATTAAAATGAAAAACCCTCTCCCTCCTCCACCACCCCAACCACCTTTCCACCTCCTCTAAACCGACTCAATCCACCTCTCCTTCTCGCCTTCATAAACCCATGCTCTTCTTCATCCCGTCTACCCCATCCAATCACCATCGAAGCGTTCGAGCAGCTAAAGAAGCAACTCCTTCCCAAGGAAGAAACGAATCGCCTTTCCATCTAGCACCTACAAAATGAGCTACTCAAGTGTGATGAAGAAAATCAGACCCTCGCCCAACTTTATCAGAAGCTTCAATTAGAGATGGATGCTATCCTCGAGAAACTCAATGACAAGTCCTTGCCTGCCTACGACGAACTCCCTGTCTGAAAAAAAATATTTATCTCACTTTGCTGTTACTCTCAAGTGAAAGCATACATCCGTTTTCTCGCAGTCAATATGAATTACTCCCACTACCCCATCGGAAAGTCAGTGGCTTCAGACTTCTGCTGAAAAGTGACTTCCATAGCCAAGGACTGTCTTGATTATTGTATTTCCAAGGAAGTGAGCATTATCTAACCGAGGCTATGAGGGAAGGCATGCACAAACTTGACGCTCGACCTATCTATTTATCGTCTCAAATTGTCAATAAGTCCAGGTCATTTGCGTTCAAGGGCTTATATTCTATCTACTTATTTGTGAATGCAGGTTGAGAATATCTAAATCCGACTCATCGTCGTATTGGAAGACTATCACAAGACTGAAGACCACAAGAAGCCTTGCTTTTCCAAGAGACACTACAGCGACGATAATGACTGTGACTACGACTATTTTTGCGCTTTAAAGAGAGCCTTCAGCGATTCTGACCATAAGCACCATGACCAACCTCATTCCTCCCCCCAAAACGCAGCACGATCTTCAAAATAATAATTCCCCTTTCATTATCCTATCCATTACCGGCATACTCACTAACCTATCTTCATCCCCATCCCTCTGGGACCTCCGGATTGCCACATTCGCCCTTCAAGAACCAACATCCAGGTTAAGAGGTTCATGGGTTTCCTGGGATTTGCGAAAAACAGAAAAAAGGAAAAAAAATAAATAAATGGCGAAGCTTAGGTTCGTGACCCTGACAATTTTTTTCCCCGTCTCGCCTTCTCACTATTTCTCCAATTAGTCACTTCTCCTCTCCTCATCCTCTAGAAGATTCTCGCACTCCATCCTTCAATGGATCCACCACGGTGTCAAACTCAAGTTCGCCGACACATCTCATATCGCAAGTTTCAAGATCATAGAAGTTCGGGGCATGGTAAAAGATGTGTTCCCAACCTCCCTTTTCAACTAGGCCTTACGTAGCAACTTTCCCCCACCACTCTGCATGCCTAATCATAACAATTCACCTCACCACCGCAACTTCATTACAACAATTGTCTCGCAACTACTAGCTTTTGGCATCATAGAACCTTTCCCAAACTTTATTGTTATCAATCTTGTTTTCACTATAAAAACTCATCTAAAACAAGATTTATTATTGATGTACGCTTTGACAATCTTTTCGTCACATTCATAAATTTTCATTATAAATCAATCGATGACTTAACCGCTCATCTTTTTGGTTCCCCTACCCAAAATTTTCTCACGTGTTTCGATATAAAGAATGATTACTAACACATCCCTATTCATCATCACCGTCCCTATCTCGCTTTTCAATGGAATGAATTTAGCTACCACTTTACAACTCTTTGCTTCGATATCTCTTCCACATGCTCGATATTTACAGTCATAATGCAAGAGGTGATGGCAAAAATTTTCCTTCGTCAAGTTCACGTTGCTTCCTACATAGACGACTCTTCTCTTAGTCACAAAGTTCTTTCAACTCTACTTTGACAAACCTTCAATTACATACGTAGCCCTTCTTCACAACCTCGGGTAGGGGGGGGGACTGTTCAAAGCCTTTCAGAAAGGTAAGGGAGATGATGGATCCACCAGAGAAGGTCGGTAATGAGATCTGAGGAAATAGGTACAGGGGAATCCCAGTTAGGCGGGGAGATTATTTCATAGAGTGATGAGAGGAAGGGGTGAGTGGGCATGAAGCCTCTTTTGAGAGTGACACAAGTTTTCCTGTAAGTTTTCCAATGAATCTGTTGGAGTGGTGAAAGTTGGTCTCTTGAATTAAGTTGAGGAGCTTTACAATCTTGTATTGCGGTACCTTGACTCACAGAGAGTTTTTTACAATCCTATAAACTTTCCGCTTCTTAGCCATCTCACACCCTCATCTCCTTTCATCCAGACAGCCAGACCGTCTCCGCATTACTCTCCCAAATAAAATCCACAGATCAATCATTTAACCCATGGTTGTGAAACATAGCTTCCTTCCTCATAACCTTCGATGCAATCCTCAATCCAGTATGGATACCCAAATCACTCAATACATCAACAGACTCACTGTCAACAATTGATGACAATATCGATTGGGTTTCGCCAACCATATCAAGAAGGATTTTTTTTTTTTAATTGGAGTACGAACCATAATTTTATTCGCTTCCGACTATCGTCATGTTTGACCAACCTTTATCTCAAAGGACGAGTCAGTCAATGCCTATCAAATCGACGCCTTGTCCCTGGACTAAAACTTTTTTCCATCGCAACCTTACAGATGGATATTCCCACCTGCCTCACTCTTCTATCAGATCCTCTAAAAAATATCAATGCAAGTCATGCTCCTTACCTTATCATGCAACCCTCATCCCAACAAACCTCTTGGTACCCCCGCATTCTCACTTTTAATATCATTAAACGATTCACCATCCCTGAATCTAAGTTTTTCTGCCTCCCCAACCCTCGAGTCGGTAACCTCGTCCTTAATCCCGCAATCCTTGGTTTGACAACAATTTTCTTCCTCCCTTAATACATCTTCATTTCCCTTCTTCCACCTACGCCTCATCCCATAACCATAACACATAAACTTCCCTACTTGACTCCAAGTGACCTGCCTCATCATTTTCCATAAACTCCAACTCTCTTCAATTCCGGCTTGCACTCCACCTATGCGGAAACTATGACCACTCTCCCCCTCAAATACTCTCACCTCCCCAAACCACTTTTTTTATCTGCGTGTTAAATTCACCTCCACTCAACGGTCCACTCCCCTGCATCGGCCGAAAAAGATAACCACTCCGCAAATGTAGTCCCAAGCGTCCATAACTACCCAACATTTATGGTAACCAACCCCAAAATATTTCCTCCTCACTCTTCGGATCTTTTAATCTTATCATAAACCTTCCCCCATGGCGATTTGTCTTTGTATATCTCGGCCGCACCACTCCTCACTCAAAATCAATCTCTCTATACTGCAGCCTTAATCCCTCAGGCTCTTCACACCACTGCCAACTCTCCCACAAATACAAGAATGCCCCTCCATCCCGATATGCTTGCGCCTCAGAATACCCTTTCATAACCTTCACCTTCTCTCTTATATAACCAATCACCAGTCTCAACTTCTCCCATTGCATAGGACGTGCAAATTCTTCAACCACCCCCCTCTGCAAGGTATACTCTCGATAGGCTTTCCTAAAGATCCTAACCCTACTACCCTGACATAGATCATTTTCTTAATCTCTCCTTAACAAACGAAAACAACCACAGCATCAAACATCGACGGAGAAACCATCGGAAGCCCTTTAGAGTCTGAAGTTTGACAACTTTCAATCTCAACAAGCCACTGACTGCTTACGAAGGACAATATATCCAAGTCAAAACACGTCACACAACTCCTCTCAACTTCATTGCGGTCAAGCCACTCGTTCAAGGCAAGCAACACCTTCTTCATTCCATTCTTCGACCGCTTCCCGGCTCCGAACTCGCTGGTTATCACACTACTCTATTCAAGATGGGCAGAATAGCTTCCTTTAACCATGGGAGTCGCACGCTTCTGCCTCCAACTGCCATCGCTCACTCGCTCGTTCTACCATTCCCTGCAAGACGACGCTGTCACTTGCGGGACGATGGAGGGATTTGGGACGGACTAGGAGGTGCGCGGGCCCATGGCCCACCTTTCTGACTCGCTTCTGTGTGATCTAGCATCATCTTCGACCTCACCTTTTTCTATTTTATCTAGAACAGTCTTGTGTAACATTATGCCAACGACAGCGACCCCGATTGCAAACAGTTCCAACGGCTCAGTTTCTTCCGTGTGATTTGTACCGCTGAAGGCACTGGTCTCGCCCATATGGAACTGGAACCAGAAATCATAGCCTTACATCGACTACATCTGCAATCCCACTACCATACAACTTCAACCACTAGGACAATTTCCAGACATCTATGGAGGACAAAACAACCACCAAGGATCAACGGAGGCTCGACAAGTGATGTGACACTCACCCAGGTTGAAGAACCGCGTCGCCAGCCCGAGCGGTACCACTGCCTTGTCCTGTGACAGTATAGGTCATAGGAGCCTGGCCTGCGACCACAGCTTGTGAGGATTCCCAAGCAGCACCTTCCAGACCGCGCCCGCTCACAGCACTCGTTGCATACGCGAACCTGTGCAGGAAACACAAGGGTCAGGTCCTACAGAGCTCGAGTCGTTCTCCTCGCCTTTTTCTGGCGAAGTGGAGCCGTCCACCCGGACTAGGAGGTGTGCGGGACTACGGCTCACCTTTTTGACTGGCTTCTGTGCGATCTAGCATCGTCTCCGGCCGCACCTTTCCCCATTTTATCTGGAACAGACGTGTGTAGCAGGCCCCAAACACCCCAACCAATCACAAAACGGCAGGCCTCTGGCTCCCCTTCCAAAAAGGCTGGATGTGTCATCCAACCTTCCGTTTGTGAGATGATCTACAGTTCGCAGTGGTCCCACAGTCACACAGGTAGTGGAAAACTAAATTACATCACACGGGTGCATGTGGGCCGAGACCCTCTGGGCGGCGAGGCCGATAGTGGCGGAAACTAGAGGGGCTAAATCCGCACCGGTTGATTCCAGGGTGGATCTCCCGTCGTTTGGTATTGATAACGGTTCCCCAAGGTGGTTGCATTGCCAGTTGGTTATTCCCCCCGTGCATAAGCCGGTCCGGGGTGCGACCTTTGTTTCCATTTCCATTCTTTCCATTTCCATTGAGTTGCGATTGTTTTGTCTTTTTCTTTCGGCAGTGGTATGGCCGAGAAGCTGGGTCGCGGATGCTGGTGCTGGTGATGGCGCTGAAATCTACAGGAGGGGTCTTGACTCGGTTTCCTCTTTTTGCTTCCTAATGATTGCGTAGTCCACGTGGGCATGCATGCCTCTGAGGGCCGCTGTATTCGAACTGACGTGCCGAGGAGGGCTCACTCATGCGTGGATAGATGGTATCAGTTGCCTGTGAGCGGGAGCGATGACAGGGCGGCGGTAGCGGCGTTGGTGTAGCGTCGCCCAGCGTCGGCCTGGCCAACGGCGGAGCTGCCAGAGTGGCATGGCCTCGCCGGCTTGGCCTGCGGCGGTGCGATCGAGAATTGTGCACGCCGCGCAGTCGGGGCTTGTCGGCGTGACGGCAATCCCGAGGAGATTAGGATCGGCGCAGCGTGCCGGAGCTGAGCGGGCAAGGATACGCGAGCGCCCGCCCTCGACGTTGTCGTCGTGGCGGACATCTGTTGGCTTGAGGCGGGAAAGTGCCACGTGGATTCTCCTTGGGGAATCGTTTGGGCGGCGGGGTCGATGTACCCCCGTGGTGGATGACGCCGAGCGGGCGTTGCCACCTGGCGGCTGCGATTGGCGGGAAAGAAAGCTGCCCACGTCGAAATGTCGGCTGAGTGTTCAACGTGTCAATGGCCGGCCCTCGGTGGATTGCGACGTTTGTGCCGCGCAATTAGTGGTCGGTAGCATTCCGATCGTCACGTCGCTGCCCACGTTCATCCCCACCACCACGTCATTGCCCACGTTTTTCGAGCAACTGTGGCGCTGCACGCCACGCCGGCCGCGATTGGTGGTTGCGGCAGCGGCGGGGGACGGGAGGAAGCGGGAGGCGGAGGCACAGCGGGGAGCTGTGACGCGTGGAGCGGGAAAGCGGGTGGAGGAGGGGGTAGCGCAACGTGCAAGGGGGGACTCGGCGAAGCTTGCAGCTCGGCAGGTTGGGGGAAGGAGCAAGGCGGGGGCGAAGCGGCACGAGCTGGCCGTGCAGCAGGAGGGTTTCATCGAGCTGGCTAAAGCGTGCGAGCTTGCCGCAGCCCCCCCCCCGCCCCCGCGCCCGCCCAAGGCGGAGACATCATCGAGGCCAAGGCGGCGGAAGGAAGGGATTTCACAAGTGGAGGGCGCCGAAGTCGCCAGAGCTTCTGGAAGGGGACCGACGAAGAGCAAGGGAGGCATTGGCGCTGTCTCCGGGAAAAAGGCGCGGGCAACGGTGGTGGCGGCGGAGCCCCGGAGGCGGAGGCAGAGCGCTGCGTCACGTGGGGGTGTAGGGACGACATTGGTGCTACAGCGACACCCGAAACAGGGGGAGGGGGGATTGCAGACCGCTCCGCCGCTTGCGAGTGTATTGAGCGAGCGGATGGAGCGGAAGCGAGTACAGCCGGCGGAGGATGGCGGCGTTCATGGCGGCGAGGTGAGTGGTAGGGTAGCAGAAGACGGGTGTGGGGACGTCATGGCGCCCTCGCGGGGTTCGGGAGGCGCCTCTTCCTTGCCCGCGCCATGTCCAAAGCAGGCGGAACCTCCACGGCCGCTGCAGGCGGAAGCTCCTCCGCCTACTGCAGTGGCGGAAATTATGTCTATCGTGGGGGCGAGGATGAAGAAGAGGAAGAAGCTGACGCCGGAGACGGAAGCGAGGCTGGAGCTCGATCTGTGGTCAAAGCAGGGGGATTTAGTGGGCGCACTGTCGTGTTACGATCGCGTGCGGGGTGAGGGCAAAGTCCCCATGCTGCAGTATCACTACAACGTGTTGCTTCATCTCTGCTCGTCGGCAGCCTCCGGTACGCTCCGAAGAGGCGGCCGCGATCGTAAGCGGCGGGAGATTGGGAAACTGGCGGCGACCGATCTGTCCCCCGGCAGTCCGGTCGCCGCGGTCAACGGCGTTGATGCTTCCGCCGCCGTCAGTCCCGATGCGGCGGGTAAGCTTAGCGCCAACGGCGGGGACGAGCGGTCATCCCGGGGGGCAGCCGAATCAAACGGCAAATGGCCGTCTGGTAATTGCGCGTCGGCGGAAGGCTTGTCCCCTTCTCCCGCATTGAGAGATTCGAGCGCTGGAAGTCCGTCAAGCGAGGGATCGCCATCTTCTTCTTCTTCTCCCTCTTCTTCTTCTTCTTCGTCCTCGTCGTTGTGGTCAATGGAGGCGGCGCAGGCGCCGGCGCAGGAAGCGGGGGCTGAGCATCATCCCGCCGTCTTGTCCCCGGACGAGCTGGCGAAATTGGGTATGGAGCGGGGATTTGAACTGTATAGTAGGATGCTAGACCAGGGCATCAAGCCCAATGAGGCGACGTTTACGTCGATGGCTAGACTGGCGGCGGCGAAAGGGGATGGCGCCATGGCCTTCGGGTTAATTAAGGAGATGGGGGAGGTTGGGATCGTGCCACGATTGCGGTCCTATCAGCCCGCTCTGAGCGCGTATTGCAACGAGGGGGCTTGTGAGAACGCGTGGGAGGTGTACGAGCATATGAACAGATGTGAAGTGGAACCTTCGGAGAATGATCTGAGCGCTCTTCTTGATGTCGCGGTCAGGGTAGGGGCAGGCGACAAGGTGTACGCAGTCCTACATAGATTAAGGACGTCGGTGAAGACTATAAGACCGGAGACAGCGGAGGTGGTGGAGCGATGGTTTAGGAGCGAGGGGGCGGCGGAAGCGGGCGGAAAGTGTGTAGAGCGGGCGGAGGAGGGGGAGGCGGTGAAGGCGAAGATGGAGGAAACGGGGGGAGGATGGCATGGACTCGGTTGGCTTGGGGAAGGAGAGTGGAGTGTGCGGAGGACGACTGTGAGCGAGGAGGGAGTGTGCGCCGCTTGCGGAGATCAGCTCGCGACCATTGATCTGGATCCCGTCGAGACGGCCAAGTTTGCTCAGGCCGTTGCTGACCTGGCAATGAAGAGAGAAAACAAGCCGAACGAATTCGTCCAGTTCCAGGTGAGAAAGAGAAATAACAAAATTATGGATATTCGAAAAAAGGGGGGTATGCAAGCGGGGACAGAACTGCGCCGGCGGAGCCCTCCCCCGCAATCGCGCGGGAGTCTGCTCAGTGCGGGCTGTGTAGTATTTTGCTCTCATTTGTTCATAATGAATGAACGAATCAAACCATCGCTCCTCATATTCTCCCATTTCGTATGCATCCCCCTGGGGGGAAGAGAGAGAGAGAGAGAGAGAGAGAGAGAGAGAGAGAGAGAGAGAGAGAGAGAGGGGGGGGGGGGGGGGAGGGGAGGGGTTTTCAAGTTGTTTTTTTAACCTGCAGGGAGGCTAAGCACATTCTCGCACTCTAGATGTAATTGCGGAAGGATACAAATGTGAGTGTGTGTGCCGTTAATCACAGAGGCTGCCGGCAATGGATTTGAACTCGCGACCTGTCCTCGCCATGAGATTAATGCTGACAATGTGGGCTGCAGCATTTGCTTCGAAGCCAGCCGCCGCCACATGGGCTTGGTGCAGCGTTCATTTCGGCTTGCTCGAGTTGTAGTCCTCGCTTCCGTCTTCCCCCGAACATAACGCACCCTGAAAATGAACGTATAAAATGTATGTCTCCGGCCCGATACAGTCAAAAAAATGGGGGTGCGTTTTGTTCGGTGGAAGACGGTAGTATGAGAAACATACAGTAAGTCTCTGGATGTACCTGAGTCCAGGGTACAGCCAGCTCTGTCAAGGGCATAGTACTTAATCTAGTAGTTTTCTGGAGGTTTCAGATCGGAATAAGAGGCTGACCTGGATGTATCGGATGTATCTGACCGCTAATACTGTATGTCTACAGCTCGGCCCAAAAAGTCTAAAGTGTGAAATGCTCTCGGATTGGCGAGAGGCCGAAGTACCTTTGCCCTCCTGGAACTAATGTGGGCAGTATTGAGGTTCACGTGCAGATTATGCATAATTATGCTCCTGCGCATGTGCAGAGCGTTGGTGGCATTGTACGTGGGCCTATTTTTGTCTCTTGTCGACCTCAGCTGAGTATCTGCATGGAGTTCATTTTGCTTTTTTTTTTTTTTGTTTTGTTTTAGGAATCGCGGATAACCACATTACTCGGCTCTACGTACTGCCTCCTATCCTACGCTACATATACATAATCTGCACGTGAACCTCAATACTGCCCACATTAGTTCCAGGAGGGCTAAGGTACTTCGGCCTCTCGCCAATCCGAGAGCATTCACACTTAAGACTTTTTGGGCCGAGCTCTAGACATACATTATCGTATGCCGACGTGGCATGAATTTGACGGCTATTTTGCGCTGACGTTGCGTGAATCTGACAGCTATTTGCGCTGACGTGGCATGAATCTGACGGCTATTTTGCGCTGACGTGGCATGAATCTGACGGCTATTTTGCGCTGACGTGGCATGAATCTGACAGCTATTTTATGCCGACATGGCATGAACTTGACGGCTATCCTGTGCCGACGAGGCATGAATCTGACGGCTATCTTGCGCTGATGTGGCATTGATCTGACACATCTTGTGCTGACGTGGCATGAATTTGACGGCTATCCTGTAGTGACGTAGCATGAGTCCGGCGGCTGTATATCTTGTGCGGACGTGGCATTAATCTGACAGCTATCTTATGGCATTAATCTGACAGCTATCTTATGCTGACGTGTCATGAATTTGGCGGTCACCCTGTGCTCATGTGTGAGGAATAAGACGGCTATTTCTGCTGACGTGGCATCAATCTGACAGCTATCTTGCGCTGATGTGGCAAGAAACTGACACATATCTTGTGCTGACGTGGCATGAGTCCGGCGGTTAGTATCTTGTGGTGACGTGTCGTCAATCTGAAGGCTATCTTCTGCTGACGTGGCATGAAGTTAACGGCTACCCTGTGCTGACGTGGGATGAATCTGACGGCTGTCCTGTGTCCTGTGCTGACGTGGCATGCATCTGACGGCTATCCTGTGTCCTGTGCAGTGGGGCTGTGTTGATACGTGGCATGGAATCTCAGCAGACCCTTAGGGCGTTTTCGCACTAGGACTTCTTTGGACGATTTTAATTCACTTTTTGGGCGGAATCTGCCCGTGATTAGAGTCAAATGCATCCAGGAATGTCCTCGAATGAGTATGCAGTGCGAGTTTATGCTGTGAACCTATTCTCGCTCGTTCGGCTAAGACATCCATGGACTTCGTTTCTCAACTTGGGATTGTGTTTTTACCCTACAAGCTTTTTTTGGGAGCGGGTGTGGGTCAAGGTCCGACTCGCCTGCATGTTCTTGAACCACTCGGAGGTGGGGGGTTTGAGAATGCCATGCGAGTATGCCCTGAATCCCCCCTTGCTGTGGGTCCAGATACGTCCAGCAACTCTTTTTTATCCGTTAAGCGATATGCAATGCTTTTACCCTACAGGCACTGAGGATTTGGTCTGGGTCAAGATCCCAACTTGCCTGGACTTAGTCGTTTCTGAACGTGAATCCTTGTGATCTGTGCGGGCAAAATGCGAAAAAAAGAGAACAAAACTAGGCTACCAGCCGGGCCGCCCGGGTCACCCTATTTTCCCGGACGGCCCGCCCGTGCAAGGACCAGGGAAGGTCCTAGCAAAAAAAATAAAAAATAAAAAAACTTATGTTATGCAGAAAAATAAACTGAACAACTTTTGCCTCAGGGTCACATCGAAATTCTTTACCAAATTGAAAATAA
>BFEA01000002.1:862304-881316 GCA_003427395.1 Chara braunii
AAGAGAGAGAGAGAGAGAGAGAGAGAGAGAGAGAGAGAGAGAGAGAGAGAGAGAGAGAGAGAGAGAGAGAATAGTCACAATGAGAGAGCTTCGAACTGGGAGAGAAGCGGTCAAATAGCCTGAAGATTAGCTTCTAGGATGGAAGTAGAACAGCACATGTTTGTTGGCTTTTCACAGCAACTGACTGCTGTCTTTCACGGAGTAGAGTGCATAGGAATAATGAATGTGTTGAAAGTCGGTTTCCAGAGAGGCGAAATGCCCTGAATGGAAGATTTCCGTTGGTTTCCTGTGATGAAAATGAGCCAGGGCCAACGGTCGAGATTTCAGTTGGTTTCCTCGATCGTCGAGGCAATGATGGCTCAAGCACGATCGAGCTGGTCACCCATAGTCCTAATGCCTGGTTGTCTATTACGGGGCAGGTGGTAGCAGTACTGCTATTATGCGTCATCCCCGATTCTTTTTCAAATTCTTTTGAAAGGTTTCTGGCGAGATACAGTCAAAGTGCCTTGTTGTTTCTATTTGGGTATCGGACCAGTTCTGTTCTGCTTTTAAGTCTTAACCCTCAACCTTTGTTCGAAGTTCGAACCGGCATCACCATTTTTTTTTCCTTTCGTAGGGAAGTCGCACTCTAAAAGTTTAGGCCATCTCTTGATTTATGTGTCATTGTAGCGCAGGGGCCATGTCCCACTTACTTCGTTGAGCTAGCTCAACGTTGAGTTTTCAACCACGGGCGGCCGGTCGCGACCTTCCAGATCATCCCGCTTCTGCGCATCCCGTGGTGGTTTTCTTGGGGAAAATGAGAAGTGATTCAGAAGTTCTATTTGGTGTTGAAAAAACGAGAAAAATCGGGCTGTGATCGAATAGAATGCCCCCTACCCTGTGGCTTTTCCATTGGACTAGCTACCGTACTAGGAGTGGGATAGCTAGCTCGACGGTGCTTGAGCCATCATTACCTCCTCGTGGGAAGACACTCTGACAGCCATGGAAGGACACTCTGACAGAGTGTGTTCATGACGACTGTCGCCCTGCAGTCTCAAATTCGTTTCCTTTATTTGCGAGGTGAATGCACCGAGCCAGGAATTTGTAGACATTCATTTCATGGCATAGTGAGGTCTCCGTCTCGGACTGGCGTAGTATGCGGAGAGTTTCCCTCGGGGATACTGTACTCCGGAATTTTGAATTTTCTCCATTTCACTTTTTAGAAAATATGGATAAAAGCCTTCAGAAGCATTTGTTTCTTCATTTCACTTTAGAAAAATGTGGACAAAATCTTTCAGCGGCATTTGTTTCTCTTGTTTTGCATTTGTTTTGAACTTTTAATTCACGATAACAGTGTCACACCGTTGAAATATCTCAACTCAAGGGTGTAAGTGGGACATTGCCCCAGGGCCATGCTTATCTTCTCTGTATCGTTCCAATTTTAGTGGATGTTCTGAAGGAGGAACTGGCATCACCTAACATCTTACCAACGTGCTCTTTTCCTCTAGAGCCCACTGTTAGAAGGCTTGTGGCATTGTGCTAAGGTGGGAGGCTGAAACCTCCGCATGTTGGCATAGGTGGAATTGATTCCGACCTTCCCCTCCACATCCTCAGACCTCAAGATGTGTAGATACATGTCATGCAACTTAGCGACGTATGTTGATCCTGTGGTGGCTTCCTTCTGTGGTCCGGATTCACGCGACCAAAGCAGGGCTTTCCCCTTCATAAGCGGCTACATCTTCCTCTTTGGAGGGTGGAGATCAGCTGTGATGTTTTGCCCTTGGCACAGACCTGTAGAGGAGAGCTTTTCAAAGTTTTTCCGGCCATGTTCATTTGGTGTATAATTTGCAGGCTGTCATGCCCTCTCCAGGTCCCCTTTCTTTTCTGTCCATGCCCGCTGTCTGTCGTCTTTCCTTCATAGGTCTGTGTTCTGGAGGCTTTTGCAACCCCTCAGAAGGTCTTGTTTTGGTAGGGATCTGAAGGTTGGGAGAATATGCACGTTTTGGGGCTTGGAGCAAGTAGTAGTAGTTATGGATCTGTACCTCTGGGCCTCAGGCCCCTTCCAACCAGCCTCGGCACGAAGCTTTACTCGCTGGGCAAAAAATCAAGTTTCTTTTCCCATAAGACGTGACCATGCAGTCTGGACTCCTCTCATTTTAGGGAGGGTCGCAGTGGTCCCCTCTTGGCCAGCAAGTCAGGAAGCCACGTGAAGTCACTCAGCCATGCTTCTCTCCATTTTGACTGGAAGAATGCTTGGCCCTTTTTCTACCCACTCTTGTACGTTTTGGGAAGGCTGTCTCTGCCTCTCTGTGTGCTGATTTTGCTCCCTCCCTCTGGTCGTAGGCCTCTTGATCTTGATCTGGGAGGTTTTGTTTAAGTTAGGTGGTTGTTAACAGTCGCCTTCTGGATCGTCCTCCCCCCCCCCCCTCGTTTCGGTAAGTTCGGATCATTCCTCAGTCTGTGCATGTCGTCTATGTGCAGAGACCATGCTAAATCTTCTCTTGATTCCATTTTAACGGGTGTCTGGAAGGATGCCATGTTCCGGCGGATATTTGGCCACGACACCCGTTAAAGTTGAATTCGGGTTCTTGGTGAAGTTTGCAGTGACGTGTAGGATGTGTTTTCATCGGGCTGTGGTCACTGTTTCGGATTGCCACAGCCGTGGTAAAGCCGGGGGATCGGCTGAAGTCGGCGTTTTTCTGAAAGAAGGAAAAGTGCCATGCATCTGCGAAAATAAATAGTAGACCAGGATGGGCTTCTGCGATGCAGTTTTTCTGCTTCCAAGGACTGGACCTTCATGAGGAAAAATGTTACGGGAATGTGTCCATATGGGACCCATTTACTTCTTTCCTGCCCCTCCCTCCCGGTCCCCGGAAAGAACACACAAATCGCTTTCCTTTGAAAGAACGAACAATCACTGCTTGCTTTTTCACTTTTTCTTCCCCCTGAAATAGGAATAATGTTGCAAGAATGGACCCATGTGTCACTGCTTTCCTGTTTCACTGTTTTTGATCCCTGAAAGAAAGAGTGACTGACAGAGCAGTGTTTTCCTTTTCCCGAAGAATGGACCGGAGTGCACCGATAGAACGGATCAGAACAGAGCTGCCGCAGAGCTGCTTTCCTTTTCCCGACGAATGGCCCAAAGGGGACTAAAACTACGGATCAGCCATGTGTGGACATTTTCCTTTTTCCGAAGTCGAGATGAGGATGGGCTAAGCACCATTTGCTTGTGCTTTCTCCTGAGCCTCCATACACTGTTTTCTGAATCCATCCCTGGCACCACTTGCTTTTTCAAATTCGGACTGAAGCATGAATGAGAATGGAGTCAATGGACCCAACCGTGAAGAGTTTCGGGATTTGGCACACGATGCCCGCACATGTAGACACACACACACACAAGCACACATGCACAGACATACTCATTTGTCTCTCCTCTATTTGATTCTGTGTTTCTCCCCTTCCGTCCTCTGCCGCTTCTTCCTCCTCTCTCCCTAAATGCATCCAAACGAGCGTCATTAAACCACCAATTCATGGCTCAGCTCAAATACCGGGCCTTGCCCAACTTGATAATACTAATATCAATAGGATCTGTAGAGTTGGATGTGCCATGGCTTCACTCACAGTGGAGCGGGTACATCCTTATATCGTAGGAAGTCGCCCACAGAGTTTAAGTTGGATGCAGGTAGTGCACGGTTATGTGTTTCAACTTTTTCAAGGGACTAGAAAGCCGTCAGGCACAGGAAGCCATGTATATCGGAGACAGTAATGTGAGAGTCAAGTTCAGTCAAGTTATAGAGGAAATCAGCACAGGTCTGCGCATGCGCAGTCACAAAGACTTCCACTGCACATGCTGTCCACGATTTTGTCAGAGTCTCGTTTTTTTTTTCTTGTTTTTTTCCCCCCTGAGGAAATGCCTTACCTGCGAGCCCTACCAAGCTAACAACGGATCGGAGAGAGACATCCCCTACCTTTTTTTTTTAACAAAACCTGCAGGAACTGTTAGGTGTGGTGATAAGAGCACCCACACCTAGCTGAGACATCCCCTATCTATGGAAATAGGAAGTTTAATTTACTAGCTAGAGCTAAGCTATATCTGCTCTGGCCGGGAGCAGTACCCAAGCTCCTAACACCTGGCGAGGGCTGGAAAGAACTGATTACTTCCAGAACCAGCCAGGAGGCCCAAGCCAACAGTCTCTGCTGATGAACCCAAAGCACACCCCAGGAGGCCGTGGGAATCGGAAGACGGCGTCGGGAATCGAACCCATGACATCCTGAGTGCCACTTACGTGCTCAACCAACTGAGCTAGCCCGCTTGGGCATTTTGTCCGAGTTTCATTTTGCAGTGGTTTTAAATTTCTCGCCTCGTTTGCACATGGGATCTGAATCTGTTGTACAGGGGTCAGGATCTTTTCGTACTCGTGAAATTTGAAACCATGTTTTTGTTTTCCCCTCTTTGGTAGCTTTCCTTGGCCAACTAGTTCCTTCTGTAGAGTCCTTTTTTTTTTCCCCTTTTCTAGGGTCCTTTTGTTTGCGGGGCTGCGGCCAAGTGATCATCGCCTACTGCCCGTGGTTGGTGGCTCATTCTGGCATGTACCATCTTCCGCCAGCGAGCCGACCCAATGATGAGGATGACTCATCCTTACCGCTGCTGTGTCTTTGTTTTTGTTTTTTTGTTTTTTTCTAGGAGTAAACAAAGCGCTGAAGTGTCTTGATATGAAGATGTCAGTGTTTTGTTTTTGCTCCTTAAAAATAACAAAAAAAAAGAAGCCACCACTGTGTCCTGATTGGCAAGTTGCAGTGCTTTTCGGGTGAGAGTGAGACATTTGCGCACTGCTTTGCCGACCCTCCTCCTCTTTATCTTTTTTCTTTTTCACACAACCAGTTGTAGAGTCGTTGTGAACGTTGCCTGTCTCAAGGCGGGATGGGATCTTGGGGAGGCTACGCCTGGTCCTCGGTTTTCTGTAAGCCAGATGGGAAGCTGTGGTATTGCATCATTCCCTGTGTTGATGTCTCATCGTCTGTATTTCATTTTCTGTATTTCATTTGTCTTCTGTATTTTGTGTGAAGAGACAGTGGTGTCTGACATGCGGCAGCAGGATCTGATGTAATCAGCACCAGCATCAGGCGTGCTGTAACTTCAGGATTGCACGTTAAAGTTGCTGGGTTGAAAGGTATTAGGGCCTCGTTTGACACCACTGGAACCCAATGGTTGAAGGAAAATTCTTCGTTCGACCCCACCCTAACGTCGCCGCAGAGTTGTTTCTACTTTCTGGCTCTCAAGTGCCCGCCCTCGAGTGCGGCCGGGGCAAAATCGTACTTACACTCAAGGTACCTCTCTGGGGAGCCTTGAGTTCAAGTGCCAGCGGATACCGCCAGCACTCCAAGTGGGGCCTTTTTTTTGTTTCCCTTTTTTTCCAGCAGGCGATCCTGGTCCAGGATTGGCCAAGCCATGGAGTTCGGTTTCAAGTGCAGCCTGTTCAAGGGTTTCCTCAAGTGTACATGGAACCATAAATCGAGTAAGTGTAAATTTATTCACAATTCCTCGTTTTTTCAAGTGGTGTCGAACGAGGCTCTTAGAGTGGTTGTTTTCAACAGCTTTTTGAGGTAGAGGTGCACTCTTTGTTCCAATAACCCCTTCCTTAGCTATAGTGTTTTTTTTTTGTTTTTTTTTTTGGGTTGGGGGGCGGGGGTGGAATACAGGTCCTTATGGTCCTGCCTCCAAATCCGTTCTGTGGAGCGCCAGTTTCGGTTACTTTTCCCCCGGCAAGGCTCAAGAATACAACCTTGTCATATTCACGCTTCCTTCCTTTTCATGGAAGAACTCCCAATCACCGTTGATTGCTCCGAAAGGCAAAGAGGTTGGGTATTATTCGACCGAAGTTGGCTTTTCTGAAAGGTTTTCTTTGCACACAAGTTTGTTCATATGCCGTCAATGAGAGGACCCAGATGGCTTATTATCTCTTCAGGTGATAGAAGCTTCATGGAACCTTTGCCTGGGCTAATGCCAAATCCCTTACACCTCTTCTCCTGCTCCTTGTAGTGACTTTATCGGCATTGACTACTTAACACCCCCCCACTTCATTTACACAAGGATCCCAGGGCTTCCCTCGCTGCTGTCCAGTTAGGTATCCCTTAGCTCCACTTAATTTTATGAGCATGTGGCATAGCCAGCAAAACAGATAGGAATAAGACATTGTAGCAGAATCTTAGGAAGGACTGTTGAACATCAAAGTTAGTTGATGCTGAAAGGATTCACGCTGCAAACACCTCCGTGTCCCGGTACCAGGGTCGCAAACAACTCCCAGATGACCCAGGTCCCAGGCTGTCCCAGTAGGATAGGTCGTAGGGTCCCTAGGTCGAAGCGTTGTAGGTTTTTAGGCGTCGGTCCCGGGACGTCGTAGGTTGGTAGGAGTCCGCCCTGTACCCGACAAGAAAAGTCCAGTGCAGTCCAGTAGTCCCAAGTCCAATTAGGCAGCATGTCCCAGAAGTCCAGAAAATACCGGAGCACCAAAATGTTTGCAGCAAACAGGCCGCGGTCGACCGGTACCGGTCTGAAGCAGGCCAAGACAAGTCAAGGCTTATATTTGGCTGCTACAGTGCAGCGACTCATCACTTGTTCAATAGCAAGATGTGGAAGCACTGCTGCTGCATGTGCTTTAAGCCAACTTGGGCACCTTGGGCCTGAAGGAGGAAGGCGGCGCTTGAGAGTTACTCCATAGCTAGGGTAGAAGACGATAGTGAGTAGGGCGGCCGTAGCCGCCACGTGTGAAGCTTACCTGAGTGGGTGTATCCAGGGTTACGATCTAGGGTCGAGACAGAGATGTGAGGCGGAGTCTTAAGTCAGAGAGAAGGCCAAGACAGAGAGGTAGCGAGAGTGAGAGAACAGAGCCATAGCTGATGTGGGGATGCTGAGTGCGAGAGCGGCAGAGCCGCTGGTGACATAAACAATTTTGTTTAATAATGATAATCTGGTGACAGTTCCTTCATGCGTTGATCGTATCTCGGCTTTGGCTTCTCACATGTGAACTGTCATGTGATTGTTCGTTGCATGTTTGCAAGGTAGTCCTGTGAGAACTTGGATAATTTCAATGCAGCTGAAGCGAATGCGCAAATGTTTCAACAGCCTTGTGCCAACCCCTAGATCCATAGAATGAGGCTTCCGCCTTGCTAGTTCGTGTGGAGAGTGGTGCATAGAGTGATGCCAACATTGCCACATTGTCCCTAGACTTGCTGCAAGTTCTTGTGACCATCCCTTCCCTTAACTGTGTGTCTACTAGCTTCCTTTTAGGGCCTGGCTTACCCCCCCCCCCCCCCCCCCCCCTAAACCTGCCCCTCTCTGCGAAACTCCGTTCTCAGTGACACAGCGCCTTTGGTTGTGAGGTTTCGGGAATGGTGCCGTCTCATGCATTTTGTGTCTTGTGCTTCAGTGACAACGCAGCTATGAAGAATCCATTAGTGCCTCTGTATCTTTCTAACCGTGAACTCTCTTCTGACTCTTGGCCTCACTATTTATGATGTGCTTTGTTCAACGCGTCTCTCTCTTTCTCAAGCCACTCCCTTCCTCTCTTTCTTGTGCACGTGTGCTCTGCGTGTTTGGCTTGGTGTGGCAATGGTGGATATCAGGTATTGGCTTTTTGCAGCAGTTAAAATGGGAGCATTTTTGGTCACAAATGATGAAATGCGAGATCATCTGTTCCAGCTGCTGGGAGACAACTACTTCCCAAAGTGGAAGGAACGTCATCAGGTGTGCGTCTAACCTCAGTGTATACATTCTATTTTTGGTTATCTGGTGTTGGGTTGAGTGTGGCAGACAAGTCGCACACCTGCCGTCTGAGAACTTTCCACAGGTTTAGCTACAGAAGTCTAGGGAAGACTTGCAGGCAATCGGTCACCCGCCGATGTTGATGGCGTCTCTCTCATCATCCTTTGCAATGTTCTCTGGGTGTGCAGCAATAGTGAAATTTTAAGTGTTTACTATTATCAGGTCCTTTGTACAATTTGCCTGATTTTCTTTGCTTTGCACTTTCATTGAATTTACTATTTAGAAAGATAGGAACCCTGTCCTTCGGGACATCCATTAAAAATTGGAACGATACAGAGAAGATTAGCATGGTCCCTGCGCGAAGATGACACGCATAAATCGAGAAATGATCCAAAAAAAAAAAAAAAGATAGGAACCCATAAGGTTCCCCCCCCACCCCCCAAGCAGAGAATTTTCTACTAGCAATTTCTGGTCCAGGATCAGAAGCAGTGAAACGCAGATCTAAATTGCAATTGTCCCTTAGAGACAAACTCCATTCACACCATGGTTACGATAAGGACGTCTGGAGCCCAGTCCGAACCGTACGCGTGTGGATGTCCGGGCGGACGTCCGGTCCGGAATTGAAAAAAAAAAAAAAAAAGGTTCAAGGCCCATCCCCCAAAAAAATTGTTTTGGGATTCTTTTTTTTTTATAACTATTTTCGGGCCCTTTCGGAAAGCCAAAGAAGGCCAGGCTGTGACTGATTCTCATCGAGAGATAGAGAGAGAGAGAGAGAGAAAACACGTTGAAGCAGACAGAAACAGAGACTGGCAGACAGACACACAGACACAGAGTGAGAGAGAGAGAGAGAGAGAGAGAGAGAGAGAGAGAGAGAGAGAGAGAGAGAGAGAGAGAGAGAGAGAGAGAGAGAGAGANGAGAGAGAGAGAGAGAGAGAGAGAGAGAGAGAGAGAGAGAGAGAGAGAGAGAGAGAGAGAGAGAGAGAGAGAGAGAGAGAGAACACGTAGAAGCAGACAGAAACAGAGACTGGCAGACAGACACACAGACACAGAGAGAGAGAGAGAGAGAGAGAGAGAGAGAGAGAGAGAGAGAGAGAGAGGTGCACAAGCTGGATACTGCCTTGAGGTAGGTATGGCTTAATTCACCCCCTGTCTGTAAATCTGTCGGGAATCTGTGTCATTTATCAACGTGCAAAGACGTGTACTGATCCAGGTGATAAGGCGGATGTTGTTCAAAGCTCTGTGGTATATCAACTCAACTGATGGTTCCTACCGTCTGCACCCAAATAGATCGCCCGGTCATTATAGCTGTACTCGGTGCAACTTTCAGTCCAGATACAGCCATAATGACCGGGCGTTCTATTGGGGTGAAGAGGGTAGGGCTGCAGACACAGGCCTGGCGTGATGGTTATAGGAGAAAATTGGATGCACATGCAGCACCATATCCACCAGGGGCTGAATTGTTTGTGGTGGTCATAGTGTAAACGTTAAGAGAGGACTCTTGCTGATATTTAGGTATACGTATATGCCAGCATATCTCTTGGTCCCAACTTTTTTTCCTTTCTTTTAAGAAATTAATTTGGACCATTTCTCGATTTATGAGTGTCATCCTTGTGCAGGGGCCATGCTAGGAAATTTTCTCTGCGTTGTTCAAACTTCAAATGTTAATGGATGTCTCGAAGGACCTCTGGGCCACAACTTCCATTGCTTATGGAACAAATTGGCCCGGGGAAGAAAGAGAAGAACACAAAAATATGAATACACGCACAGACCGTGTAGCTTGTAAAAGTCCTTAGCCTTAAACCACCCTTGCAGTCCGAAACTTGTCGCCACAAGAAAACAAGACGGAAACGTCAAACGCTGGGCCTGTCGTTGATAAACTGGATTGGTGGTCGCGTTTTCGCTTCGCGCTTCCAGAATTCAAGGTGTCAGGCCTGTGCCCCACGTGCTCATGTACTGGTGCGTTAAGGACTCGCAGGTTTGACCAGATGGTCCGTCCCTGAACTCGGGCTTCGATCTCGTCAGGCAGTTGGTCTGGAGGTGTTTGCGGGAGTGCTGCTTCAGCCTAACCTTTCAACATGGCTCTTCTTAAACCACCAGTACATGCCATACATCGGCCGCGGGCCGCTTTCAGAGATGCCGAAACCTGATGCCTGCCGCCGATGTATTTTATTGACGACGTCCCACTCCGACTTTTTCGGAGTAGGTGATGAACGATTCTCCGCAAGGCGGGGCCCATGTGCTACCGTCTTCGCCCGAACACAAGGTACGGTCATTATAGCTGTATTTGGGGCAACTTCGAGTCTAGATACAGCAATAATGACCGTACCTTGTATTTGGGTGAAGACGGTAGGGGTTTAACCTACAGCATCAATAGTTGGCATGACAGGAAGAGGCTGCCTGCACAACCACCCAGCATACTGAGTTTTTTTTTTTTTTTTTTGTGAATTCTGGGGGGCCTGCAGCGTACTGAGATTCTGAGCCTGCGGTTCCTAGACTTTGCATCTGTCCCATCAGTCGGCCCTCAGCTGTTTGCCTGTCCCCTCGGGTCTGTATTATCAGCGTTTCGCCATTGGCGGTTCTTTTGAAGAATGCCTGTTGGACAACGCGGAGGAAATGTAGCCTCTGAAACAGAAAACAAATGATCCTCTGTGCACTTGGTGTGTTTCGCACTGGTGTCGCCTCAGAAAAGGGACAAAAGGGAACATAGTCTTCTGTATGGGTTCGTAGCTTTTGCTTGCGTGAAAGTCGGCGGAAAAATCCGTGCACGAGGCACACTATATTCGTTCGCAGAAGTGGATGCAGAGGTACAACACAGCTCTAGCAAATGCAGTCTCCTGTCCCCTTCCCACAACCCCTTGTACCCCCTTCTTGATCCCTCTCCCCTCTTCTCGCCCCTTCTCCCCTCTTCTCCCTCCTCCTCCTGCCATCTCCACACATCTCTTCCACACTCCCCCTTCTGCGCCCCCCCCCGGTTACCACCCCCCTCTCCCCCCTTTCTGCCCCTTCTATCCCCTTCTTCCCCTTCTTCCCACATCTCCCTTGTCATGTTCTCTTGCAGTGTCATGTCCTCCCCCCTCCCTTCTCAGCCCCTCTCCTTCTCGGCCCTTTTCCTCCCTTCTCCCCACGCCTCATCCACTCCTGCAGTGTCCTGTCTTGCTCCCCTACCCCTTTATCCCCCCTTCTCGGCCCCTCTTCCCCTTTCTCGCCCCTTCTCCTTCCTTCTTCCCCTTCCTGGCCCTTTCTCCCCCTGCTCTCCCCCACCTTCTCCCCCCATCTCACACCATCTCCCCCCTCATCTTGCCTTCTTCCCCTCCTCTCGTCGTCTCCCTTCTTCTCCTGCCTTCTCCCCCCTTCTTGCCCGCCCTTCCTCTTCTTCCCTTCTCTCTACTTCTTTCCCCTTCTCCCTCCTCCTCAGCTCTCCTCTCTCCACGGCTTCCCTTGTGGCTATTTTGATGTCGTGTCCAAGCTGAGGAATGCTCCAGATCGGTTATTCCCTGCCTGTGGTGCAATTGCTCACCTGTCCAGCACGTGTGGACTGGGGGCATGCCTGGCTGATGGCTGCTAATGAAACCCTCCTGTGTGGAGGTTTTAACCGATCTAATCAGCACATTGATGGCAGCCATCAAAACTTCAAAAGCCTTAGGACAAAAGCTTGAGGATACTGCTCAGTTGTAGCGGTTTAGCTGAATCTGTGGGAGACGACACTTTTCAGGACTCTGATTGAAAGCCTCATGGGAGAACCTGTTATGGGGGCAACTGTCGTTTCTAATGGGATGATGGTTTTTGTCATCTGGTGCAAGGGAAGGACGGTGTCTCACCTTACCCTTTTCTTTCTTACCTTCTGCATTTACCGAATACTACCCTTTGTAACTTCTTTGTGGATGGGCTGCTTTTATTTGTCTATGTTTTTCTTGGGGGGGGGAACCTGTTTTTGACTCACTTGTATAATGCAATCTTTACAGAGTTCTTGACAAGTATTTTTGGGCTTTCCCTTCTTCCTTCCTTTCTTCCTTTTCTTGCCCATCCTCCTGCTCCTACGGCTCCTCCTCCTCCTCCTCCCTCCCTTCCTTCCTTCCTTCCTCATCCTTTCTTGCCTATCCTGCCGTTCGTCCTCCTCCTCCCTCCTCCTTCCTCCTTTGCTGTCGGTGGTTGTATTGCTGCTGTTCTACAGATACGGTTCAGCGTGTTTTCATCCATTCCCAAATTCTTCATGCCGCCACCGTTTTCAACCTGCATTCAGGTATGTTGCCATATCACTGGATTCACTGCCCATATTTGTTCTTTTCCTGTTAAAGTCGTTGTCCTCTTTAGGGTTTCGGGTGGTACTTTTTATTTTCCCCCCCGCGAAGGCATCGTTGGTGGCCCGATGTTTCGGGGGTGATAACAACATCCTCCAAACCATGGGGTCCGCCTCGTTTTGATGGCTCAAGAGTCTAATCTGTTGGTCGAGAGCTGTATCTTCCAGAAACCGGGTCCAGCATCCCGTTGAATACATTGGGGCCGAAGAGTTGACATTTGCTGGGAGAGCAACATTGATTGCCCTTTTCGATGAGGGGATTATCTAAATGATGAGCGCAGATTCGAAGCCTGCTATAGCCTCGCCAATGTTTGTTCGACCAAAGAAAACAACACCCACAAAACTAGTAGCATCTCCTTGGTATACCAGTTGTGCCTTACCCTATAGTTGTACCATTTTCTACGTCCTACCCTTCCCCCTCTGACATTATTACGACTTCACATTGTGTATATTACTATTCTGTATGCACTCACCACTTACGGTTGACCTTATAATCTCGACCCTGCTTGCTAAAATTTGAAAATACCTTCTCAATACCTCTTTCCATCAAGAGGGCTATGCATCAATTCCTGCCCAATTGCGTTCCTTTAATCCGAGGTCTGTTTCTTCGACCCTCAGGTTTAGCTTTCTGTCAAAGATGAGTTGGTTGATGCCTCAGTGTTGACGATGCGTTTGATTGTTTTTAATAAGATGACGGCAACTTTTCTGCATTGAGCATTGGTGTTGTACTGGTGCTCACATATTGTGAACTATGCATCATGGCTTGCGCTACCCCGCTCCTGGCCCACTCTGGGTTCCGCTTTTTTTACCCTCAGCCAACACTCCTTAGGGCATACACACACTAGCCCTATCTTTATGTATCTGACCCAATGAAGGCCAGACCTGGATGTATCTGACTGCAATTACGTCTAGTGTGAGTGTGCCTGTAGGATGGTGGTCCAATCTGCTTTCTGCTTCTGTGACCCTCAGCCAACACTCCTGCTTGGTCCTTTGGAAGGCTGCTAAGGGTATAGGACATCGCTGACACGGTTTAAAATCTCGTAAGCACTAAATATATGATATTCCATCGTACCAAAAGGCCAGGTCTGCAAGGCAGGTCACTCACACGATGCAGCCTGTCAGTTGCATTAATTTACGAGAAATAAAACTAGAAATATGCCTACCATGGCTAAAGTCCCATTGCGAACACACCCAACTTCTGAGATACAAACCTGATGCGCACATCAAACCATTAGACATACGACGATATTCTTTCATTGTTTTTTTTTTCGGTCCCTCATCCTCCAGGGTTGGAAGCGCGGCCTGACGTGGCTACAGGCCCCTCTCTCCCAATGCTCCGAGCTCCCAATCAAGGACAACGGGCCTATGATCTCATTGTGGTTCATTGGCCTAGTACATGGTTTTCATCACCTTGCAGACTAACAGTTCTAGAGAGAGAGAAGCATGCAATTGCCACTTAGTCCCTGTGTTTGTCGTCAAATCAACAAACGATGCGAAGCTTGGCGGCAAAAGCTAGAAGCAACAAAGTGCATTTCTCCGAAGACCAGTGGGCCCCCAAGCTTGCATGCATCTTATCAAGGCACCGCGTTCCCTTTCTAGTTCTTCTATTGCCTTACTCTCGAGTCCAGATTGGGTTTATGAACCATGTTCCAACCACCACCCACCTGAAAGTGATCCGATTTAGGACAATGATCAGGGATAGTGTTATGATCCTGGTTGTTTGTTGTCAGAAGACCAACACTCGCTCACATAGACTTCCAGGTATGCCCATACGTACACAGAAGGAAGGGGAGAGGATGGGAGTATCACACCGCACAGGGAGAGAGAAACACAGCGGAAGACTTGACCATGCGATATGACCGAAACCACAGCGGAAGACTTGACCATGCGATATGAACGAAACCACAGCGGAAGACTTGACCATGCGATATGACCGAAAACACTGAAAGTGAAATTCGCTCCACAGAGTCCGCACAACCAGTCACAAAGGAAAGCCGAGTAGATCACATCCAGGAAACAATGAAGCAGTGATAGTCCACCCACAGTATACAGTGCTATACACACTGTTTATAAAAACTCAGATTCTCGAAATGTCAGAATAACCCCAGAACCATGCTGCGCTGCTCAGACAGAAGTGAGCAGCACTTCACTCTCCAACCCTGAGGAACCGCTATTACTACCCCTGAGTCCCTAAAACATCAAGCGCCACCCATATACTGACTCCAGAGGGGAGCGCCACCCTGAAACAGGCCTCTGAGGCCAAGCACCTCTCAGAGGCTGAAGAAGAAGACCAGCACCACAGTATCTGATGATGATCTAGTGCCGGAGGACTTCCCGGGTGGAAGTCTGTAGCAGCGCTACCTCTCCTGTGGCATACTGCGCAGCCACACGGGCCTGCAGGGCCCGACCAGACGGAAAATAAGGGCCCTACAGGCCCTGTGTCGTTTCAGCCTAAAAGCCTGAAAACGAGGGCCATCTTCAGGCCCTCGTAACGTCGATCTGCAGACTGCAGGTAGCTCATAGGGACTTCCCAGGCAGTTCACGGGCACTTCACGTGCAGGAGGCAGGAGGCAGGAGGCAGTCTTCAGGATTCGGCAGCAGCACTCCGGAGGAGCGCTGCAGTAGTAGTAGTAGCGTTAGAAGTAGCCTTCAGCGCTGGGCGCTATTAGGAGCTAGAGTAGCGTTGGAGAGAGAGAGAGTTGGCGGAGGCCAGGGAGAGTTACCTATGGCGCCATAGCTCCAGCTTCGTCTTCGATGTACCTGCAACAAGGCGCCACCTTCACAGGTTAGTACCGGACTGAGAGAGAGAGAGAGTTCTTCTTCCTCCTCTTCTAACCATCTCTCCCTCACCCTCTCGCTACCTGACTTCTCAGTATCTGCAGACTACGAGAGAGAGAGAGAGAGAGAGAGAGAGAGAGAGAGAGAGAGAGAGAGATTGGTGACTTTGGGACTTGACGACATTTGGATTCAGACTCAACATTGGGATCGAGACATTGGACGAGGGATTATTTGGGGCCTGTATCGAAGACTTGGTGTTGACGACATTCCCATCTTCCCCCTCTTCTTCGTCTGACCCCCTTCCTCTTCGTCTGTGTATGGTCTGGACCTGGCGCCTTCTTCCTGTGTGTAGCACCAGGTCCTTCACACCTTGCGATGATGATGATGTATGTTTGTTCTGCATTGCGACATTGATTGGTCTGATCATTGGTATATTAGCCTTCCGCTACTCTATCCTGTACTATGTGGTTCTTGTTCTGGTCTGTAAAGATGAGCTCTGAGGAAGAAAGCTGCAGCTATGGCTGCAGCGCCAAACACCCTGAGACCCTCCTCCTGAAGAGGGTTCAGCAGGGCACCAACTTCTCTTGCCTCCAGCAGACTTCAGATAGTCTGGACCTCTGAACAGCCCCACGTGCTGTCAGAGTACAGCGCAGGTCCCAGCTATGACCGACGCTCCGCAGGTCCGGCTATGTCTGTCCTCTCCAACGCTGAAGCTGTCACCACTACATTTCACGCGTTGCGCAGCAGCGACGTACACGGTACCAACTGCCAAAAGCCTCGAACAGTCTTTTCTAAAACTATACATAGTCTATCCTAGCCTAGACACAACCAAGACCACACTGGTAGGACTGACCGGTACCGTTTCAGTTTCGGCCTCCAGGGCCTTCCCCTACCTGGCTATAGGCTATAGGACTGTCTATCAGCTTAGGTCCTTAGGGCCCGTCTGTCCTAGGGGTAGCCTGGGCCTGCTAGTCGCAGTTACAGTAGCTGTAGGAAATTCTAGTTAGTGCGGGCCTATATTTTCCCCAAATTTGCAGATATGTCCCTCAAGAATTTTCCTTACATGCAAGTCTCTCGGTTAGCCGTCAACCAAACAAAATTACAAATCTAACCTACCTATGTTACAGCCTCGGGTCGACGGGTCACCGACCGCAGCAAACAGCAAGTCATTGCAGATAGCCTCCACAAAATCCATCCTATGCAGCAAACAGCAAGTCATTGCAGATAGCCTCCACAAAATCCATCCTATCAGTGCAGTCATCGGGAGCATAGACCGTGGTGCAATCCCTCTCTCTGTCCACCACTCCCTCTCCACCTTAATCGGAACTTGATTCCACACTCACTGTCCCAAAAGATCACAAAAAAATAAAAAATCACAAATCACAAATCACAAATATAAACAAGCAAGTTGAAACAACTTGCTATGGAGCCTCTTATGACGGACAATGACTTCTTCACTTTAGTCTCCCCTAGATGGAGACCAGGGTTGGGGAGGCCGTCCCACCACTCCCTCATCTGGACTACCATCTTCACCCAAATAGAAGGTGTGATTGTTATCGCCGCATCTGGACTGAAAGTTGCGCCAAATGCACAGCTATAGTGCCCAGGCATTCTCTTCTTCTCTTTTTTCTTTTTTCTATTATTTTCCTCTCAAGCAAACAATCCCGTCTGTTTGTGGGGGGCGTCACCTGCATCCCTGAGCCAATCACGCACACCCAACTTAACGTTTCCCCACGTTACGCCCCAGGGACCCCCTGTCGGCATTGATTGCCTCCCTCTTTTTGAAAGTTTTATTCAGGTGAAGACAGTAGTTTATCATCATACATGCTAGCCTTGCATCTACTACCCCAGAGTCTCGCAGCCTATCATCATACATGCCAGCCTTGCATCTACTACCCCAGAGTCTTGCAGCCCACTTTTGCATTCCATGTTGGCAAAAAAAAAAAAAAAAAAAAAAAAAACCGTTTGATGTTGTAGCATTCAACTTACCCATTAGGTACGGCTTCCTGCGACTATCGACTGGATTCTCTTTTCATCAGGTCTCGGCGCTCTCCTCCGCTGTCATACTTGATGAGGTCGAAATTTTTTGTTTTTTTATAAATAAGGTGACATGTGATAAGATGATGATGAGATCGAACTTGACGAGCAACCACTCCGAACGTGATGGAAATGGACAGACTCTAGTATTGCCCAGTGTGGCAGTTTTGCATCCAATTCTGGAAGGAGCGTTGCAGAGACCCACGGATCGCCTAACACCCGAGAGAGGATTTCAAGACTGTGTGGCGCAGAAGCGCTCAGGCGCACACAGCCGGTTCCTAGAATCCCCAGCCCTTGCATTCGTGCATCAATCACCGCACTTAACTACTTGCGGTACTAGTCTGGTTGCTTATCACTGGCAAGCATGAGCTCAAGGTGTGATAGTAACAGGGATATAAATCAGCCAAGCCCTTGCGTTACTAGTCGCCTGTCAAGGGGGGCCTGCGGTTAAAAAGTACTTTCACCACCTTCTTCTTTTTTTTCCGTAGCGCCCTGCAGGCCAACAGGTAATTTAGCCATCCGGTCTTTTTTCTTTTTCTATTCTTGTTCAGAGTTCTTCGTCCAGTCCTTTGGGAAGAGACCGAAGTGGATTCTATCCACACAGTATTTCCTCCTGTTTGTCTTTGTCAACGATGAAGAGGAGGATTCGATCACTTGCTCTGCTGGAAAGAAGTACTCGCCTTCCATCCCAACAATCTCAGCACAGACTTCCTGTTCTTGGAGTGAGCTCACAAACGGTAGGAGTTTCTCTTCAACAACTGTCAGTCCCCTTGTGCACAACTCAACAGCCTTGGGAATGTCATGTGGCAAACCTTTCAAACTACTTGCCTCGTGGGGGAGAACCGGTGCTTGAACCTCCGTGGCCGTCTTGGTTGCCCTCTTGACCCTCGTGTGCGTGCAAGGCGAGACGACGGAATTTGCCTTCTGTGCCTTTGTTGTCTGTTTACCTAGCAGGAAGAGGGGCGCAGTCTCCTCCATCGCTATCGCTTCTCGGTGATCCTCTCCAGTGACTATCTCACCGGATGCCTCCTGTCTTCCCTCCTCTACCTGACACATTCCACAAAATTTTCCCGGACTGCATCGGATCTTTCAGGAAACGAGGGTACGTGCTTTCCTCAAATGGAAAGTACTTCCTTCTGATTCCTCTGGAAACTTGGCGGCTGTCTTATCCCGTTGTTTGAAACTCGAGTGTTCCTATAATGGGAAACAAGCACAGGAAATGGCCCGGGCAGTTGCCTTTCCGCTTTTCCGCGGAATCTGACCCTTAAAGCACCAGTAGATGGCCCCAGCCTTGCGGCACAACATCTTGTCGCCACAAGATCGTTTTCGTTTTTGCGGCTAGGGCCTACCAGACCACAATGGCTGGCACGGCCGGCCAAAAAAGAAAAGTAGTGCCCCGCTTGCAGTTCGGAAAGTGCACCGCTGGCGGTTCGGAAAAAGAGGCCCGGGTGTACTCGCGGTTTATCGTTCACACCGCATCCGCACGCCCAAAAGTTGTTTACAAAAATCTTGTGCGTTTCATACTGTTTCTTTCAGGTTTTTGCTTTTTTTTTTCCTTTTCTCTTTGTTTTTCTGCATTTTTTTTCGTGTGCGACCATGTTTTTCTGCATGGCTGTGCGATGTGCGGAGTGCGCAGTGTGTGTGAGCCATTGAGTATTCTTGGAGTGTAGTTTTTTTGTGTGCCATAAGTAGTACATTGTTCAAGCTCCGGATTCATCCATCAACACTTGCGAGAAGTTGTGATATGTGGTGAGGCAAATTGTTCTGTACCCCCGACGTCGCTGTGGAATGCGGGGAAAGAGAAAATATCATCATTAAGTGCATGCACTGCATACTCACATTAGCAGTTCCGTGGATTTAGCTGACTGCAATTACATCCAGACCTGGATGAATCTGACTGCGATCACGTCCAGATCTTAGTAGGAAAGGTCCGATTGCGAGTACGCACTGAAAACAGAAAATGCAGGAAGGAACGTGCAAGCTTTGAAAATTGAAACCAAAAAAGTAACAAAAAAAGAAGAAACAAAAAAAAGGGGGCTGGGGGGAAGGTAACGAAAAGAGAAAAAAACTTCTAAAAAAGACACAAAAAAAAAAAAAAAAAAAAAAAAAAAAAAATTAACAAAAAACAACAACAACAACACTAAAACTAACGTGAAAGA
>BFEA01000002.1:887442-902228 GCA_003427395.1 Chara braunii
ATAAAGCTGAGGATACATTTAGAATGTTATGCGCTGTAGTGAGGCCCTAAGTCCAAGAAGGCTGATCCTTTGTTTTCTCGAGGGGTGGGGGTGGGGAGGAACATCCGCTAGGGCTCGCCTATTGCAGACAGGGATAAGAACCCATGTCTGTTGTAGGGGCACCCGGGATGGATGGCTTCGATCTCATTTGATCCTGCCGGTGGAGTGGCTTTGCTGAAACTTGGCTTTGCTGAAACTATGGCATGCATACAACATCTTCTCTGTTATGCCCTCCCTGGTGGGCTGTAAGGATAAGCACAACTGCACTGGACCCCTGCCAACCACCGTCTTCGCCCGATGGCCTGCTCAGGTATTACGGCCACGCTGCTGTGAGCGCTGGCTCTAGCGCTGGCAGGCCGGGGCACACACGGGCTCTTGGAGGTGAGAGGGTTCTGCAGTGGCAGCGGGGGTACGGCGGCCATGGCCGGACTGCTGGGGCGCATGCGGATGATGGCGATGGTGGTCTTCGGGTAGGAGGCGCATGCAGAGGGGATACAAGGGGTGATGAGGAGAGCAGAGAGACGTACCTGGTGTACGCTGGCAGTCTGCTTGGGTGACGTCGTCACGTACATGGGTCTTCAGCTCGAAGCGACTCCTGTTGTACGAACGTGGTGTAGGCTAGAGTCGTTGCTGAGTACGATATGCTGGGCGCTGAGCGCCAATAGAGAAGAGCGACATTGGATATAATGTTGGTGTGGTGCGAGAGTGCCGACATCGACATTGAGTTCATTTTATTGCTCGTATTTGGCTTGTATCTCGGTGCATGGTGCTTCCTGCTTGGTATAGGACTATAGGTTCTACAGCGTGATACTGCAATTTGGATTTCTGTCTATTGCTCTGTTCATGTTCCTTGGACGGTAGAGCTCTCTATAGATTTTGACTCAGATCTCAGAAGTGCATAACTGCCCAAAAGTAGAAACGATCGCATGGCTTTTTTTCTGCCCAAAAGTAGAAAAGAGTGCATGGCTCTTTTTCTTGTTGTTGTTGTTTTTTCCCAGGAGGAGCTCCTTTCTACTTGTCTGGAGTCGCACTTGGGACGAGATCTCACTAGCAAAGGGCGTCGGATTAAGAGTCTGAATCTGGATGGGTTTTCAGCGGGGATGCAGAAAATCAGATCCATCACGATTTTCTGCACCTGGCCGCAAATGTGTCCAAATTCGGGTGTTAAATGCAATCCTCTTTGCTAGTAGGGTCATGCCCCTCCTGGAAACGGGGTCCAGCTCCTCTTAGAAATGTACCATGGAAAAGGAATGATCAGTGAAGCTGAGTGAACTAACCCAGCATCATGTTATGGCTACCTTCTTCACCCGAATACAATGTACATACGGTCATTATTGCTGTATTTAGACTGAAAGTTGCATAAAGTACAGCTATAATGAATGATCTTATGTTGTGTTCGGGTGAAGAAGGTAGTCTTTTTTAAACCCACAACAATTGACTCCGTCTTTGGATCTGCCATCAATCCTGTGCATGGGGGAATCGCCCAATTACAGCAACTGGTGTTCTTTGTTGAGGTGGAGACAGCCAGACTGGAATCGGTGAATTCAATTTGCAGGTAAACACACACAAACAAACCAATATTTATATGCGATCGTGCACACGCATGCGAGTGCGATAGAGAGTGTCAGCAGGAAGCAGTTGGGCAGGGAGGCAGCGGGAAGTGCGATAGAGAGAGGCAATTGTGTATGTTGTGTTCTACATTTTGTTATGTGACATTTCTATAGTACTCACGATAACATTTGTGGTGCTTGCTATTTTTAAAAAATTCTCTCACAAGGCATTATCGACGTGCATTTCTCTTTCATAAATCGACTTATTGTCATAATTAAGTGTATGAGGTTATATTTTGTTAGAAACAACATCATTCGCAAAGGAAGATGCTTATTCTGTCACTATGCTTGATTTGCAAGAAATATTGATTACACTAGTGTAAGTATGTGGTTCAATTTGAAGTTTGAACTTGAATTGAATACACATGGTTGAAAAAAAATAAAACAAGGATATATGCAGCTTAAAAGATCGTCATATGGAAAAGCGCATGCGTATGAGAAAGCGAAAAAAATGTAAAAAGAAAACAATTGTAGTGAATATGATATAGAAGTCAAAGCAAAAGACAAAAGCATTGGACAGAGGTAGAGAAATAATGCATATCGGTTTGTTGCTCAGTAAGGCTGATGAACATCAAAGACAAGAGAAATGATACACGAGAGTTTTGTAATATGAATGTTAGCAAGAAATGCTTGCTGAAAAGAATTCACGAAAAGGTTAAGTGCACTTAGGAATGTGAAAAAGAAGCACATGCACGCTTATCTGTTTATATTGATGATAAAATATTCAAAGTTTGTGCATGATGATGAAAGTGGAGAGGCATAAAAAAAACAGGCAGAGGAAAAAAAAGAACGAGGAAAGGTAAGTGAAGTGAAAGAAAAAAGAATATGCTTATTTCGAAGGAAAGAAAAAACGTTATGTGAAGAGAAGTGGTACAATAAAGTCGAGGCATGAAGACGAAGAAGACGATGATTAATTTTATGTAACGTTTGCAGAAGGTGAGAAACCAAAAGAGAAGTTTGAAGATGAATAAGAGGGTGAAAATCTTTAATAATATGAACATATTTAAATGATATTTTATAGTGGCACGACAAAGACAACCGTGAGAAGGTACAAAAACTTCAATTAAAAAAATAAAAACAGTTGTAGACATTTTTATAAGTCCAAACATATCATTCGTTAATACATAAGTTTATTTTATATTATATTTGAAATTATATAATGTTAGGAAAAAAAATAGTAAGTGTGTTGACCTTTAGGTAGACGTGGGTATTTCTTATTGTTTTGTTATGATTTTTCACGTAGGAAGATGAGATTATAACACAAGAAAATGGAACAAGAAAAAAAAAGTGAAGAAGAAAGTTGTCACCGTAAAGAAAAAAATGTACTATTGAAAAAGAAAATAAAATGTATAATATTTTGTTACGTGCGTATTTATTTGCAGGTGATTGCATTCTGTGCACTATAAGGAATATGTTCTTCAATCGATTGTAATGACGACGAACAAAGTCAGTGTTTGGGTTGTGGAGGATATTCATAGGAATATGGAATATGATATATGTAATGTAAACGTCATTAAGTAATGACAATTATTATTGTGGAGATGATGGAACTGGAGACATGAATTTTGGGTTGAGAAGCGGTATTCTTTTGTAAGAGTCAAACAAAACAATAAACATAATGTCGTGTGAAGGCAATTGATATAAAAAATATCTGCATAACTTTGTTATGAAGGTGTAATGAGAAAAATCGAGTAGTCATGCAAAATGCTTACAAAGGTTTTCCAACACGTAAGGAAACAAAAGTGAGAGTATTTTTGAAAAAGTGCGCATTTGCTAACGGTTGACGACATCTAGAATTTTTTTTTATTTTATTCTTATTAAAAGTGATATCATCGGTCGAAACACAAGATATTACAGTAAGTTTTTACGTTTTTGACCTTGGTAAGACAATAACCATAGCAAATAATTTAAAAGTGTTCCTTAGTTTTTAAGCAAGAGTATCAACCTATTCGTCCACAAGGATTACACATTCCACGATCGAAGTTTTGATATATCGCTCATTAAAAACGCAAATGTAACGTTTAAATACACAAATAGGTGAAAACAAAATACGAGGTGTTGCAATTGCAAAATGTTTATGTTATGTCTGATATGCATCCTTGCAGGAAGGTGCTTTGAAACTAAAACGCATTAAGTTAGCATAGCAAATTTTGCATAATTGAGGGTCATGTTGCTGTAGGAAAAGTAGTATACTGTTGCAGTAGCTTTTAGTGATAAATTTTATATAAACATATAACATGTGAATACTTCTTTATTACACAAAATTGCGATAATGTTTCATCACACCGATTCTTGAAAAGGAGGGTGACTCTTGATGGTAAGGTAGATTGTCTTTGTTGAATTAGTGTTGATGATTCACCTTTTATGTCGGAGGTTGGAAGACAAAAAATGACGTTCTCTGTTCAAATATGCATGGCTATATACTCTTCGTTTGATATGTGATAAAAAATATTAGTTCTTAAATCACTAGAAGTTCCACCAAGCAAAAGAAATTCGAAATAAGTGGCAGTTTTACCCAAATTCCGAAGTCTTTGGAGCCCCGCTGAGGGTTAACAAACCTTTCGTTTTGGGACATGTCCCAGTTGCAAAACAAAAAGAATAAGTGAAAGAAGCAGCAGAGGGAGGAGGTGGGGAGTTGGGGAAGGCCGTGAAGGAAGTTTACTTACACTTGTACTCCAAAGAATTCATCTACCTGAAACTCAACTACTTTCCATAGTTGTGGAGGGACTAGTGCGTTTGGGACGGTGTGCAGTGAGGTTCAGGATGGTGCACACTACGCTATGCGTTGGAACGATAGCACGCACACTATGGGTTGAGCGTAGTACACATTGTGGTGCGTAGTGAGTATTGCGGATGGTGCGCCATGTGTGTGAGGAAAAAAAAAACTTTTATACGTGCCCTTGAAGAGAGAGAGAGAGAGAGAGAGAGATGAAAGAGACCTCCTTATATCAATTTAAGGGTCCCTGCAGGTAGAGAGAGAGATAGAGAGAGAGAGAAAAAAAAAAAAAAAAAAAAAGACCTCCTTACGTCAATTTAAGGGTCCCTGCAAGTAACTCAATTGGCTCCGACAATGTATGTGATCATTGAGGAGTCATTGAGGATCAATACTTCAACGAGCAAGATGGTTGTGTCATATGAGGAAAAGGTGGGAGCAGGCGATGAATATATGTTGTGGATTCGAGTTTAGATCTGTAGATTGACAATTATGGGTTACCAATTCAGCTAGACCCTGTTCGCATATCCATGTAATTCTCACGGTCTCTCTCCACCACTCACCAAATGTATCGGATTAGAATTTAGAATGAATCTTTTGGTAAAACATAGAACAATGCACCATCGTATTCTGTTTTTTTCGCACGTAGTGAGTAGTGGAGTGAGGACACTTAAGCCATTGTACGTATTCATAAAAAAACAAAAAGTAAAAAAACGAGAGAGTTGCAGGCATCTTCATCCTTACCCTTAATTGTCGACATGCCGACCTGAATGTCAATCTACAAGATATATTAGTGATCGAGTGGTGTAGCCAAACACATCTTTGACTTATGTGAAGCATTGTGGGACAGATCACTATTGAGCAATTACACCCTTCTCGCGAATTTCATCCACCATTGTGTGGGCCTTGCAACACGGAGGGGGAAGGGCAGTATCCTCACCCTGCCAAAAAACAAAAGTTGGAATGAGCTATATTTTCAAGTCCAATCATTTCAATTTTTTTTTGCGAGGGCTTGCGAAACTTGAAATTTTGCGGCCTTTGCCTAAAAAAACAAATTGGACCTGGGGTGTGGCCGGTTTTCGAACTTGCGTCGGGAGTTTAACATTTTTGCTTGGGGGAAGGGGGAGGAGGAGGCGCGCACATACCTTTACTTTTTTTTCCCTTCCAGACCTTATTTTTTTTAGTGTGGTGTGCGGTGCGGTGCACGCGGTGCAGAACTCGTACGGGAAACTGCGCGCCCGAGATAGATCGTAACTATGGTACTCTCATTATTGGTGATCCTTTTTTTTCCCATCCTTTGTTCATGCCTCACCAATAAGGCAGGGCGCATTAAACAGATAGTTCATAATTTGCAACTTACGGCACAATCTCACAGATAGTTGATAGTTTGCAACTTACGGCACAATCTCACTTATACCATATATTTTGTATCAAGTTGCTTACACGTCCAAAAAGTATATTCTTTTTTTTGTTGCTGCCATGAATACAGTTTGTGAAGTTCGGGTCGTCGAGAGGGTTTACTATCATACGTGATCCATATTTTTTATCCAACTTTTATGTTAAAAAATTATATGATTTTTTTTCATACTTTTTAAATTTTTGGCTAATCCCGTGAATACAGTTGGGGTGTAACTGGCCGTTGGTAGGGCTAATCTCACATGTGTCTTATATTCTGCATGCAATTGTTGTTACGTTTTTAGGGTTGTTCCTCTTTTTTCTTTTTTCGGTTTTTTTTTTTCTATTTTATTTTCGTGAAGAGTACTAGGAAAGAAAGCGCAATAACACCCAGGCTCGATAAATTTTGGTGCGCAATGAAATCCAAGATGGAAAAAAACAAGCTTAGTCGTAATAGCAGTTTAAAATCATATTGACAATATGTTGACATTGATGTCATATGGGCACCGTCATTTTATATATATTATTTAAAATTCATTGTTATTTTAACAATAATATTGATCATCTTCAATGTTGTTAGACATTTTTAGATGACTAATGTCACATTTTATTATCACATTTGATATTCAGCCTTACAATGAACATCAACGTAACATACGCAGAAACGTGCACGTGCATATTTTTCAATTTTTTTATGGTATTTTTTCTAAATGAGTGGTTGTAGAGTTCAACTTTTTACAGACTTTTGTGATTGAACAATGTGATATGCTGATAAGATATATATATATATATATATATAATATCATATTTGATGCGAAATCAATAATGATGAGATCGATTTTTGCTTATAGTGTTGGAGGATTAATACTTCATTTAACGCACAACTTACACATAATTTATGGTGGAAAAGATGTTTGTGTGATAAGCTACTATCGTATCTTTTGTATGATAATGAAATTGATGGAACTTATTTTAATTGTTTTATGTATCACATTTTTTCAACTTCCTCTACCATCGTAGAAGAGTTGGTCCGTCTTTGTCGGAAACTTGTCATTTGAACCATCTTAACCGGCTTGCTTACAACACACCTATCTCTTCCTATGCCAGTTACGATCGTTGGTAAAACTTTCAAGTAACGTTGTTCGGGGATCCTCTCAAAGATAACCGGCCTCGTTTCACAAGTTACTCTCACCTATTTTCTCTCTTATTATTTTATTTCCTAGTCAAGCACGTTGCTAATTGAATAGCAGAATGACTCGTGATCCGTGTCTTTCTCCCTCAGTAAGGGAACGTAAGGCCTAATGCGATACTCACCAACGTCAAGAATCTCACCACGTGGACATGGGCCTTCTTGGAAGCATGTCTTTCTTCCGTAGACATACGATGCTCTATCATAAGGAAAAAACATCTTCGTTAGTTGACGGAACTAGGGGGTAATGTTAATGTATTAGTCTGGCAATAGTCACTAATATTCGAGTTCCTAAAATCTCTCAGTATCACTCTCAATCTTCTAACATCATAAAGCTTACGTTGCCCCTTTATTCTGAAGACGATGGTGTTGGTGTAAAGTTTTTCTCTATTATGATCGACATAGGATACACCTCTTTCATTCTTCATCAACACAATGTCCGGATCTCGCACCTTGCGATATATCAATGTTCCTGACCTACATTGATCCTCGTAGCTTCAGTTGCGAAGGAGTGCTTTAATGTTCTCATAATTTTGTTGAACTCTCTCTCCCATTATACCTTATTTTACTATGTTTTCCTCAATGGCGCCTTCTTGATCACCCTTTGCTACCTCAACTGACCATCATCTTAGACGACCATTGCTACTCATATTTAACTAATTTTATGTTTTTCTCCTTTCGTTCCTTGTTTATCGCAGGCGTGACCTCTCTTCTCCTCTCCCTCTCTCTCGATGGTTACATTTTTTGTTCAAGGTCTTCTCAATCCTGTCCTACTCTTTCAGGGTTGCGTTGTCTATGATCTAGTCTAACTTGTTTCCAAACATCTTTAATTTCACCCGAACGAGCACAAATCAAGGACAAAGAACACAGGGTGAAAAGGGAAGTCTATACAATGTTTCCCTAGACCTTGACCTCTCAGCCTTAGGGCCAAGATCATGCCCTTGGAGACCTCCTTATCTTTAGCGTTTAAAATCTACCATTGAAGTCCAACCATGCCTTGGTAAATTGGCACCAGGCAAAGGAGGGTCGGGTAATCTCTCAAAAGTCCTAGGGTGAGTACTCTAGGTGAAGTTCCTATTTTCTTTCTCAAACTTTTTTCTCTCTTCCATCACAGCGTCTACCATCGAACCCCAACACCTTTCGTACTCATAATCCTATAACATTTTTACTAGTATGTAGATTATAATGTCATACTTGCCTAACTCAATGAAGTGGCACGTTGTCGGTGTGAATCCCCTTGCAAGGGTATCCGCCCTGTTTTTTGCAAGTCACAGAATAATAGTGTTGGTTCGAAAATTAGGAGCGAGAGTTGGGTGCGTCGCGCGCCCTTCGACTTGTTTTTCTTTTTTTCTCCAATTGTGCGTTAGAAGAAGAATAGGGAGTATGTGGGCGCGTAAGTTTGAGGCGCGTGTGATTTCTTTATTGATATTACGGGTCGACACACTTGACGAGTAGTACTTTTTTTCAATTAAGTCAGGATGAAGGGATATTTTCTTTGGTTGATACATTTGACCGTGATACACGTGTGTTCGTGCGAAGGTCGGCTTTGACGACAATGCGACTTCTATATGGTGAGCGGAGTGAGTGGTGAGGCTCAAACACGGGTTAGGCATCCGCATGGAAGACGCAGGAGCTTGGTGGCCGTGATTTTAGCCGGTAGGCCAAGGTGTGGCCTTGGTGTATGTTGGTAAGGCAGAGGGTCGCGCATCTTCCCCTTATATGGTTGTGCATGGCTGCTAATGTCAACCCTGGGCCTAATACTATTGGTTACGTCATTGGACTCTCATGTGGCAGGTACAGGGGTTGAGGGTGTAGTTGAGCTATTCCCTTTGGTTTTGTCAGTTGGTCCTGGTCGTGGGCCCGATCGGTGACGGCAAGGAGGTACCAACAACTCCCTCTATCCCCTTGCCAGTTTCGTTTGTCTATGTAACCTCACATTCAATTTTTAATTTTTACCTCTCTTCTTTGTTTTATTTATTTTTAATTCATTATTTTAGTCTCATTTTCATGACTGGCGCTGATGTTTGGCCAGTTCAGTGATGATATCTTAAGGTCACCGCCACGCGAGGTAGTTCTTTGAGACATCCGTTAAAATTGGAACGATACAAAGAAGACTAGCATGACCCGTATAATTGGTTTCGGAGATGGCCATGCAACCCAAGAGCCTAGCGCAGTTGATACAACCATGGAGTGTTGAGATACAGGCCCAAGTCAAACTTCGGTAGAGCCAGAGAGGGAGTTTGAAGGGGACGACACAACTGTAGATGCACCGTCCGCCACCCATAATTTGGTGTGAGAGGTATGAGTGTGAGTACGCTCATTGGGATACAAAAGATGGTGAACTCCAGCAGAGGCCCACGACAATATTGGACTGCAAGGCGTTCGTCAGACTGAGTATAGAGGCACAAAGACTATCGAGTCATCTAGTAGTTTGGTTCCTTCCGAAGCCTTCTCGATAGTCGAAGATGTTGAACAATTTTATCGGGTAAAGTGAATGATTAGAGACCCAGTAGTTGGTTCCCTCCGAAGTTTCCCTGTGGATAGTTGTAGCTATCGAGGAGACCAACCTGCGCCAAAGCAGTCGGATCAAAGGAGAAGAAGACGAGGACGGCGACGAAGGAGATAGTGAATATGGTCGTGGAGGGAAGGGGAAAGTACTTGCTTGTTTCTTGATGAAATCAAGCGAGGGAGGATGATAGACGGGGGGGGTTGGGGCTGGCGACCCCGATTTTGGGGTTAAAATTAGTAAAAAATTAGTAAAAACGGAGTTAGCAAGAAAACAGGTGCGCGAAGTATTGAGAAGAGGGATATGGCCGGAGGAATGTATGTCTCGCCTGTTTCTCAAATGAACCGGACGAGGGGAAAACCTGACTAGGGGTTTTGGGGCATTGTGAGTTAAGAGGAGTAGTTGGAATTGGGATAGGTGTAGCCTTTCGGTCGCTACACGCATTTGGAGCTTCGCGTGGAGAAAAAGTTTTGGGGCAGAGATGTATGTTTCCACGCTCTAGCGGAAGACATCCGTTAAAGAAGGAACGATAGAAAGAAGACTAGCATGACCCGTATAACTGGTTCCGGGGATGGCCATGCAACCCAAGAGTCTAGCGCAGTTGATACAACCATGGACTGTTGAAATACAGGCCCAAGTCAAACTCCGGTAGAGCCAGAGAGGGAGTTTGAAGGGATTGACACAACTGTAGATGCATCGTCCGCCACCCACAATTTGTTGTGAGAGGTATGAGTGTGAGTATGCTCATTGGGATACAAAAGATGGTGAACTATGTTGAGTAGGGCGTGCCCGACGGAACTCCGGCAGAGGCCCACGACGATATTGGAGTGCAAGGCGTTCGTCAGACTGAGTATAAAGGCACAAAGACTATCGAGTCATCTAGTAGTTTGGTTCCTTCCGAAGCCTTCTCGATAGTCGAAGATGTTGAATAATTTTATCGGGTAAAGTGAATGATTAGAGACCCAGTAGTTGGTTCCCTCCGAAGTTTCCCTGTGGATAGTTGTAGCTATCGAGGAGACCAACCTACGCCAAAGCAGTCGGATCGAAGGCGAAGAAAACGAGGACGGCGACGAAGGAGATGGTGAATATGGTCGTGGGGGGAGGGGGAAAGCACTTGCTTGTTTCTTGATGAAATCAAGCGAGGGAGGATGATAGACGGGGGGGGTTGGGGCTGGCGAACCCGGTTTTGGGGTTAAAATTAGTAGAAAATTAGTAAAAACGGAGTTAGTAAGAAAACGGGTGCACGAAGTATTGAGAAGAGCGATATGGCGGGAGGAATGTATGTCTCGCGTGTTTCTCAAATGAACCGGACGAGGGGAAAACCTGACTAGGGGTTTTGGGGCATTGCGAGTTAAGAGGAGTAGTTGGAATCGGGATAGGTGTAGCCTTTCGGTCGCTACACGCATTTGGAGCTTCGCGTGGAGAAAAAGTTTTGCGGTAGAGATGTATGTTTCCATGCTCTAGCGGAAGATTTATTTCGATTTTTCTCATCGTATCGATGAAAGTGGTCTTCTCTCTATTTCTCTGCGCTCATGACTAGAAAACAGTGTATATCTCTATGTTCTAGCGAAAGATTTATGCCGATTTTACTCATCCTATCGATGGGAGTGGGCCCTCTTTATTTCTCTCACACATAGTTGGGAAGCAATGTATATTTATGTTTTTTATCGAAAAGTTCATCCCGATTGCAGATCTCTCTCTCTCACCTGCGTGTGAGGCGACATTTGCATCTGACAATTCCTTAGTTCGCATTCACACCAGGATTTCTTTAAAAGTATACCTTCCTGTGTTCGAGCGGAAGTTTTTGTCTCATTTTGCACACTTAGTGACCAGTGAGATGAGGACCGCTCACTTGGTTGTTGGTTGTGTTGTCTGTCGTGTTCGTCCCAAAAGGTCATGTGTCCCGTAGCCGCCCCCCTCAAGCGGTCGTGAATGTCTTCATTTGGGGGGTCATGTTGTTCCTTGTGACTCGGTGTTCATCCTCGATTTCGCCATCGTCGTCATGACGATCGTGATCATCCGGATGTAGTTAGTGGTATTCGTGGTGACCACTTTCGTCGTCAACACACGTTACGTCCCATTGGAGAATGGATGGGCCTGACCGGGACCGCAGGCTAGGTGTGATGGGAAGTAACTGATAGCGGGCACGGCTGTAAGGGCGGGGCGAGAAGAGATGGGGATGGTGGGATGGAAAGGAGGACGTCAATAAAGATGAATAAGAAGCATGGCGAAGAGGTAGAGCGAAAGGAGGAGTAGGGAGGAGTGAAAGGTGGCAAAAAAAAAACAACTTATTCGTAAGCTCGCACGTGTGTTCGTTGGTTTTCGAAGTAGCCTCTGGGTTGCAAAGCAAGTGGACTTGGAAAAAATACAAAGACGATGCGTTGGCCTAGAAAACTGCAGCTGAATTGCGGCAGAAGGAAGGGGGAGTCTGGAGTGAGGAGTGGGTTGGGTGCGTGGGAAAAGAAGTAGTGAGCCTACCCATGTTCTAGCGGGAGACTTACCCTCAGTACTACTAAAGAATGAAGTAGGAGCAGGCGATTCTCGCAACACTACACCTTCACGTATTTAAGCGGAAGCTTCATTTTCATGTTGTGCATCTGGTGCCTGGTGGTCGAAGACAGTCGTGTTGCTTGTACTCCATCCCGAACAGTCTGGCCAAATGTTGCAGCATTGTATGATAATATTTTACTTCTTATTGGAGTGGGTTGCTATGGTCGTGTTGTTGTTGTTAAGTCGTGGGTTGCGAAGCAACGAAGTGTTGATGCTACTACGCAGCGAGGCATTGTTGTTGTTGGGTTGCTTGTTGCTGTTGTTAAGCCAAGGACTATCGTTGCTTATACAATAGAGTTGTCGCCCCACTTGATTTTGAGTTGTTGCTGGTTTTAGAGAGAATTGTTGTGGAGTCCGCTTTTGCTACGTGGTGGTATTAGCTTGTTACGTTTGGCATAGTGCATTATTCCGGTGCTTGCGGTTGCGCATGAATGTTGTGTGCGCAGTGTCTTGTTGATCTTCTAACCCCATAAGCACCGGGTTAGAAAACGCAGATCTTCTAACCCTATTGTTTCGAAGAAGAAAGTTGTTTAACTTCCTGCGCGATTACCTTGAGTTAAGCCTCAGAAAAAAAGTGAGACAAAATAACGATGCGGAGTATGTTGTCATTATTTGTCTATGAAGGAGTTGAGTGAGGACATATATACCCTCATGTTGAAGTTGCAAACCTGGAGCGAGTTTAAAGGTTCTTTGAGGCTAAGTTTTCGGAAGATGCAAAAAAAGACCAACGTTGTGATAATCCCAAGTTGGTAGTTAGGGGTGCGTCAGCACATGGCGAATTAAGTGATATACAAAAACAAGTGGGGATATTGGACTAAAGGATAACACGAGTGAAAGAAGCCAAGAAAGGCAAGCGGAAGGTTTCAAAAAGAACGTCAAGCGAGCCGGTTGGTCAAAGTGGAAAAATGATAAATAATGATGATCGTAATTCCCTCCATCTCATAAAGACCCAAAAAGGGCAAAATGACATTTAAAACGGAAAAAAAAGGAAGAAAGTGGATGGGGTAGAGGAGGAACATAAACCTCTTAAATTGACAAAGGCGCAGCGGAAGGCGAGAAACCTGACCCAGGGAGGTCGAGGTACTGGGAAGGGGCAAAGTTCACATCATGCGACGGTCACTCCACAAAGGCTAGGGAGCAGTCTTGCACCAATTGAATCCTCTCCAATTGAGCAGTTACTACATAGGTGGTGGTCACCATGCAATCTAGTGGGCCCATGGCCGATGTATATGCTATAGAGGCTAGGTGGTCAGCGCCTCGTAAGCCAATATGGACCTTATACCGACCCGCCAATGAGCATGATGTTGCCTGGACCTCCAGCAAGCCAAACCCAACCTATAGGGTCGCTCCCTCCAATGGCACAGCAAGTGTCGCAAGGTAACACAACTGGTGAGGGAGACTGATAGCAAAATATTAGAAGAGGCCGTGGGAATGGTGGTCATGGCACTGAAGTCCGTGGTGATGGCAGACAAGGCACTAGAGATCACAATGGCGACCGACGAAACCATAGGCGGAGGCGGAGGTGAAGAGGGATATAATGGCGGCAGCCGTGGTGGCAATCGGGATAAGCAGGGTGACCAAGGCTACGAGAAGGGTGGACGAGATGACCAAAGATTTGTGAAGAGTGGTAAAAGGACAGGGTTAGAGAGAGTACAGCGACATGAAGGCGATTGACCTTGACCTTTATGTTTAGGAAGTTTCAACCCTGGGGTTGTATTTTAGGCTATTTGGGCATGTTTTTAGTGAGTTTAGTTTGTACATACACTGACATAGAGACTAAGATAGCGGGCTGACCGTTTATGTGGTCCGAACTCCATGTTAGTTAGTAGGATTTTAGTTGTATATTGTGTGCGTTGAAATAAATGTATATTTTAGTGTGTTGTGTGCATATGTTGGATTATGAGAATTTACAAGTTCACTTGGAATTTTTCTTTTCAGATTCCGGTGTCTACCCTAGGTTACAGGGTAGAGTGGCTTGAGCGTGTTTATGGTATAAGCGTGAGCTTTGCACGAATGTGGGTCGCGAGGGTAGGAGTCTGCTGTGGGTGTGGCTTAGAATGTAGGCTTAAGTGTGACGAGCGATCACGTTTGGAAATTTGACCACGTCAAGAGCGCCATTCTGACTTTTTGATGATGGTCCCTTGTTTTTCTTTTAGATATTTGTCTTGTTTTTCTTTCAGATATTGACATTCCTTTGGCAATATCGCCCTGAGATTTGAGGCAAGGTGATTATATTTTGAGATTTGAGATTTTGTTTTTGCCATACCACCTCGAGATATGGGGTGTGCCACCCACACGTCTGTATATGTAAAATACATTAGAATTGGTGGGTTTTAACTTCACGTTTTGATGATACTATGACCTCGTGAGTCAGTGTGAGAATTTTCTTTTTGGGTCATGTTGTGATATGAGAGAGGAAATACGCATAACGTTTTGACTTGAGGTCGCTTAATCATTCGATTGATTAAGGTCTGTTCTACTTCGTTTTACTTGTTTGATACTTGGACATATTTTTGGTTTACTTTGTTTCTTCTGATTTGAGGGGTGTGATTGCACCTCCATTGAGACGACTTTTGTTGGCTTTGGCCATTGAGGTCATCTGTAGTAGAGAGGCGGGAGGTCATCTGTAGTACAGAGGCGGGCTCGTGTGGTGACTTACAAGACAAGCAAGCCAGCCAAGGGGAGGTAGCAACCCCGAGAGAGAGAGAGAGAGAGAGAGAGAGAGAGAGAGAGAGAGAGAGAGAGAGAGAGAGAGAGAGAGAGAGAGAGAGAGAGAGAGAGAGA
>BFEA01000002.1:932246-944072 GCA_003427395.1 Chara braunii
GTCTATGCTGAGCGCTGTTTATGAAGTACAAGAAGAAGAAGAAGAACAAAAAAAAAAAAAAGATGAGTCGAAGATGCACGAGGCTATCAACAACGCCATTTTTTTATTTTCTTGATCTTACCTATTGCTAAGAACGACTAGAGCATGGCGAAAACTGGATTCGGGTGAAGGGAGAATGAAAGAAGGAGAAAAAGAAGAAGAAAAAATAGAAGAAACGTTAAGAGGAGGAAATAGACTATAACAGGTGAAAATGTGAGGAAAAAAATATATATATATGCTATTTATTTTTATTTATTTAAGTCATTTCATTTTATTTAAATACATGTACTCAAATGCAATTATAGCAAGATGCATAAGGAATAGTCTCATTATAAATGTGTTTTTGCTTTTGGCTCACTTGACCAATTTTGACCCTAAATATAATTAGACTTTATTTTCATAGATATTATTTTTTTTCCTGCTTTCTCTTACCTTAACATGTTCTCTACATTTTAATAGAAACTTTGCCACTGCCTTGTAGGATGTAGTTGCTTTTGTGCAGTACATAATTCCACCTTCCCTGTTTTCGGTTGCCTATGCATGTAGCATGTTCGATAAAAGATGAAAGGTTCACTATTCCGCTTATCTTGAAGTACGACAGAGGTCAGGTGAAGTAACACAAATCGTTATTGTTGTAACAAAGGGTTGCAGTTGCAGCTGACACTGTTGCTGCAACTGTGGTTGGGATTGTTGTTCCTCGTAGTGGTCATAACAATTCTTAATAGCAACCATTGTTGTTTCCTATAGTAGGTCCCAATGGCTTTAAGCAGTAGTCGATTGTTGTTCTCAGCAACAACTCGCTGCAGTTCTTAGCAACAGTAATGTGTTATTGTTCTCAGCAGCAATACATTACAGTTCTTAACAATGACTCATTGTAGTTTTCGGCAACAACAGTGTGTTATTGTTATGTACAACAACATATTGATGTTCGTATATGCGACTCGTTGATATTCTTAACAATAATCCACTGTTGTTATCAACAACAGTTCGCTACGGCTCAAAAACAGTCTCATGCTGGTCTTTGAATCTCTACAGATAGAGTAACATTAAACTTCATAGAATTAAATAATCATTCCATAATAAAATTACATTTCGAAATGCAAATTTGCACTCAATTTTAAAAATTAACATTCAACTTCAAAATTTTCCGTCTTATTTGAAAACTTTCATTCCAATAATGGGGTATCCTTTGTTGTTTGAACTGCATGCTAGAGATGAAATTAAATTCTGAATGAGTCTATGAAATATTTGACTTCAACCATCATTCTATTATAAGGAGTTATAGTCATAAATAGGTTAATCGAAACTTAATTAGAAGATATTTGTTATAGTATAATAAAAATTTAATTAGGATATTTCATAAACTTCTTCAGACTTTCGTTTCATCGTCAATAAATAAATGTAGTTGGTCAATTTTTTTTCGGGAACTTGTCAAAGTGAAAATAAAATTTTAGAGTTATAAAAAATTTTGGAATTACAATTTTTACATATGAAGGAATTTCTTTGTTCTCGTTGTCATCATCACCATCACTATTTTTTCCTACTGCTATCGCTATGTAATTTTTTCTCTGCTTCCATACCTTTATGAATGAGGGAATTTTCTCCCAAGGAGCATGGAAAAGTGTCAAAGTCTTAGCCTATTAGCATGGCGATGTGCCGAGATAAGTAAGTAAAGTTGGTTTGCTGCAGTAAGTCAACGTAAAACCTGCAACCCAAAGTCGAACCAAAGTGACCTCACTATACCGGTTACTTGATTTCAGTCAGACGCAACAACGACCTTACTTTGAGTGGCAATCTGGGGAAGGCAGAACTTATGTCGTACTTACATGAACTCTTTACTAAATGTATCTTTTAGCGTGCTCTCAAATTTGAGGGTTCCTTATGGATCTAGTTTTTTTTTCTATTTTTTTTAATGCCTTGGAAATTTGATTTCACATGGGTCCAATGCCCAAGACTTATATCAATTAAGTAGCCAATTGCTTAGGAGTTTCAGATGTCATCTGACCTCATACGTGCTTCCCAAGTTGAGCATTGCATATGAAGAAAATTAAATTCGCCAGTTACAACGCTCTACAAAATTCTATACAGCTTATGAAATCACCCCAAGCCCCATAATCTATTTCCTATGAAAACTCTGATATGACATGAAAACCTTGAACATGCCTCACTACTACAGAATATCCAATCCACTCCTTACAACACTTCACAAAGTTTCGCTAAGAAACCTATAGAATCACTGAACAAAATGAAAGAAACCTCCTCAATGTGACAAACCCAAATCAAAGCGACAACAAAAACAAAATAAGGAATTCCAAGGAGTATTCATAGCTGAAAACCCGCACTATCAACTAAAAACCTACTTCACCGTCCAACACAACAACAACACAAAAAAACTTCATAGTCAGGTAAAGCATCCAACCCTGAAGGATAACCCCGTAACTATTGCGACAACGATTCAACCTAACTGCAAATTACTATACCTTGGTATTGCAAATAGAAACGACACACAAAACATTGAAAGATAACTATTTATCCGACGAGCATAATTGATCACAGCGACAAGGAACATCCACCCTCTTTCCATATAGGGAGCAAACCCTCACAGCAAGTCTCGTCGAAACTACTTTCCTCTCAATTTGCAGATAACCGAATAGATGTCCACACTAATTTCAAATGAAGAGTGAGCTTGCAAATTGACTAAATAGTCTGAGAGCAATGTAGACAGTGAGACAAATAAAACGATCACCATTCTCAAGATAGTTAGAAAAACAAAATAATCGGCCACTAAACAAGGAACCCTGAGCAAAGCCGGCGAGAGTCACATAAGCTAAGAGATCCACACGACAAAGTTTCAACCACGAACACGGCGAAGCACAACCGTCGAAGATAACAACAAAACAACAAAATAAACCAGACAAGAGAGGTTGCTACCTACAACAGCAATCGTGTCAAGCTCAACAACAATGCCATGAATGGTTCAACTAATGGTCGCGTTCGTCTACAATATCGAGCATATCAACAGAAAATGTAAAAAAATACTTCGTGTATAGATTCCACATTTGAGGCCAGACGCACAAGACGTGCCCTGATCATAGCTCCAAATAGGGTATGAAGGAGGGTCATGAAAAACCTTTAAGCACCACGAAATTCAGCACCCACACACAACCTTATGAGAGCGGACATCACCGAACCGGCACAGTGTCCAAACACCACTCCCACAGTGTTACCCGGTAGTGTGAGTGTACCCTCATATGAACACGGTCGCTGTCGACCACCAGGGACAGGCCGGGTATGGCAGTCTCAGTGTAGGGCAATTGCCCTCGCCCTGGTCCTTGACAGCTTCAGGCGTTAGCACTACCAGCAGGCCAGTTGGCGCGAGGCTGCCCCTTTTTTTTTTTTTTTTTTTTTTTTGGAAAACTCAAATACCATTCGTATTAAAAACAAAGCGAACCGAGGTCGGGGACCTCACAATTCAACCCGAAATTATCCTGGCAGCATTAGCCAGTTTCGCTTATAAGTATGGCAGAACCGGAACCGAAATTTAATACCAATAACAAACAATCTCTCTCCTTTTTGGTTACCCAATTTCACTTACGGCCCAATAGAACTCGTGAATCGGTCAAGAACTACTTCTAATCTATAAGGTAAATCCTGCCCAACTAACTCAACCTATCGAATTCACCAGAGTTTCCCCAGCAGGCTCTGGGTTTCCAATCAAGCCAACGACTGGACCGAAATCAACCAAGTAAACAAATTCAAGCCCTGAGATAAGTTCGTCGCCTTGGACTCTTCCCTTTCCTACAAGCAAGCGGTGTGTGCTAAAGGGCACACTATAACCAGAAATAGAGGGGAGCGGGAATCTGGCCTATAAAACCCGTCAGATGCGAAATGTAAGAAATGTAGTAATTTAGTAACCCACTTTCAACTTCTAGCTCCTAGGAGAATCATGCTGAAATCCAAATAAGAATAGGTTTGGATTTAGCTTACCAAGTCGGCCACCTGCAGAGAACCCGAGCTACGGAATACACTTCTACGCTCACACACCAAGGGCACCGATATTCCCGACGTTATAATTGCCACTAAGAGGAGGGAGGTGTTGTTATTGCTTACAAACCAAGTACTAAAACTATATCAAACGAAATTTCACTGACAATTGAAACTTATGAAGGCAGACAAGGAAACTACTGAAAACACCCAAGAATAAGACCAAGGATAGAGTAACTCGAAAGTCGTGGAGAAGAAAATGGAATGTAATTTTGAATTTGAGGTAAATAAAGGCCAAGATAAGAGTAGTCGATGTAACTAAAGTATGAGTGTCTCCATGTATAGTGGTGCGGTTTCACCCAGATGACCAAACAGCCAGTGCCCGTCGCCCTACAAGTCCTGTCTTCACGCTCCCGGTTGAGTAGTCACTAGTACTCTGTACATGCTCCTCAGAACAACAGTCCCACCGCTGCAAGTTGCCGTTCCCCTGCTCCTGGAAGTGCCGCTGTCTGACTCAACGTTCGCCAAACACTAGAGCCTCTCTTCCTTCTTTGTGCAGTTTGCAATGTATTTATCCCATAAATGGGCATAATACCGAAGTAGATAACACTTGAATTCTGGAGGTTGAAGGTCGTAGGAGGGACGGGAACCACCCTGCTCCCTGATATTCCACAAATAGACGCAGCCCTTTATCAAGGCTGAGGGTGGTGGCCGAACCTAGAGAGTACCGAGTACTCCATAGCTCCGGCCCCACACCCCGAATCCCGCGCCGTGCTGCCGATGCAGAGCGCCGCCGTCTCCGAACGGCGATACCATCGGTAGCACAGCGCTGTCCCCCTCCGCGCTCCTTTCGAAATTTTCCAAGTATTATCATGTACATTTGTCATGAAGTAAGCCACTCAAGGAGAATGGCTGGGTTAATGTACTCTGAATATTTCGTGTAAGAGGATGTCTTGGTTAGTGCTCAGCGCCCTTGATCCCAACGGAGATGCTCCCACTACCACCAAAGGAACTCCCACTCCCATTGGTGGCACCGCTACCCGTCGAGCTTCGGGTCTTTCACGCTCCCAGTCGAGATAGTCAACAGTAGTTCTCATGTGCTCCTCCCAACACCAGTCCCACCACCACCAGCTGCCCACCCACTGCCTCCAGAGGTGCCACTGTTGGATGTGCCCGCTGTCTCGTACTAGACTCTCTCTCCCTTCGTCGTGTTCACACTGCCATGAGTTTCGTTACTTGAATCTTCTAGATTCTGTTGTAGGAGGAACCAGAATCGCCCTGCTCCCTGGTATTCCACAGGGAGACACCGCCCCTTGTCGGAGTGAGGGTGATGGCTGAACCTAGAAATCGACGAAGAAGACATCGGTCCGCCCCACACCTCGCTGTGGACGCAGAGCGCTGCCGTCTCCGGACAGCGAGTACGGCTGGTAGCGCAGGAGACGGCAGCGAGTACGCCTGGTAGCGCAGCCCTTCATCGGAGCGCTACCGGTCTCCTCAAGCCCGCCCCGGATTTCGACCTGGCCCTTTGGTGCTTTCCTTCTCCCCTTACCCATCCCCCCCCCCCCCTTCTCCTTCGGTGATTTCCTTTACCATCATGCAAAACTGTGATATTCCGGGATGCAAATCTAACCTTGCAGCCATCCGTTACCGCGCGGATGGTGCCGGAAGCCAGTGCTCTTGCTGACAGGCCACTTTTTACAAGGAAAAGATCTCATTATCTTCATCTCCCCTATATATTTATTCTCTGGAATCAAGCATATACTCTCGGTCAGCACTTCACATCGGTATTTCCCCGGTGTTGAGCATCTTGGCGTTTTGCGCGCCTTCCGTTCTCACCCGAAAATTTCGCCTCGGGCGTGCTGCTGCAAGTTGGCTGGCTGGCGCGCCCTCTGGCCTGCAAATGTTTTGGCAAATCATTTGGGCGCCACCCGGCAGTCGATTCGATTGGCGCATGGCCGAGCAGTCGACGGGCGCATTCATCTCGCGACGACAGACAAAGCTACTGCTACCGCTACCGCTACCGCTACCGCTGGATTACTTATTCGGCGACAGCCTGTGACCAGTGTGAGTATCGAGTGTGACCAGTCAGCCGCGGACGTCACATAAGCTGCGCGAAAATGGCCGCCCCCACCCCGAGCGGAAGCCCGACCCCGAATCCCGCGCCTGTCACTACTATTAAGGCCCCGCCTTCTACGTCAGCCACCGCTCCGTCTGCTTCGGCTTCGCGCGCGGCTCAACAGCTTCCCGCCAAGCAGACAAGATGGTCGTCGTTCCTTTACAGTGGCAGCCGCAAACACGTGGCCCTAGGCTTGTTCGTCATCGGAGGAGTGGCTGCCCTTCCGTGGGCGCTTCAGAGAAGGGGTGAGTGGTTCAAACCTTCTCTCTCTCCCTGTTTTTTTTTTTCTGTTTTCCTTTTTCCGTATTCCCCCCCCCTTCTCTTCCTCTGAAACCTTGTTCCCTCTGAAACCTTGTTCCCACTGAAACCTTGTTTCATCAGCCATGTGGCCAGGTTTGGGACACAGTGTAATCGAGGGCGACAGAACACCTTTGCTGCGGGATGGATTCGATGGCAGGATTTTTTTTTTTTTTTTTTTTTTTTTTTTTGGGTGTGTTGAAGGAAGAGGAGGGGGGTGTTTGACAGAATTGCTGCAACTGGAACGATCGTCTCGCTGATTTCTATCTCCGGTTCGGGACGGGCGATTGCTGCTCGACGTGGGACCACAGCGGAGGTTCATGAATGGAGGTCGGAGGGAGAAACAGGCGGAAGTGTGGAGGAAGAAGAGGAGAAGGAGAGCACGAGGGGAATTGAGGGGTGGGGGTGGGTGGGTGATGGGAGACTATCCGTTTTGGAACTACGTTCATTTCCTCGGATTGACTCTTTTGTATATGAAAGATAAAAAGAAAATGGGCTCTGATGACACGGACATTGTAGAAGACACTTTTCTGTAAAGGAAGAGGAGAGGGAGGGGGGATTGTCGTCGTATTGCATGCTCCTTGCTATCTAGTTTTCTGGTTGTTCCCAATCACAGGTAGACATGTGCACACACCCACAGACACACACCCACACCCACACCCACAACCACACACACAGAGAGAGAGAGAGAGAGAGAGAGAGAGAGAGAGAGAGAGAGAGAGAGAGAGAGAGAGAGAGAGAGAGAGAGAGAGAGAGTACTGCAAGTAGATTATTTAATCTCCGATCGGTGTGACCGCGAATCATCGAAATTAGTTTCGGAAATTATTTGCCTCGATTTTCTGTCGCCGCAGCTATCAACCTATTGATAGCCGTCGATGTCTTTGCTTTTGTGATGCTCTGTATTAGCCTGTAGAACTCTTCTCACATCTGTTGATTATGACGATGTGGATGGACATGGATTTATTTTTATTTTTTTGCTGATCGTAATCACAATGAATGTGTACTCGGTCACTCCTGTGCTGAATATTTCAATGATGATGCCAATGCCGATGGATGATGATGGTCGACGGTGAGGATTAGGGATGATGGAGACGATGATGATGATGATGATGATGACGATGATGATGATGATGATGATGGGGGCGGTGACGGTGATGTGCTTTGGCTTTCTATCAGTTGCAGATGGGTAAGGGCTGGTTGATCTTCGTTTCAAACGTTATTAGGTGTGGATTAGATGGGTATGGATGGGTATGTGGGATAATTGATGGGTATGGATATGGGTATGGGGGGTAATTTATGGGTATGAGATGGGTATGGATGACTCTGGCCGGTAGTTAACAGTCATGAATGGGATGGGTGTGAGATGAGTAGGGATCGGAATTGCCGAAGATTGTCTGGTATGGATACGAGAGGTATGAGAGTGGTGTATGGGTGGGTACGAATGGGTATGGGGTATAATTAAGGGAGTATGCTTAAGGGGGTATGCTTCGGCCATGTGCGTTAATCAGAACCAGACAACGACGATAGGTCGGGTTATGATTATGAGGATGAGGACGGAAGGGGGTATGCTTCGCCCTTGTGCGTTAATCAGAACCAGACAACGACCGTAGGTCGGGTTATGCGGGTATGCTTCGCCCGTGTGCGTTAATCAGAACCAGACAACGACCATAGGTCGGGTTATGATTATGAGGATGAGGACGAAATTATGAGGATGAGGATGGAATGATGATTATGATTATGAGGATGAGGGTGCAATGATGATTATGATTATGATTATGAGGATGAAATGATGATTATGATTATGATTATGAGGACGAAATGATGATTATGATTATGAGGACGAAGTGATGATTATGATTACGAGGATGAGGGCGAACTGATGATTACGATTACGATTACGATTATGAGGATGAGGATGATGAGGGACGAAATGATGAGGATGGGGCAATGATTGTAAAGATGAGGGATGTTGATAAGATGGATATAAATGGGTACGGGGGGGTATAGATGGGTACGCACGCATGTAATTAATGGAATTGGTAAGGACGAAGTCATGATTACGAGAATGAGTGAGGAGAGGGCGATGATTGTGAACATGAACCGTAATATAATCACTTGTGGTAGAAATGGGAGATAGCAGTGGTGGATCGGGATCGGAACCGAAGAAGAGGGAGGGGCCAACCAATGGGGGCCTGTAGCTCAGTTGCTACAACCATGAACTGTTGAAAGACAGACTGGAGTTCGAATCCAGAACGAACTCGTTGGATGAAATCAAATACTGTAATTCTGAATTACCTGTGATGCGGCTCAGTACAAGGATAACTGAAGGCCGTCGCCCTTCTTATATATCATCACATGAATATGAGAGCGCAAAAGCGAAAAAAAGAAGAAAAAAGAATGAATTCGTTTTTTTATATCTTCTTCCTTACAACTCCCCCTGTTCAGAACCTCTTGCGTACAAGGCCGCCCACGTGGATGTAGGTTGAGCGGCGGCTGCCCCCACCCCCGTGCATATGAAAGTCGGCGGAAACAGGTTGTCACAGCCCCTCGTTTGTTGTCCTCTTCTCCCTCCCTCTCTGCCTACGGTTTACCTTTGGGCAGCTCTGTTTGACGATATACGTGGCCGGCCTTGTACGTAAGAGGTGATGAACAGGCGGAGCTTTCCTTCCGTACTCCTTTCCTTTCTTGGTCTGTCTTTTTTCGCCTTTGCGCTCCGATAGACGGTGAGGTGTGACGATATATATCACAGTATATAAAGAAAAGAAAAGAAACTGCTGCCACAGGGTGCCCCTGTGGTTTTAGGCCTGACCTGTTTCTTCTCTGAGGGCCTCCATCTAGCCGTGGAGGGGAAAAGAAAAGAACAGAGAAGAAAAAAAGAGGGGCCACTAGTGAAAAATTCCCCCCAGTTGCCAGCTCGTGTAATTCCTCACCACGGCTAGATGGAGGCCCTCAGAGAAGAAACAGGTCAGACCTAAAACCACAGGGGCACCCTGTGGCAGCAGCAGTTCAACCCCCCCCCCCCCCCCCTTCAGAAAAAAAAAGAAAAAAAACAAGAAAGGAACCTCAAATAAGGGGTAGTTGGCTGGGGCCAGGGAGGGTTGGACTCCCTGATGCGGCTCAGTACAAGGATAACTGAAGGTTTTTTTTTTTTTTTTTTTTTTTTTTTTTTTTTTGGATGGGTTTTATATTTGTGATATGGGAGGAGGAGGGGACTGCTGCTTTGTTTCATCCCATCCGTATCTGTTAAACTTTGCCAGGAGCCATATGTCATTCGATGTTCGGCAAGTCCATGGGGTGACCAACGGGCCTACCTTCCCGAATACAACATACGGTCACTAAAGCTGTATTTGGTGTATCTTTCAGTCTAAATACAACTTCAATGACCATATACGTTGTATTTGGGGGAAGAAGGGTAGCTCTCAGTTGGTACATCCATGTACTGTTGTAATATTTACAGACCTGAGTTCGAATTCCGACGGGACGAGATGAATGAAAATAAATAAACAATTTTCTGAATGACCTGGGGCTGACCTCTTTCAAAAAAGCCTCCACGTACCCAAGAGCCTAGCTCAGTGGGGACCACACCCATGAACTGTTGAAAATACAGACCCGTGTTCGAAACCAGATGATGGAACGTGACGAGTAAAGTTGTAAAACCAAGTATTTCTGAATAGCTTGGGACCGGTCAGCTTAATGATGATATCTCAAGGCCGTTGCGTTTTTTTTTTTTTTTTTTTTTTTTTTTTAAGAAAAGAAAGCCTCCACGCAGTGCGTGATGCAGATCAGGGTCGAAGTGAGAACCACTCAATGAGCCTCACCCCACTACTAACCAATTGTGCTGCAAAATGAGAATGAATCTTCGCCTAGAACGTGGAAAGATACACGGCCGTATTTTTTTGTCCTTCGTGCATGTCGTGTTTTTTAGTGGAGCGAGGCCCAATCTCAAGCTGCAAGCTGAAGCGTGGAGTGTGGAAAAATGATTGAAAAATCTTAACCGCAGCTGGTTTCGAGGGGGAACAGCGATATGGGGGGAGATTCAGAAGAATTTAATTGAATTGATACTGACATACATGTATGTATGTATGTATGTATGTATGTATGTATGTATACATATGTATGCATATGTATAATATGTATGTATACATACATACATACATACATATGTATGTATATATGTATGTATGTATGTACGTATGGTTGGCAACATCCTGACCAGGTGAAGAAAACAACTGAAATTCGCGATCTCACCGGAAAGTGCAAAGACTTGTCGAACGCTGGCCTGATGTCTTCAGAGATTGAATACAGTTATTTTACTTCTTTTTCAAATGTTCTTTTCTTTAAAAAAATCAGAGCAACAAGTGAAGAAACGCCTGACGATGTGAAAAAAAAGGACTGATTTTTTTTTTTTTTTTTCTCATCCAACCGAGCTTAATTTTGCACAAGCTGGGAACCGAGCCCCGCGTCCCTCACAATAGTCCGAGCGGCGCCCGAGATGAACGCGGCATTACCGACGCAGTCCATCATGGTGACGGGTCACTATCTATCAAGGGAGAAAGCCTGGGATAAGCCTGGGATAAGCTGAGAAGGGCAGAAAGAGACGACACCACGGAGCATGGTTGATCTAAAAAAAAAAAAAAAAAAAAAAAAGCTGAAAAAGGCAGAAAGAGACGACTTCACGGAGCATGGTTGATCTGGAAAAAAAAAAAAAAAAAGACTGAAATCCGGGATCGCCCAGAAGTGCAAAAAAAAGTTGTCGACCGCTGGAACGCGGGTCCAGGAATGCTGGTCTGATTCCCTTCAGAGATTTAGGGTTTAGTTAGTGTACTCAGCCCAAGTGTGGTAGTACCTGTTCTGATCAGTATAATATCTTATCTTCGGTACATTGGAAAAAGAAATATAAGAGAAAACTACGGCGACGTCAGGGTTTGAGTTAAAAAATGCAGTTGAAGTTCAGGCGAAAGGACCGGTAATGGTGAATGTATGTAACGTAGGTTTCGAGTCAGGTGGGGGTCACGTGGGGGGGTGTTGTGTTCGCCGGAATGAGTGAAGTGCATTTTCAAACTGTTTTCGTGACTGCGCCGAAGTCATTCCGAAAATAAATAAAAAGAAAATGGTGAAGAAAGGCCCGCAAAGAAACAGGTAGCTAAAATACACCGAGAAGCAGGGTAACTGGCGTTCGGGACGGGCCGAACGCCCGAACGTATGGGACCCCTTGGGGATGCGTTCGGCCGTTCGGCCCGAACGCGGACCCAAAAAAAAAAAAAAAAAAAAAAAAAAAACTCAAAAAGAAATGAAAAAAAGATATGTTATGAAGAAAAAGAAATTAAACAAGATTTGCCTGAGCATTACATCCAAATTCCTTACCAAATTTGAAATAAAAATAAAATACG
>BFEA01000002.1:953779-975531 GCA_003427395.1 Chara braunii
AAAAAAAAAAAAAAAAAAAAAAGGATATTTGGGCACTTTTTTTTCAAAACCGGTTCCCCGGTTCACGCCCCCTGGGCTGGTCCGGGTCTGGTTGGACCGGGGTAGCTCAACCGGCCGGTTGCCGGCCCAGCACTGGTTTCATCTCCATTCTGCGGAAACATGTAGTACATGCAGGTGCCTCGATGGGATGGGATGGTATGTACTGAGTTGCCGTTTCGCCTGAAAAATCCGTCCAGGCCAACTGCGTAGCATGAGAGACCCAAATTCCCTGGAGGTCCTGTTTCGCCTGAAATCCGTCTTCGTCAAATCGCGTAGCATGAGAGACCAGGGTTCCTTGGAGGTGCCCGCGGTCTCGCCTGAAATCCGTCTACACAAATTGCTTAGCATGAGAGGTCCGAGTTGCCCGCATACCTGAACGGATTTCGGGCGAAATGGCACCCTGGTATGCCCCTGGGTACGTCTTGCTGGACATGCCTGCATGCGCTTCGCGTGTCCGTAAATTGGCTGGGAAACAGACTGGTGGATTAAACCACCAGGACATGCCATACATCGGCCGGAAAGTCGAAACGCGATGCTGGCCGCTGATGTATACTTGATCAACGATGTGCCGGCTCCCACTTTTTCAGAGTAGACGATGAGCGATTCTTCACAAGGCTGGGGCCATGTACTTTCTGTTCAATTCTTAGAAAGGAGTGTAGGTTTGGTGGGTAGATATTGGCAAGCCATCTCAGGGGAAGTGGTCAATTGGAGATGTGAAGAGTGGATTTTGTGGGAGAGTGTTCGATACCCCACCGAGAAGAAGGGGTTAGGTGGTGGCACAGACATATAGGGCCTTGCGCCACTGCACAACATTCTGCTTGTATCTGGACTACACAGCTGACCAGGTACGGTCGGACTGTGGAACCATGTTCAATGTGTTGGGACCACTTCCAGCTCCGGATACAGTGAGGTGCGGCGACACTGACATAGGGCCTCGCACTCCACTGCAGAAAATCTGCTTGTATCTGGACGGCACAGCTGACTGTGCAAACTTTGAATGTGTCGGGATCATTTCGAGCTCCAGGTACATGATGTCCACTTTCCGTCTTCACCCAGAAAGGATGCCCCCCTGGTCATTGCAACTGTATTTGGGGCAACTTTCAGTCGAGATGCAGCAATAATGACCGGGTGTTCTATTCGGGTGAAGACGCTAGCGAGGGTGGAGACACAAATTACAATTTTTTAATTTTTTTTGTCAGTTTCTTGAGGTTGACCTTCCTTTTTATTTTGTGTATTTTTTTTTAATAGATAGCTTGAGGCTGCTTGACCATTTTCATTTTGGTTTTCTGCTACATTTTTTTTTTTTTTTCTTTCGGTGCCCTTCAGTTGGGTGAACATTTTTTCTTTTCTTTTTTCTAAAAAAGAAAATATAAAAAAGAGGCAGATCTTGCAGTCCGGCGCAGTCTCAGAGTTTCTCAACATTCTCTGAATCTGTCAGCAAATGTGTCAACTGTTCAAAGGGAAGCAGGACCTGGATTCCAGCAGTTGATGTTCCCCACCAATAGATGGAGATTTTTTATAAATAAATAAATAAATAAATAAATAAAAACATATATATAGTTGTGTGCAAGTGGGTCGATATGACACACGGGGGTGGGGGCAGCCGCCGCTGAACCTACATCCACTTGGGCGGCCTTGTACGCAAGAGGTTCTGAACAGGGGGAGTTGTAAGGAAGAAGATTAAAAACGAATAAGTTTTTTTGTTTTCCTTGGCTTCTTTCTGTTTTTTCGCTTTGGCGCTCTGATATCATGTGACAATATATATGTGTCTGGAGTGTATTTTTTGGCTGTGACAACCTTTCTTTGTTTCATGGATGTTTTGCTGGCTTGTGATGGGGTGTGAATCGACAGTCTGTAGAGTTTTCCATTTGGTGTGGGTGAGTGATAGTCTACTTTGATTTTGGTTAAGGTAGATTATCATTTACAGTGTAATCAGTGAGGGGATTCTGCAGACTGTTGAGGGTTCAGCCTCCTGATGAGTCGGTGAAACTCCGACGAAACAGTTTGTCACAGCCCCTCGTTTGTTGTCCTCTTCTCTCTCTCTGCCTACGGTTTACCGGGCAGTTCTGTTTGTGACGATATACAACCCCTCGTTTGTTGTCCTCTTCTCTCTCTCTGCCTACGGTTTACCGGGGCAGTTCTGTTTGTGACGATATATATATACAGGGTTGCCGGCGTTCGGGATGGGCCGAACACCCGAACCCGAACGCCCGAACGTTTGGGAACCCCTCTCGACGAGTTCGGACGTTCGGCCGAACACGGAACCAAAAAAAAAAAAAAAAAAAAGTGTCCAAAAATTCTGAAAAAAAACTATGTCATGCAGAAGAATAAACTAAACAACATTTGCCTCGACAGTACATCCAAATTTCTTACCAAATTTGAAATAAAAATCAAATACAAAAAATAAATAATATTAAGGAAAATAAGAAAAAATGAAACGAGAATGAAATTATTGCGTGGGCGAGCAAATTTTTGACACCGCCATCTTTGCCGATTTTTCATTTTTTTTTGGCTTTGTCAAATGCCATGAAATTTTATACATCTGTATCTTACATCATAGAGAACCTACAAATAAAGTTTGAAAAAATAATATTTTTTTTCAGGCCCCGAAATAAAGGGAAAACAAAAAGTGAAAAGAGAAAAAAAACAAATTAGTAAGTGGGAAAGCATGTTTTGACACCACCATCTTTGCCGATTTTTCATTATTTTTTGGCTCCACAGAATGACTTCAAAATTGAGAGACAGGTAGCTTACATAACAGAGAACTCAAAAAAAAAAAAAACAGAAAAAAATAATAATTTTTAGGTACCGAAATAATATTTTGCGGGGTCTGAACCCCTTCGAGTTCGGGCCCCGTATGGGGACCCTAACGCCCGAACGTTCGGGGGTCAGCTTATGGGCCTCCGTACGTTCGGCCTGGCAACTCTGTATATATATATATTTTTTTTAATTACTAAATGAGCTGCTATGTGAAATGTGCTTGTGTTCCTGTGGTCCCTGTGCACAGGGAAGCCATTGTCCCATGAAGACTACCAAGAGCTGGCAGAAAAGGCGAGGAGGGCGCGGTTGGCGGTCTCTGCCTCCACGTCTCCTTCTGTAAAGCAATAATGTCTGTCTTCTCCGTGGATGTAGGGTATTGCCTTGGTTTTCGTTTATCATTTCCCCCCGGCAATGTCTGCTCATAAAAGGATGGATCTGTAGAGGAGTATGTCGTCCAAGTACATACTCGGGCTTGTATTTTTTCTACAGCATCTGGCTGCAATTGTGTTCAGGTAAGTTCAAGAGAGTCAAGTGTGAGTATGCGCTGCAGAGAACTTTGCCGACCTTCACAAGGGGGATAGAGAGGGTGGAGATGATCGTGTTTGCCCTGTTATGAAAGATCTATTGGTGTGAGGTAAGAAGTCTCACTGAAATCATTTTCGAGTTGCTTAGCTTGTGTGTTGAATCATTGTACATCGCCCAGCGTCCACAGAATCATGCGGAGGAGGGTCGGTGCACCACAGTTCGCACCGATTGGTCTTCCTCTTCCCCGGCCTTCTTGTTAGGGTGGGTTTTGTGTGTGTGTGTGTGTGTGTGTGTGTGTGAGAGAGAGAGAGAGAGAGAGAGAGAGAGAGAGAGAGAGCATGGGTCGTCGTCAACACTCTTGACAAGTCTCTGTTCAGGTGGAGAAATAGAGTCCCAGCAGGATCTGTTCAAGGGTCCCTGGCCCAGGTTTAGATAATGAACCAGGTGTAGATGGCGGACTGGCTTTAGTTGATGAACCAGGTTTAGATGACAGACCTGGCTTAGCTGACGAAAACCAGGTCTAGTTGGTGTAGTGGACCAGGTTATGAATTGACGAAAACCAGGTCTAGTTGGTGAACCAGGTTTTGGTAGTGGACCAGGTTATGAATTGGTGGACAAGCTCTAGTTGGTGAACCAGGTTTTGGTAGTGGACAGGGGGTCTTGTTGACGGAGCAGTGTTTGATAATGGGCCAAGTTAAGTTGATGAACATAAACCACTGCAGTACTTCCTAGAGTCGTGCCCGTTAACGAGACACGAGTTTAGGAAACGTATGGGCCACTACAGGAGCGGCCAAATTCATCCAACTAGAAACGTTTCTACTCATTTTTTTTCCGCGGCCGATAGCTGGGCCAAGTACTGGTGGTTTAATGATAGGTTTCGATGGACTCCGGGTTACGGGGTGGCAGTCGGTGGGTTTGTTCACCCTAGGCTCGTCCAGCATATAGGCAAGGAACATATGTTCTTCTGAATTTGGACCAGCAGGATCAGGATTGGGAGCAAGGAGGTGGTTTTCTGCGATGAGTGTCTTGAGCAGCAAATCCATCTCTTGGTTGGGAGAGATGGTGTCTCGCTCAATATCATGATGGGGTTATGGTCTGTTTAGTCCGGCGGCGGGTCTTGAGAATGGACCGGCTTTGTCCTACCCTGCCCATTATTGGAGTAAACAGAACACTACTGTAGGAACCGCTGAGGCAAGGCGCGTTTTTTTTTGTCTTTGGACGATGTATAGTGCTTCGTGCAGCACTAAGTCTTGGTTAGCTTTACTGTCCATTGTTTCAACATTGAAATGATGCTCGAAACTTTTCGAGGGTCTGGAGTTTCTCTGCAATTTTATGGTGTTGCTGTTGGCCTTTTTTTGTTTTTTTTTGTTTTTTTGTTTTTGGGACCATTTCACGATTTATATGTGTCGCCCTTGTGCAGGGGCCATGCTGATTAGTAATTACCATGGCTACGGTACGGACGTCCGGACCGCCGTCCAGACGGTTCGGATTTTTTTTTTTTTCGGGACCATTTCACGATTTATATGTGTTGCCCTTGTGCAGGGGCCATGCTGATTAGTAATTACCATGGCTACGGTACGGACGTCCGGACCGCCGTCCAGACGGTTCGGATTTTTTTTTTTTTCGGGACCATTTCACGATTTATATGTGTTGCCCTTGTGCAGGGGCCATGCTGATTAGTAATTACCATGGCTACGGTACGGACGTCCGGACCGCCGTCCAGACGGTCCGGATTTGGTCCGGAATCCGGACGTCCGGCGGATCTGCCAAATTTCGAGGAAAAAAAAAAGCAAAAAAAAAACGGTCCAGGACCCTTCCCCATTGAGGAGCAAAGCCCCCAAAATTGTTTTGAGGGTTTGTCAGGCCCGTTTATGCTTTTTTGGGGGGTCCGGACATGCTCTATCTCTATAATAATTTATTAGACAAGCCCAAGTTTTTGATTATGAATAATTCATTACCTTTTATTAGTTTTTTAAACTTAAGTCTTTTTTTAAGCTTTTTGTAGTTTTTGACTTTTAACTCAAGTTTGGTTAGGAATTCTGACATGTCTCTGAGGCAAAAGTGGTTTGCATTGTTATTCTGCATAACATACTTTTTTTTCAGATTTTTTTTTTTTTTTTTTAAATGGTCCGGATATTTCCGGACCTGTCCAGACATCCGGACCGTCCGGATCCCCCATGTCCGGAGGTTCGGAAATGTCCGGAATTCCGGACGCCTGGAAACTACCGGACACGGGTCCGGTTCCACGTCCGGAAATGTYCGGGTCCGGGTCCGGCGTAGCCATGGTAATTACCCTTCTTCTCTGTATCGTTCCAATCCTTTTAACGGATGTCCCAATGGACAGGGTGTTGGATCTATATTTATTTAATTTATTATTATGTTTACAAATTTCGAGTTTGAGCATTGGTTGCCACCTGCTAAGTTTAAGATTCAAAGCCGAGTCTCTTGAAAAGCAATTGAAAGATGAAGAAGCCTTTATAGCCAAGAATTTGAAAAAGCAACTTGCTGATTGGAGGTGGTAGATCAGTTTGCCGCCATTGGAGAGGACATGCCCCCTCCCCTCGCCTGCTCCACTTTCTCATCTCCCCCCCCGTCCTCCCTTTGTTGAAATGTCTTCTTTGTAACCTATGACTTAAGCCCTCCTCCCTCATCCCACCTCTCTCTCTCTCTCTCTCACACACACACACACACACACACACACACACACACACAAAAGAGGACAAACCACCAAGCACTGTGAAGAGGATGGAGCGGATGACATGCGAGATGAGACATGTGGCAATATTGGGATGTAGTGCAAAACGATGCCTGCTCCTCGTGAGTGCATATTGACTCCTGAGCGCATATTGTGGAGGGCATGATGGAATGTAGGGTGTCCCGGAAAGTTGCGCCCCTACTGCCATGGGCCTGCTGAAGTTTTTTGGCCCCGGGGGCAAACAGGGTAAAACTGCCGTTTCGTCAAAATGGACATCTTTTATTTTTTGAACGAAATTGAAACCGAGTTTTTTGGCTGAAAACTCGTCAAAATTTGCTGTTCCTGAGGGTCTGGCGTTTGTAAAACGCTGGACCCCCTGGCTGTACATGGACCTAACTTGAGACCAGGTACTGCCTGGAGGTGGCTGGTCTCAAGCTAGGTCCATGTACAGCCAGGGGGTCCCTCAGGAATAGCAAATTTTGACGAGTGTTCGGCCAAGAAACTCGGTTTCAATTTCGTTCAAAAAATAAAAAGTGTCCATTTTGACGAAATAGTCGTTGTAAGCTGGCCGTCAGAGGGGGTAATGCAGTGTGCAACACAAATTTTCCCAAAAAAAAGCGAAAAGCACACCAATGGGTTCTACGGTGATGGGCCTGCTGTGCCACTCGCCAAATCTTAAAAAGGCAGATATACGCCTTTCTCCAAAACCGCTACTCATCACATGCAGAAAGACAAAAAATACGGTGCTCTTATCTTTCGATGTTCTAATCGAAAATGCATTCTTGTCTTGCACGGTGAGAAGTGGAGCGTGACCTAGATAGATAGCTTTGATAGATGGCTTTTTTAGATGGCGGGCCCCAGATAGTTCAGGAAGGATTGTAACTGAGGACTGTATTTCAACAATTCATGGGTATGACAACTGAGCTAGGCATATTTCAGTTACATTCGTGCTGGTCGACTCCCCAAAAAGGAATCATCAGGCAGAGCAGAGTCGAGCTGCGTGCAATCGGTCGCAGGGCAGTGCAGCCTCTCCCTCTCTCTCCCGCTCTCGGTGCTTGCGGTCTTGTGCCTGAAGATGTGGTGAGTTCCATTCACTCTCGGCCCGAAAACAAGATAGACGAGCACGCGTAGCTTGGCGCCCCCGCCTCACCCAAAGTCTGTCTGGGCGATGCTCGGTTGCAAGTATTTGGAGTTTCCTTGGGGTTAGGTTTAGGAATGATTTTGTACCATGTTTGTATGGTGGCGTGATGTAATACGTGAATCCACCTATGAAGGATATCATACATCAGTGGTTCAAGTGGGTCTTCGTCATGGTATGATTTTGTTCATTGTGTCAGAAGTAATGTTTTTTGTAGCTTTTTTTTGGGCTTTCTTTCATTCAAGTCTGGCGCCTACCGTAGAAATCGGAGCTATTTGGCCCCCAAAAGGTAGTGATGTGTTAGATCCTTGGGGAATCCCCTTTCTAAATACTCTTATTCTACTTTCATCTGGAGCTGCTGTAACTTGGGCTCATCATGCTATATTAGCCACTATTCTTGATTTACGTCGTATATTAACAGATTATGGTTTTGAGGGTTATCCGTTACGAAAAGACTTTCCCTTAAGTGGATATGTGGAAGTACGATACGAGGATTCAGAGAAACGTGCAGTGTTGATTGATATCATAGTACAGAATGTGAATTGACTCTGTTTTTTGTTCGGACGCTTCACGTATAGTCTCTGAGGATCCTACACAGACATATGTTGGTTTCCTGCGGATTATCCGTTGTATATTGAAATTCATTCAATAAATAGGTTAGGACTTTCCCACATATAGTGAAGTAGTAAGGTCAGAGATTACTCGTCGGACACGGCAATGAGTTTACCACTTTCATCGGCGAACAACCGAACCCTTTGAACCTCGACCTTCCACCATTACTGATGGGGTAAGACTATGCCTTCACCATATTCACTACAGTCACCTGTAAGAACTTAGGTACGAGCCGTATGAATGATGTGTGCAGGAAAGACAGTGTCAGACACATTGTATCAATTTGACCCGAAACCGGGTGATCTAGCCATGAGCAGGTTGAAGAGAGTCCTAACGGGCCTTRGAGGACCGAACCCACGTATGTGGCAAAATACGGGGATGACTTGTGGCTAGGGGTAAATAAAGAAAGAGTAAGAATCAATCGTCCGAGTATTGATTCTTCAGCGTATTTTACGCTTCATGCCTTTTGCCCCATAGGCGCGTGAGCGCTTATAGAAAAACTGGCTCATAACGGTGGAACCGTTAGTTCTTATTTATACAAACAAAGAACCATGCCAATACCGTGGGAAGTCGGTGGATTGTATGTAGAAAAGAAAGCAATTCAATGAACGCGAGCGCCTTCATAGACCCCGTAACGATTGACTCGAAAGAGGAGAGCATGATTGATTTCATGCTCATATGCCAGTACTTACCCAATTTCATTTCAATTGAGGATCTAGTTAGTTCCTAAGGCGAGCGGCTCGACTGACTCCTAGTCGTATTGGATCTAGCATATGAAGATGGAAAGCGTAGACGCATGACGCCGCCTTCGGCCTACGAGGTGAGATAAAGGTATAGTCTAAAGCTTCGGGCCACCCTAGCCCGAAGTCCCTGTTCACTTAGATTTCTAACATTTCTAAGCGAATGCCATACATTGGGACAAGTACGTTATCAGCAGGAAACCACAAAAAAGTGCGGCCACTCGCCCTAGCCAGCGACCGCCGAGCTGTTTGGAATCCTCAGAGACTTTATGCGAGAATTCACTCAATCAAACAACAGAGCGTTCTTGCACCGTTGGCCTTCCATACTTGAGGGGCGGTAAGGCTCTAACAAGAAGAAAGAGCCTGTGCAATCAATTCTGCACTCTGGACATTTTTGGCTTATGTGAATTTGATGGAAAAGGACAAGTGAGGGGATATCGATCGCTAGCACAAACTACCCCTCCATGCCCGGGTCTCTCTCTGTCTCTCTCTCTCTCTCTCTCTCTCTCTCTTCACTCCCTCCCGACCTCCTTAGTTGTGTGTGAAGGGGTGGAGAGTTCCTTTCACACTCGGCACAGAAAAAAATAGGAAAATAAAAAACAATAGGTGGGTTTGCCCGGCGCTTGCGAAGTGTTCCCTCCTACATCCTTCCTTCCATCCTCCCTCCATCCATGTTTAGGGCTGCGACTCCAGTTTTTGTATGGGTGCCATGTTGCAAGTGGGACAGGAGTTGTGCACCACCGCTGAGAGAATTCGGATTTGCTCGGATGCGATGACAGAGGAAGTTGATGGAGAGTCATCGACAGGGTGAAGCATACAAGATATAAGTTTGCCAGCATTAAGGAGGTTGTGGAGGAAGACGTCGAGGAGGGTCCTGAAGCAAAATGGAGGAGGACGAGGTCAAGGGGCGGATCAGGCTTCGGGATGGAGGATAGTAAGGAATGCAGGTCGTGTAGGTGCAGCCGGACAACGTGGGGTCGAAGAGTTTGGAAGGCAGGAAAAGAGACTCAGCGCGGAAGGAGGGGAATAGGTTGTAAGGGAAGGAGAGAGGAGGGTAATGGCGGAGGGTGTGAATCACAAGGAATCATAGAATAAATGTGGATATGGAGGTGATGGAGAGAGTACTGAAGAGAGAAAGAGGGACAAAGGAAGAGAGGAAATGATATACCAGATCCGTAGCGGCCACATGAGTATTGGAGAGCAGGAGCCCGAAGGGGATCCTCCCAACGGAGGATAGAAAGGTGTGGAGAAAGATGTGAGAAGACGGGTGATAGACACAAGGCAAGGAGAGAAGAGGATACGGAAAGTGGATTGGTGATGGGGAGATCGGGAGGGCGGGTGGAGGGCGCAAGTTACAAAGATGAAACGGACAGGGAGAAGGGAGGCAATGGAGAAGGAATAAAGGGAAAAAGGTGTGTGAGAGAGAGAGAGAGAGAGAGAGCATTTGACAATTGTCAACGGAGAGAGAGAGAGAGAGAGAGCATTTGACAATTGTCAACGGAGAGAGAGAGAGAGAGAGCATTTGACAATTGTCAACGTCCGGAAGTGCACAAAAAATGCATACTTACTGCTGTTTTTATCAGGGGTTTTGACCGACAGACAGTCTGCTACGCAGGGTTGCGGGGTTGGCGTCGACCACTTTTGTTAAGGGTATCACTAATAGCCAAAATACTTGGAATAATAATACCACTTTTACTAGGAGTTGCTTTTTTAGTACTAGCTGAACGTAAAGTAATGGCTTCTATGCAGCGTAGAAAAGGTCCGAATGTGGTATATGATTGTTTGGGTTATTAGCAACTTATTACGACCTTTAGCAGATGGTTTGAAATTAATGATAAAAGAGCCTATTCTACCAAGTAATGCTATTTTGGGCGATGTGGTGAGTCATTATCCATCAATCACATGCATCCTGACAGTCGTTATCTCCTGATACAATGAAAATCATTCCATAAGTAGGTCAGTACTTTTCCGCATATAGTAAAGTAATAAGGTGAGAGATTAGTGTCAGCCAATGAGTTTACTGCTTTCCCTTGGAACCTCGACCGTCCACCATTACTGATGGGGTAAGAGTATGCCTTCACCATATTCAGTATTATTCACTATTGTCACCACCACGCATTGGCTGGTGACAAGGTTCTGAAATCCAGACCAGCTCGGTCTTTCGAGCCACACTTCTTCGTAGAGGTTCGCTCGAGTAGAAGGTCTGGCCAGAGTGGTTGGACACACTCAAAGAGACTCACAAGAGTCTTAACTGAATAATAATATCGGGCGACTGGCTGATTAGAGTCATCCATCATGCATGAGGTTATTCATTACTCAAGTTGGACAGCCGAGTGATGTACGACATCTTGCACGATTTGGTGGGGGTCGGTGAAAGCCCGACAAAACAGTCTGGTATGGCACGGTCTGGTATCAATAGGGCATTTCATACACTACCTGATGGTAGGTCTGTTCGCCAAAACAATGGGGAGCAATAGGGCAGATCATTGTTTTGGCTGAGTGATATTTTTTTGAGTGTGTATATGTATATCGTCAAACAGACCTACGGGTAAACCAGAGGCAGAGAGGAGGGAGAAGAGGACAACAAATGAGAGTCTGGGACAGACTGTTACGTCGGAGTTTCACCGACTGACGCATCAGGAGGAGGCCGAACCCTCAACAGTCTGCAGAATACCCTACCTAGCTGATTACACTAAGTGATAATCCACCTTAACCGCGGTTGTGGCTAAGCATCAACGACTTCCGACAGCATCAACGACTTCCGACAACTGATACTGTGAAGAGGTACCTGTAGCAAAAATCAAAGCAGACTATCACTCATCCACACCAGATGGAAAACTCTAAAGACGATCGTCAAACAGAGCTGCCTGGTAAACCGGAGAGCTGCCCGGTTAACGGAGGCAGAGAGGGAGAAGAGAACAAGGGGCTGTGACGAACTGTTTTGACAGAGTTTCACCGGCCGACTCATCCGGAGGCTGAACCCTCAACAGTCTGCAGAATCCTGTATCTAACTATAAGTGATAATCCACCTTAACCCCAGTTGTGGTTGAGCATCAACTACTGCCCAACAAGCGATACCCTGAGGTGGGCACCAACCATTGCCCTCAAGATACCTGTGACGAAAATCAAACAGAGCTGCCCTGTAAACTGTAGGCAGAGAGGGAGAAAAGGACGGCAAACGAGTGTCTGTGCCAAACTGTTTTGTTGGAGTTTCGCCGACTCATCGCAAAAGAATGGGAAGAGTGAGGGAGGAAGAGATGGCGAGTGGGATTGTTAATCTTCGGGCCACTTGTCATCTTTCCCATGTTCCACCCCCGATGTTTTTTTTTTTTTTTTTTTTTTTTTTTTTTCCCCATTAATCCCCCGGGTGAATGCTAGAGTGTCTTTTTTTTTGCGTGTGTGTGTAGAACATGGGAGTATCCACTGCCACACCATGGAAGTATACACTGCCAAAGACAGAAAATGTGGCAGTGTATATTTTCATGTTCTACAGATTCATTCCCATTTTGCTCATCCTGTGGAGAGAGAGAGAGAGAGAGAGAGAGAGAGAGAGAATAGGTAAATCTCCAACCTCGCAGCTGACCTCATGGTACTTCCGTCGATGGGATGAGCAAATTGAATGAATCTACCGCTGGAACATGGAAATATACACTGCCACGAGCACGCGCCCGTGTGTGTGTGTGTGTGTGTGTATTATCTGGGGTCCTCCATCAAAACACTGAAAACAGTAGTCAAAATTTCTCAGAAAAAAGAAAAAAGTGCAGGGGCGCCTGCATACAGACGCATCCCACCCCATAAGCTCATTCCAACATATACCCAATAGGAGCTGTTACAAATTTTTCTTTTTTTGTCATTGAATTTGAATTTTGAACCATTTTAAAATGATTTTTCCGATTCATGTGTGTCAATCCTTGCACAGGGGCCATGTTTTTTTTTTTTTTTTTTTTTTTTTTTGCCTGTGTATCATTCCAAGTTTAACGGATGTCAGGAAGGACAGTTGTTACAACCACTAATCTCAGTAGTGACCTAGGCTACCAGAATCACCCGGAGCCAATTGCCCGGCCGCGCCAAAACAAAAAAAACAAAAACAAACAAACAAAAGAAAACTCCACTTTTTTTCAAATTTAGTAAATAGTAAATGTTCAATAACTCCGATTTGACTCTGAGGCAAAAGTTGTTCAGTTTAATTTTCTGCATAACACAGCTTTTTTTCATGTTTCCTTTTTTTTTTTTTTTTTTTTTTTTTTTTGCCAGGACCTTCCTTCGTCCTTGCACGGCCGGGCCGCCCGGGAAAACAAGGTGACTCGGGCGGCACCGCTGGTAATCGAGGTTACTAATAAGTTGGTAACAATAAGAAGACCAACCACTCGAAGCCGCCACAAACTTGTGGGGGAAAGAACAAGATCGCGAAAACCTTTAAATAATTCACAGCGAAGCCACACAGTGCACGTCGTGGTTTAGACTACAATAACTGACGTACACAAGGGTTGAATTTACCATTTGTTATAACCCCATAAGATTCAGACTGCAATAGCCCGCCCAGTTACGTGTATTGCTCGTGCCAAGCATATGTATTATGTACAAAAACACTGGCCCAGGCACGGAAAAAGAACATTCATGACAAACCGTCCGCTTTCTTTTCAATACATGTACCTCCCATGTGGTCCCCACCTCTCACCCTCTGCTTCCTCCTAGCCGCAGCGCTCGTTTGCCCTCCATGCTCCGATCACACAACTTCACTGGATTCCTCCCCGCGTCTCCAGACCCCCTTTTCCCACCCCCCAATGCTTCTTAACCACAGAACTTCGCCGGTGTCACTCTCTTGAGGCTCTTTTTTTTTTTTTTTTTCCTGCGAATTTCCACCAGATATTGGAGATATGTAAATAAGCAAAACAGCAATGTACCTTTCTTCTTCGCCCGCATAAACGGCGGCAGGTACCAGATGCCAGCCAGACAAAGCACACTGGAGCAGATGACAGAAAATTGCAGCATTCTGCTGCCGCAAAGATATTGAACATGCTCGCCAATCTGAAGTACTAAGAAGGGGTAAGACCAGAATCTGTGAGCGCCTTGTGCTATCTATTGCCAAAAAAAAGAATTTTTTTAAAGAATGCTTTGCCGAATGTTTTTTTTTCCCCCCTTCCTTTTCTTTTCTACGACCAAGGAACAGAGTCTTCTACGATGGCTTCCCCTTCTACAAAGGGACAAAACCAAATTGCACTATTAATAGTAACTTAAGTCTATTTTATTATTTAATTAAACTTCCCACTGGTCGACGAATTGAAAGGCTTACAGTACGGCTTTTCCACTGCAAAATGAGGGAAGCCCCTGCTGCAGCCGCTGCAAACTGAAAATATACTTGAACCGGAAAAAAAAAAAAAAAAAAAAACTTTTCACGCTGGTCTCTCTCTTCCACAGCATCATTGACCATCTCTCTTCTTTGTCCACACGATATCACCTCCCTCCTGCCCCCCCCCGAGACGAACTGGGGCAAACTCCATGAATGGGGATGGGCAATCTCAAATAGAACCTCCACCTGACATGCCATCTACGATCTCCCTCCGAAGTCCCAGTGTACATTTTTCCATACTACCTATTCAGCAAAAAACTCCATCTCCATAACTCAACTGCTTATTAAAAAAAAAACACAAGTACAACAAACATTCTGAAAAGAAATGGATCTTTTCACTAAGTACAGGAAGTCAGTCCCATCCGTCCTCTCTACATATTTAGAGGGAAAAACTAGTGCGCAGAAAAAACTGGAGTACGGAGAAAAACTACATACAACAAACAGTCTGAAACGAAATGGAACGGAAATTTTTCACTACGTACAGAAGTTATAGAAAATACTTCAAAATAGTATTCAGGGGCAAATTCCTTTGTAAACTAACACAAGTACCGGTGACCAGAACAAGCGTAGGGGGACTTTTCGTTCACCGTCACATCACTAATCAAAGTCCAACAACCTAACTACACTGGTACGTACCCGGGTTAGTATGGATATTATTGTGTGTCGAAAGCACCACCATTTCATAATCAGGAAATTCGAGCATGACCTGCCTCGCCGCCGCCTTCATGCCAATTACAGACTCGTTGAAACCGCAAGCCTTCGTTGTTTCCGACAGTCTCTCTATTTCTGGGGTCTGCAGGCGAAACGCCATCCCACCGAACTCAACATGCATCCACAAATCTCTGGGAGAAAACCGACCAGACGACTATTCCCAAACCCTCACACGGTACGAGGGTCAGTCGATCCACACATCTCTGGGAGCAAACACATTCATCGGTGTCACACAGCCGGTGAATGATACAAACAACAATAAGGCTGGACGCTCGTTGTGTCCTCCCAGGGCAATATCAAGTGCAAACCATGTTACGTAATGGTCAACGAAAGGACGGACAAGAATCAACAGCACCTTCACTCCTGCGTCACAGATGTCATGAACGCTGCTCTGCACATGTTAAAGTGAACTTCGTGGCAGTCGCACAGCCGCGGCCTCGTCTTTCAGTCCAGTCTTTTCCGCCAAAAGAGGGGGCTCGGAATCCTCAGGTCGTCTGCCATTCCTGTTATGCTGCTGCCACTTGACACCATTCTTTCCCTGTCGACTAAGTTGCTGGGATGACAGAAGCAGTCTCTCTCTCTCTCTCTCTCTCTCTCTCTCTCTCTCTCTCTCTCGGTAGCGGAGCAGCATTATAAACTGGCCTTCACCAACCCATTCTGTGCGAGAACAGCCCGGTCACTGTGTTCTGCATTTCCCATGCAGCCATGGCGATGACCATGGCACGACCACTTCCTTCCCTGTCTTACCAGGGGGAGAAAGGGAGGAGACGCGCTGGGGGGGGAAGGGGGTGTTGTCAATATTACCTGTGGAAATCCCATCCATAAAAATCACAACAATTTCTCTTTCCGCGACCTGTAAGTGGGGTTCCCCACCCCCTTACGCTTACCCGAAGGGGGTTGCTAATAGCCCTTCGCATAACCATAACGCCCCACCGGCATTTTCACAGGCGTGGCTGGTTCGATTTTGAGTAGTTTCACTTCAGTACTGCACAGCTGCTTGGCAGTTGTCGCAAACTGAAAGTAACTATTGCTCAGGCCGGTGCCGCAGAGTGTGTCGGTCAATCCGTCACCGAACCCATCCCACGATAAGTTGCAGCTGATACGCCGTGCCCGATGCCACTGATCACCTGAGCGTTGTTCGTGGAGCGCTTTGGGAAGGAGAGCGATCTATGGCCTGTACTTTGTGATGGACAGCATGACAAGTCTCCCCTCCCCGAAACTGTGCTCTTGTCTCTCACTCGTTCCTCTCGTCTCCCACCTCTGGTGAGGCCCCACCCTTTTGTCGAAGCGCCGTAGCGACTACTGTCTTCCCCCGAACAAACCGCATCCTGAAAATGAACATATACAAGGTGTGTTTCGGCCCGGTACAGTCAAAATGAGGGTGCATTGTGGTCAGGGGAAGACAGTAGCCTCTTTAACCTGTTTATCAGCAGTTATGTGTTTCTATACCATTCATCGCAAACCCTTCAGGCTCCACCCTGCACTCTCGATATGAACCAGAAAAGCCGCTTTCCCTCACAGGTTGTCTGCTGCTCTCCTTCTCATCGTCGTCCTAATACAAATCCCACAAATACCGTCAAGACGTATTGCTTTCACCACTTCCACCCCTGTGCCGCAGTTGCATGCTTCTCTTCATCTGTGCATTCCCTCGCCTTTCTGTGCCCTGTCATTCAGATATATCTTTGACCTGAGCTCTTCCCAGCGTATCTGCCCCAAGCTGCATGACACACACATTTCCCATCGCCGATGATGCAGTCCTTCGCCTTCAGTGCCCTCTTATCTGGATATCTCCGTCCCGAGCACGCAAACATCTTCCCTGCCCATTTGCCACAAGCTGGCTGCCACAATTTCGCAACATCAAGGATGCCAGGAAGCGCCCTTCTCAACAAACAACTGAAGCTCGTAGTAAAACGGACAGTATAACAAAATAAGAAAGCTGCAACCGAGCTCCACAGGCCATGCAAAGCCTGCTGCCTGACTTTATAGGCTTCTTCACTACACCTGAACCTGTAAACTAACAGACAGTCACTTCCAATAGCAACATCTCCATTTTATTTCCAGATCCATTTCATCACTCCAATCCTCCAGAATCACGTGTGCGACTGACCCCCAGTGATTAGACTTGTGCCACAAGGACAACTTGTATATATCAATACTAGTACTTGGACGTGGCGTGCATGCCTTGCCATCAGGTCTTGCGCTCCATACATAGCACTCCCATCTTGTTCGCAGCTTCTCTCTCTCTCTCTCTCTCTCTCTCTCTCTCTCTCTCCCTCACACACACACACACACACACACACACACACACATCTCGAGGTTAGGCCTACAACAATGCTCCCATCTACTTCGCTGTACTCGTATATGATTCCATGAGCCATCAAGCGATTGCAATTGACACCCAGGGATTACACTGGTGCTATCTATATGGACAGCATCTTGTTATGTGCTCTTGTTGACTTATCTACTCGCTCGGAAGCATTAAGCACATTCCTTCCCTACACTGGTGCTCAGTGGAACCAAGACTTTGTAAAAGTGCTCAACTCCCTCATGTAATGCCCTGAACCCACTCCCAATGTCCCTCACTCACATACAATTCTGAAATAAGACGATTCTGCAGTCGGCCAATCATTACACATGATCAAAAATGTTCCCCCCTGGATACATAACAGGGGAGGTGGGTGGGTGTGCAAACGTAAGCCGTGCATGGACATCCTTATCCAACCACGGCAGGTATAACTGCATGTAGAATCTCTCTCTCTCTCTCTCTCTCTCTCTCTCTCTCTCTCTCTCTCTCTTGCCGTGCATGTAGAATCTCTCTCTCTCTCTCTCTCTCTCTCTCTCTCATATCTGCAGGGATTCAGGTGCGATAGTATACGCAATCCAAACACCGGCTTCAATCGACACTATGGCCTCCGGATCACAATCTGACTCATGATGAGTGTGCATATCACTGAAGACCAAAACCATCCCAAAGCCCTCTGGATCACAACCAGATCCATCCCAAAGGCCACAGGACGAAAAGAAGAGTGCAAAGCTGGTCATGCGCGTGACTGGGCGCCAAGGCCACAGGACGAAAAGAAGAGTGCAAAGCTGGTCATGCGCGTGACTGGGCGCCAGGCGCCTTCCCACTGCATGTGTGTGTGTGTGTGTGTGTGTGTGTGTGAGAGAGAGAGAGAGAGAGAGAGAGAGAGAGAGAGAGANGTGTGTGTGTGTGTGTGTGTGTGTGAGAGAGAGAGAGAGAGAGAGAGAGAGAGAGAGAGAGAGAGAGAGAGAGAGAGAGAGAGAGAGAGAGGTACACTTTACTGCATAATATACTAGGCAACGGTTCGAAATCCAGTCGTACCCACTCCTCACATACTGGTCACCGGAATACTAGGCAAGTGTGTTTGGCCACATATTTCCAGTTATGGCAGGGGACAAAATGTATAGCTGCAAGCTCTAGGGACTGGGGAGCAGACACTAACAATCAGTGTCACAATAAAGTATCATCTGTGTACGGAGCAGAGGGCCATCTGGCGGCAGGCTAGTATAGTAATGCAGGACGGGTCAAGAGCAAGAGTCTCTTTCCTGCCTGGGCTGTGAAGACCCGCAGAGGATAGACAGGCAGACTGATCGTCCCATCTCTTACGGAGCATAATAGCATATCAAAAGCAGTTCAAAAAATCCTCAGCCATTGATGGTGTCCGATCATTACGAAGCATATCAAAAGCGTCTAACAATATCAGCCAGCGATGGTTGAAAACGTGATACGATACAGATGTACCTGGCCTGCCTACCCATGAGTGCACTCCTACTAGCCTGCTAAGATTCCATGGCCCTAAAATTGACCAACTGCCAACCTTGCCCCCATATATTCTGAACCTGCTCCGGTAAGACCCCTCTCTCAGATCGCCTGCTACTTCGGATTCCACATTCCTGGTGGGTGGTGCTGCCACGAAGCAGCCTTGATATCTGACACTCCCAACCAAGAACCCTGGGATGGATTCCCAGTTTCAAGGGGACACAATATGAAAAAAGTGAGTGCAACCTCTCAACTCTCTTTTAGGACTGACAAGATCTTTGAATGCCCTTTTAGTCCACATGCCTTCTCTAACATCAGCAATAAACAAATGATGCTATTCACAAATATACTCTTCTCAGCAATCCGCAGGAATCTAGCAAAGCGCACTACCTCCTAACAATCTCCCTCCTGCATTACCCGTAAGTAGTCGTGAAACAAATACACACGCACACAAACACACACCCACACCCACAGAGAGAGAGAGAGAGAGAGAGAGAGAGAGAGAGAGAGAGAGAGAGAGAGAGAGAGAGAGAGAGAGCCCAAAGGGTTGCATTCTATGGAGTCAAATTTGCTCCGAGGACGTCCGTCCAGTCATCAGCAGCACTTACTTGGACTGACGGGGCTTGGTATCCCTCCTAGGAGTAATGCGAAACATCTCTTTCCCGGAAGGAAATAATGCAGCTGCCAGTGTTCTTGCTCCCTCTTCTCAAAATAATAGTCAATCTGGCTGCCTCATCTGTGACCTGAAAGTAGAACAAGCGCACAACCTTGAGCATAGCCGTGAAAATGCCAGTATCAGCTCTCCATACAAGTCCTGGCGTCTTCTGTTTTTACAAAAGTCGATACAATACCAAAAAGCAAGCTGCTGTGCTTATCGCGGCCTTTTTACGTTTTTCCCAGTCGGTCAGAGATCTCCTTCCCCTGTTGTCCTAAGACACTCTCCCTAGCAGTCCTTGTGTCTCCTGTCTCTGCAAAAGTCCATACAATCGCAAAAGGAAAAGCTGTGCTTATCGTGACGGTTTTACATACTTCCCAAGTCCCCAATCGCAAAAGGAAAAGCTGTGCTTATCGTGACCGTTTTACATACTTCCCAAGTCCCCATGTCGGTCAGCGAGGTCCTACTTCTGTTGTCCTCTATCTGGCATCTCCGTCTCATTTCTGCAAGAAATCTCCTTCACAATCTCCGCACTCTATGCTGCTCCGATTTGATTTACAACCGCCCCTCTTGTCATTACGGCCGGACAAGCCGCCAAATATCCACTCCACGCCTGCACACACGCTTTCCTTGCAGCCTTCTTAATCCACCAGTACACCCGGGCCTGGCAGCCATCGACTGCACACCGAGCATTTCCGATATCCGCACTAATGCCCGTTTCCATTTCCGCACAGGTAACCTGCCTCATCTTCTGTTCAGCAGCGTGGGCAGCCATAATCGTACCCAGTCCTCTATCCTTCCCTGGCATTAATTACTTGGTGCTTCAACCATGCGGGCTGGGCACAGTGCCATTTGTCTTCCATATCCTGGCCCTGGTGCGACTGAAGAGAGAGAACTTGTGGCATAGCTTTGCAAGCCACATCACCGCAAACCAGCTTACCTCTTATGAATCACATGATCGTGCACTGACATCTAGGCATATCCGAAGCTATTTTGGGAATGCTAGACTCCATCTTCTCGAGTCGTTCCACGATCTCCACAAAGCTTGGCCTGCTCCGCGGATCCTTGCTCCAGCACTCAGATAGCAACCTGCACAATCCGGCAACACTCAAGTTCAGCATGCAGAAGAAAACAGCGCTGTGACCTCTCCACAGAAAACAGCGCTGTGACCGCTCCGCAGGCAGCACATTCTGTGAGCGCCTCGATCCTCGTTCCGAATCCCATTGCCGCAGCTTGACCAATGCTCAAAGCCTCAAACTGAAATAGCATTCACAAGGCATGAAGAACACTCCTCTTTCCCTTCCCTTCCTCCTCGCCGCCCCCCCCCCCCCCCCCCTTCCCCATTTCTTTCAGACACACGATTGTGCTACCCTTCAGACACACAATGGCTTGCGTTAGGTAGAGCTCAAGCCCGCTCGACAGTCAAAACCAACGAGAAAGGAGGGAATCTACTATTCCTGACAAGTCGACAGCCTTTCCTAGAATGGAAGACAGGGAAGGTGATGATCATCAAAGTTGAGCAAACGAAACTCCTTCTTCACCGCACGATCTCATTACTAAGCTCTCTCCCACCCATCAGTTACACCAAGGAGAGAGAGGAGGGGGTCTTCCGTCTTCTGTTCATGACAAGTCGACACCCAAGTTAACCTGAGAATAGAGGACAAGAAATGCGATGGGCAACAAAGTTGAGCATACCAAAGTCGTTCTTGATCGTTCGCATGGTAATTGGCCTCAGTCCACTGCTCACCAAATGTGCAAAATGCAAATGGAACTTCCGATAGAGCATGGAAAAATACCCCACCATGATTTTTGTCTTTTGTGCATGTTGTCAGTAATGGAGCGAGGCCCTATGAGAACAGACATNCTAGAAAGCCTTTGAGAGTGAAGTCAAATGCAAATCGAACTTCCGATAGAGCATGGAAAAATACCCCACCATGATTTTTGTCTTTTGTGCATGTTCTGAGTAATGGAGTGAGGCCCTTTGAGAGTGACCGGTAAGCGAAGCAAAGTCAAATGACAAGTAGAAATTGATTGGCAAACAGACAACGAACAGGGCCTCGCCCCACAGCACACAAAACGACCAAAAAAAAAAAAAAAAAAACGAGCGCACCTGGGCACAGGGTGGTGAAATACGTTTAGTTAGCATTATAGTAATGGATGAATCCGGAAGTCCTTCGGGACATTCGTTAACATCAGAACAATGCTGAGAAGGGTAAATTAGCAAATGGCCCCTGCGCGAGGATGACACGCATAAATCGAGAAATGGTCCAATTTTTTTGTTTTGAAAACATTAGCGCGCTCAAATCCGGCCTGCCTTCTGACCATATTAGGCATGGTATAAGGCAATAGGACTCTGGTCCTATTTCGTTGGTCTCCGGGATTGGAGTAATGAATCTAATGATAAAACAAAAAGAAGAAAAAAAAAACAGTAAACAGAAGAAACCTTCCACTTTCTAAAGGGAGATACACTTCGTTTTATTTTTCAATTGGGTGCGCTCTGCGGCAAGGCCCATATATGGACTGGTTTCGATCGACTCCATTCACAACGGCCACTCACTTTTTCAGTCCGTCCGGATACGTCCTCGCTTTAAAAGGAGGCCGCAGGTCTTCCATCGCAAAATCCCTTGCTATATCTCCAGGGAGTTGGTATTTATATGCAGGCCCCCCCTCAAACATCTGACCACAGACAACCACCCACAGGACAAGTTTGTTAGGTCTGGCTTTTTTTTTTTTTTTTTTTTTTTTT
>BFEA01000002.1:979018-1010169 GCA_003427395.1 Chara braunii
AAAGCAAGGCACCCCTACCATAGGAGGCCAATAGAATCTTCTTCTTCTTTTTTTCCGTCTTTTCTCAGAAGACAACGATGGGGAGGGGGTGGGGTGGGGTGGGGGGGCGGGGGGGAGCAGGGGGTGTCTATGACCTAGTGTCACGCCATTTTGCAAGGTCGCTACCAAAAAGGGGTGATGAATAACAGAATCAGGTTTTCAGAAAGTGTGACACCATCGTACCAGTTTAGACTTTAGACCTTCTGAGCATCTGTGTGTAGTGGAACGATACAGAAGTTTAGCACAGTCTTCAGAGGGAGGAAAACGAAAAAAAAAAAAAAAAAAAAGGCAGTCTGCGTAAGGATGATAAACATAAATCAAGAAACAATGCAATTACTGATTAAAAAAATAAATAAGTAAAAGAAAAACAATCGCATCACTGTAGTAGTGAAGTGACATCAAACGAATTTATAATCCCGTTCCAACCGCATGAACGGCAACAAAACACTTGCCGGCGTGGAAATGGTGTCATATAAATAGGCAACAGAAAATTGAACAGATTCATCAGAACACTTTGTGAAAGGAATGGTGGTCAGGAGGGTCTCACCTCATAAGTGATCATTGCAAATGAAAAAACATCGACGCTCTTATCATACTTCTCGTGTTTGAAGACCTCCGGTGCCATATATCTGTCTGTAAGGACCAAAATACATCAATCACCACCACCCCACCCCCAGCCCCCCATGACTTCATCGTGTCAGGATCATAGAGGAGGGAGGGGGGGGGGACCATTCAGCAAAGAACAAATAGTACATGGGACAGGAAAACAAGGTCCATAAACAGAAGCCATAAAAAGAAATAAGAAGTAATAAACCACCAGTATTTCCTGAATTTGTGCCCGTGAACAAGCCACAATTTTAGGAAACGTACGCGCCACTACAAGAGCAGCCAAGTTCATCCGACTAGAAACGTTTCTGCTCTATTTTTTCCCACGGCCGATAGCTGGGCCAAGTGCTGGTGGTTTAAGAACTGATGAAAGTGGAAGGAAATGAGCAATGCAAGTGGAAGGCACTGAGCAATGCTAATGACAATAAACCAGATTGCAGCAAACCATAGATTGCGAGGACCGCAGAAAGCAACAAAAGGCTGAGCAATCCTGAGTAAAAAGTGTAATCGTGAGTTGACAGGGCAGAGAAAACGACGCACGGAGAAGGCAAAAAAAAGCACAGAAGGCCAAAAAACCATGCAATGAACATTCCATACCTCGACGCCGCCCACTGCATCCAAGGTAACCCACATCCGGAACCCCTGTGTGGGGACCGAGACTTAAGAGAGGGGTTTCTAACTTTCTAGTGTCGGGCATCAGACCATGGTAATTCTCTGGAATCTCTGCCATTGCAACTGTGGACCCCCACAGCTCCGGACAAAGGCACATGCTCAAGTCGTGAACAGCAATTTTTATTTGGGCATGCTAAAGCGCTTGGATGTCAGGGACCATCCTGGCTGTCCGGGATGTCCCGCCTGGACAACTGGCCCGGACATCTGCTCGGAGAGGTGGTATTTCCAGCCCAATGGGAACAATTAGGCGACGGCGCGAAGGGGGAGGGGACGACTCCGGAACAAACACTTCCCCCCTGTGACAGACACGCCAAAGAGTTTCACCAAATCATCAAAAGGCTGATCCCTTACAGTTATCGCGAGAACATTCCAACAAAACGACGGTGGTCCCGGACTCCAGACATCCAGGACAGATATCCGGGCTGGACAGCCGTGATGTGGACGTCTGCTAGCCTAGCTCTAAGAACAATTTTTATTTGTATGTATTTTTAACGTCTTGCTTGGGCACCAAACCAGCCACACAATAGCAAGAGCTACGCTGCCGGAGGGTGCTTCCCGACGGGAAGTTGCCCATTCTTGATCTGCATCATGTCACAACAGTGGCAAAGTTGAGGGAACTGATTTCATCATTTTTTTTTTGCTGCCTCGCGAAATACAACTCTGCACTTACGGCTTATCCACCTCACGTACACGAGGTGGCGGCGCTCATAACTTTGATGCAGCGACGCTAATCAAACCATGCATGATTGAAACACCCACTTCACCGTCCCACACCGAGCTGGCTGAATCTGTGCTCTCACCGAAATGACGAGGTTCGTGTTCCAGCTAAGGCTGTTCCCAGCTCAGCAAGGACAGCAGCCCACACCCTTTGCTCTTCTCCGTCATACATTGTGTGCATACGAACCCACACTACCGACTTCACCCGAACGCACTGTACAGTCATTATTACTGTATCTAGACTCCGAAGTTGCCCCAAATACAGCAATAATGACCATGCGTAGTTGTATTCGGGTTAAAGACCATAGCTCACCACATGAAAAAGGCACTTTTCCACTGTCCCTTGCAACAAATGCTTCGTCAGACGAACCCGTGGACTGTACATGCACAACAAGCGCATGAAAAATTGTTCGCAACTCTGTGAAAAGGGAAGGGACAGAGCGCAGGAAAGTCTCCAGAGTCCTTTGGGACATTCGATAGAATCGGAAGGATAGACGATAAGAAAGGAAAACGGAAAAAAAAAACAATAAAACAGGAAACTCTCCAGAACTCGGTGAAAAGGGAGGGAAGAGAACAGCACAGAGGTTCATCACTTACAGCTCCCGGTTTCTCCTGTCATAAGGTATACATCATGTACATTGTCATTCTTGGCCTTCAGAAATTTGCTCAGCCCGAAATCTGCAACCTTCAGGTGCCCAGCCTCATCTTGAAGCAGGTTCCTGCACGCCACAATAGAAAAGAAGAAAAGACGATATGGCATCACCGTTAAACAATTGCTGTATCTTTGAAATCCAGTAGCATGCCCTTTCTATAGACCCCAAGCTGCCACTGATTTCCACAGACAGACCCCTACTTGCCAACTACCACTATGCCGGGGTGAAGAGCGCGCTCCAAAGAGATCCCGAGTCCTGAAACATCAAGGTCCTGCCGATGGGTAGGACACCACTCATGGCACTCGCCACTCTCCATCCGATGCCAACTGTCAGCTCATTAAGGTTCTACTGATGGGTAGGACCACTCACGGCACTAGCCCCTCTCTCCGTCGGAAACCAGCATCTAGGTGTATTATAGTGTGAAAAGACTCCTTGAGGATGGAGGGTAGAAGAACCTGTCTGAAGCCCACGTCTAGGTGCATTATTATTGTGTGAAAAGACTCTTTGATGATCGACGGCGGAAGAACCTAAGAATTGGGGAAACAGAGAGTGCAGAATGCCGTTAATGGCGGGGGAGAGAGAGAGAGAGAGAGAGAGAGAGAGAGAGAGAGAGAGAGAGAGAGCAGAGTCTAAGACAGCAGGTGATCAAATGCACGCACCGGTCTCATTGCATTCCTCTTCTTTCTTTTCTTTGTCTCACTGCATTCCTTTTCTTTTCCTTTTCCATTGCATTCTTGAGATTAAAGGCAGGTTCCAAAGTGGGTTCTTCTTTTGGGTGTCCTGACAACATGACCTTATATTCAAGAATACGTCTAGAATCTGTGGAGCTCAGCTCTGACAAGGGCAATGACAAATGATAACCTGTACAGGAAGCTCGGAAGCCAAGGGCGGCGTCATGACAGTGGGTGATCCAGGATAGGGACGATAAGAGAATTCGTGTGGGGATTCATGAAATTCCCAGAGGTAGTTCACACAGAAAACCGGGCAAATGTATTCCTCGAAAAAGAAAAGAAAAGAAAAAGCTATATTATACCTCTCTCTACCTACCTACCTATATTATTGATCAGGGGAAGCAGGACACAGTCTGAATAGAAAAAACACTCGACTAAGGTTGATCTTGACCCCACGGGGGGTTTGGGGGGGGTAGGGGGAGGATGTGTTCCATATTTGGAGGTAGATGAACTAGGAAATTTGCATGGAATGAAGAATTTATTGAGCCTCTTGTGGCACAACTTGCAGCCGAGGCCAAGCTCGGGTACATGGCATTTGGATAAGAGCCAGAGTTTGTCCCGGACTTTGAACGCGACATCACCACCGAGCTGTCATTCTGTGTTTCGCCACTCCACGAGTCCCACGCTTCCAGGAGTGGATGAAGGGATCCTGTGGAAGGTTTGGTTTGTTAATGCGGATCCGTCCTCAAACGGACCTAAGCCCTCCTCCGTGCACGCACAGATTCAAACCGTCGACTTCAGCCTCACGAGCCAGCGACACCGGTCTTCTACAAAGAGGACACAGCTGGTTCTTGGTCTGTCGGCCATCAACTGGTTAACATATCTCCAACACCAGAAATGGTAGACACCATAAAAAGCAACAGCAGTAAACAGCAGTAGCTGCAGAGACATCATTGGCTGCAAAACGGCGCTGATAGGTGGATGGAAGACCGGTCGTCCTCTTAGCGCACCGCCTGTTGCTGGCTCAGCCCTGGGAGCCCCGCAGGGCGGGGGGGAGGGGGGCGAGTAGGGAACGAGTCCTGGGAAGGGCAATTTCCATGGTCTCTTGACTGCTGGAATCGGGAATCGCCGATTCTTTTCTTTTTGAAAAAGGGCGACAGCCTTGAGATTTCATTATCGGGCAGTTTGGCCCCAGGTGATTCAGAATCATTTGATTTCATTGATCTAGTTCTCATCTGGATTCCGACTCAGGTCTGTATCTCAACAGTTCATGGGTGTACCAACTGAGCTAGGCCCGTCAACGGAGCGGTCCTTTTTCCCTCTCTACAACCCTCTTTTTCTTTTGCTTTCTTCTGGATCTAGCAAATCATTACCCTCGCCTACCTTTTTCAGTTTCTTTTCTTGCTAATACCTTGTACATTAGTGCTGTATGCATGTCCACGCAAACGAATCTCACTATGGATGGTCCAATATCCACAGGAAGGTCAACCCATCGACAGCTACCGGAGCGCTTTGGACAATACCATACGAAGCCGACAACCCATCGACGCCTACCGGAGCGCTTTGGACAAGAGGATCCAAAGCCGACCTCCGTCATCCCCCCCGTTGTTCATTTAGTTCGTTTCTTTTTTGTTGATAAACAGGAAAAAAACTGAAAGAGGAACGGGCAAGTACTAAAAAGTAGTAAAAACAAAAATCCACGAACGTTCTTCTTACCTTGGTTTCAAATCCCTGTGTACAATGGCATGTGGTCTATTCTGGTGCAGGTACGCCATTCCCCTGCAGTGGAGCAAACAGAAAATTCCATTAAAAAAAATCCTGCAAAACATTTGATGCTGCATCTCCAAAACACTTCATTCAAGGGCCTACCATCTTCACCCGAATAAAACGCCCGGTCATTATAGCCGTATTTGGTGCACTTTTCAGTCCAGATACAGCTATAATAACCGCCCGTTCTATTCGGGTGAAGTCGGTAGTCACAGACTCTTCTTGCTAAGTTTCCCCTGAAAGTTCTGATTCACAAAACAATCACCTCATACAGCTTCCAAATGCACGAAAGCTATGTATGGCAGAAGATCGACAGCGTGGGCAACGCATGGTCACCGATCCAACAGGAGGCCAGCCTACATACACACGCCAAAGCCAACAGAGACACAGCAATGCAGCTTTTGTTCTAAATTGTCGTACATTTCAGAAACCACACCGTTTGTTCTGACAAACATTCACAAATTTGAAATTTCACAAAAGTCGACAATCACAAAATTCACAAAAACCACAAAACTGACAAAGGCTTACCAACCTGCACCTACATCCAGAAGCAGATGTTTTCTCTATCAGAGGGGGAGCACAAGCTTTATCGTGCTCATCTGGTTCAACCAGGACTCGAACTCGTCGTCTTTTCACTAACAGTTACATATATGCATCAGCCATTTAGCCAAATGGGCTGACTACAGCCAGAAGAAGATTAATGACTTACACTACTCTTTCTTTATTTATAGCAGGGCTGCACCAGCAACCAGCCGACTGGACCGGATCATGAAACAAATCCTGTTGGGCCCAAAACCGGATCAAAATTATTTTATTATATTTTATTGACGACGGGGTTGGACTGTGCTTGTCGAGATCTCCCCGAATCCGCAGAGAAAATTTTGATCTGAGAGCTTCTTGTCATGGGGGTGGGGCGGCGGTCGAAGAAGAAGAAGAAGAAGAAAATAAATAATCGTTGCCTTTGGCAAGTTTGCCTATGACTACGAACTTGGAGGAGAAGAAAAAGAAGAAGGAAAAAAAAACGTTCCTTATGGCTATGGCACTAACATGGCGGAGGGAAGCAGAAGCAGAAGCAGAAGCAGAAGCAGAAGCAGAAGCAGAAGCAGAAGCAGAAGGTGAGGGGGGAGGACGGGTTAAGGAACTGGTTGAGCAGTTTCACCAACCGTTCGCCCCCCCCCCCCCCCCCCCCCCCTCTTTCCTCTCTCTTCCTCCCAATGCACCGCAGAATTCCACGCTCCTGAGCTCTACCAGAAGAATAAGAAGATGCTTACCGACGGAGGGGAAGCGCGACAGCAGGGCAGAGAGATTGCACCTCCACGGAGGCCAAGGCGGACTTGGGGGGGGGGGGAAGTCTCCACCTCGTTCACATTCGACAAAATGTCCAACTGATAGGCCAGTCAGTTTTTCAACATTCAGGCAGGCCTACCGGACCCGGTTCAATTATTTGGGCCGACAGGCCTCCACAACCCATATAGAGGCCTCCTGCCCCTAGATAATTTGAACGCCCTGCACGACCACTCGCCACTCGCCAATTGTGACTTAAAAAAAAGAAAATGGTGAGCGCTCCTTTCCATTCTGAAGATAGAACTTCATTTAACACATTTGGAGAATTTTGGACTCTCCATGTCAACCCCACCAGTCCTTCTGAGCCTCTTTTTCCCGAGGCTGGTTTCCACCCCCCGCACATCGAGTTTTGCAGAACCAGCATGGGCGCAACTTTTTTTCCCCTGACCGGCGTGCACAGCCATTTCACCTTGGCAGGCTGAGCCCTGAAAGTTGCAGCACAAACAAGGCTGGGTCAGAGACCAATGGCCGGGAAAGGTACTGGTAGCTTAACACAGATTTGGAGACTGGAGGAGCAAGGGTATATGAAAACACCCAAAGCGATCACTTCCAGAGTCACAGACGCCATAGCCAACAAGTCCACAGACTCCACACAGATTTCAGAACACCGAACAAGATGACAACCTTCTTCCCCCGAATACTCCGCACAAGAATCATCCCATTACAAAGTGCTTAACAACAACAGCAGTAACGATTGCTCTCTCTCTCTGTCTCTCTCTCTTTTATTACAAAGTGCTTATCAATAACAGCATTAACAATTGCTCTCTCTCTCTCTCTCTCTCTCTCTCACCAACACGCACAGAGCCATGATACGAAGTTCATGTTGCCAGTCTTTCTTTCATGTGCATATCACAAAAAAAAGCGATCAAGGGCATACCGAAAGGATGAAGAAGCAATTCAAAAAAAAAAAAAAAAACAAGGGAAGGAAGCCATGACTTCATACCTTGCAATATCTAGGGCATACCGAAGCGCAGTGCCTGCGTTCATTGCCCCTCTTCTCCTTATTATGTCGTGCAAATCACCCTATCCACAGGCCACAAAGATCTCCGCACTTCAACCTATCAGCCAGAACTGCAGGCCTCACCCCCACAGTGGCGGTATGGAACCACCGCCAAATGCATGCATGACACAGCGAACAACCTTCTCTGAGGAAAAGTGTACAGGTTTTGATAATATATGATGATGATGATGATGACGATGATGATGATGATGATTTTTATTACTATACCCCGGGTTGCATACCCGCCCACCGCCTACCCCGACCGCTGAATGTTTTGCAGCCTACCGGTAGAGCCTACTGGACGGCGATCTGCCGACCAGTCAGTAAACAGCCATCCACTGCATTTTTTTTCAATCTAACTATGGGGATGTACTGCGTTTGCCGAGTACAGCCCAAATCCGCTGAGAAACTTTTGGGGATGGGGGGGGGGACAGGGGGTATAGGAGGTATTGGGGGGCGGTTAAGGGGTGTTGGGGAGGTGTATCGGGGTGTGGGGGGGGCGGCTATGGGGGTGTCAGTGGGGTTATTGGAGTTTATGGACTTTTTTTAGTATTGAAGTATTGCCATAAACACAATTTACTCCAGAACGATATTGTCTACTCGAGAATGATATTGTCTACTGGGCCATCTGGCTCAGATCAAAAGGAAGGGTCCAAAATGGGGCAAGAATTCAGGTGAAAAGAAAAGGGGGGGCCGGGGGGAAACGAAATCACTGTCTGCTCGGCAGGTCTGCATTTGTCCTGAGCAGACTAGATGGAGTTCAGGAGGTACAAAGCGACTTTGTGGGGGAATAAATTTCCTACTTAAGTTTTTTTTAAAGCAATATCTTGCAACGAAGAATGAATTTTGGGCTGCCATTCCGCCAACAGTGCTCCATATTGCATTTTTACACGACATTGTCTACATATAACTTTTCCAGATTTCTGATTTTGGACTCCTTTAATTAGTCCAGATTAGTCCAGATATTGTGTCTGAATTTTGTGTCCACATTTAACTAGTCCAGATTTTCTGATTTTTAGAATTTCTTTCATTTTTTCATTTTTCTGTGTGAATTTTTCACTGGGAATGACAGGTACTCCGCCGACCCGGGCCTACCCAGTCAGCACCCAGGCAAAATCCCTTGAGAGTCCTGGGCTGCATGGATCTGTCTCCAACGTAACGGCAACAATAACAAAACTTTATAATCATGACAAATCATTTGGAAGGCGCGAAGCACTCTTGGTGGACTTCACGCACCACTCATCACATACACAAAAGGACAAAAACATATGCCTGTGTATCTTTCCATGTTCTAGTGGAAGACTCACTCTCATTTTGCACATCTGGTGAGTTAGTGGAGCGAGGCCCATATACCCCAAGTATATATTGGGATGAGAGCCCGATAATGAATCTCTCTGCCATGTGTCAGACTGCCGCAAGAGACAGGACCAGAAATGAACAAGCATTGCGCCGAATCATTCACAAGTGAAGATCTGCTTTCATTTTTGCAGGAAAATGAAAAAGCGAAATAAAACTCGATAAATTCAAATAATGCTTACCAGTGTTAATGGTCAATAATCATCGAATAATGTTTTTATTAACTTATATTACGTCAAATGGTCCAGAAATAGTTATTACCTTCAACGATGTTTATCATTTACATATCGTCGAACAGAGCTGCCGACGGTAATGCGTAGGCAGAGAGGGAGGGAGAAGAGGACAACAAACGGGGGGGGGGGGGCTGTGACAGACTGTTCCGTAGGAGTTTCAAAGACTCATCAGGAGGCTGAACCCTCTATAGTCTGCAGAATCCCATAACTTACGATACTGAACGTGCTAATCCGCACGAAAAGACTGCCGACTCAAAAAGCCACGGTACCAGTTACGATACATATATATTTCCTATAAGTGAAACATGCAGGCATCAAAAGACACAGAACACCAGTTCCTGGCAATGCCCTTCGCTGCACCACTCACCAAATGTGTAAAACGGAAAGTAAAACTTCATCTAGAAGGTGCACCTAGAAGGCCGGAAGGTACACTCGCATGTTTTGTCTTTTTACACCTGGAGAGTGATGAGGCAAGGCCCAGAGAGCTAGGCTGATTAAGTGATTAATTGATTGACCAACTAGTTGATTGATTGATTGATTGATTGATTGATTGATTGATTGATTGGTTGGTTGGTTGGCTGGTTGATTGATTGATTGATTGATTGATCACTCAATCTTGAAGTGTGGAGAGGATGACCTACTTTTGGAAGGTACTCTGTCACGAGCATAAGTGGTAGACTTTGAGTCACAGCTCCTAAGAACTGCACAATATTAGGATGTCGTAGCTTCTGCAGTAGACCCAGCTCATCTCTAAACTCCTTCCTGTATCAGAGAGACAGACATGGAGGAAGGGGGGGGGAAGGAAGACAAACACAGAACAAGGCAATCAGGCAAATGCAGAACAAGAAAAACCTGTTTTTTTATTCCTCCTAAGGTCAATTGCACCGATACCGAGAAGATACGCATGCAAGGATGAAATGCATAAATCGAAGAAATGGTCCGGATTTTTTTTATGGAGCAAAGAAGACACTTAAATACACAATCAATGCTTATATAAGCATTCTAAACAATTATATGCAATACGTAATCAACGCTCAAAGGAAGCAAGCAATAATGCTGACTTGGGAATTCAGTCCGGAGAACACTGCAAAAGAAAAAAAAAAAGAATGCCAGCCAGGTCACTGTGAGACCTTGCTAACACTGGCATATTCCACCACACGTACAGAATCAAACGAAGGCAATTCCACAGAGAGGTGGAAAAAGTCAAGGAAACTCACACAACGTTCACGTTTGAGGCAAGATCATGTAGAATAGTCTTCACAGCCACTCGGGTGCCTCTCCAGTTCACCAGTCGAATCTCACCGAATGCACCCTGCAAGAAGCCCGCAAGAACTCACAAGTGAGAAAGCAAAATACTTCTGTAAGTTCTATGACCGGCATATGGGAGCAAGAACCAACTCCCCCTCAACTTTTCATCCCCCTTCTAGCTCTCCATCCTCCCCCCACCAGCCACCAACCCCCCCCAGACAGTGCAGGCACACACACACACACACACACACACACACACACACACACACACACAAATACTCCCACTAACCACACATATACACAGATGCACTAACCACGTGTGCACACACACACACACACAAATACTCCCACTAACCACACATATACACAGACACACATACATACAGACACTGCACTAACCACGCGCACGCACACACACACATACACACACACACAAATACTCCCACTAACCACACATATACACAGACACACATACATACGGACACTGCACACACACACACACACACACACACACACACACACACACACACACACACACACACACTTCCGATGAGTTGGTGAAAGTCAAATGAAACAGTCTGGCACATGCATGTTTTTCTTGTGGAGTTGCCTAGAGTGAACATGACCATGACAAAACACACACACACACAAAACTAGAGTAAATCTTGTATAGGAGTATAAATTAAGCTTGTTTTGAATTCTGGTTCTGTTGACAGTCCACAGAACACAACATAACAGTGCAATACGTACAGCATCTATGACACTGGCAGTTGTAAATTACCTTCCCAATCGGCACCCCTTTTTCCCAATCAAGCTCCGATGGATCTATCTGGCAGTTGTAAATTACCTTCCCAATCGGCACCCCTTTTTCCCAATCAAGCTCCGATGGATCTATCTCATACTCCGGTGCAGATCCTGGAGACCCCCGGTTGCTTGGCTGGACAACACAAACGGACAGGACGACAACATGAGTACTGCTGCAGAAGAACAAAGTGGCCTCCATGCCCCAATTACCCCATGTGCTGTCATGTGCTGTCGCATTGTAATAATGCCGAGAAAGCACTCATAAACCAAACAAGGGTAAAATTCCAGGGAGAAAGGATGAAAGGCAAGCGGACGAACGCAGATGCAATATTTTTCCACCTCTTTTTTTTTCTGTTCTCTTTGCCTTCTTCCTTGTTCCCAACTTCCCCCATATTTTATTTGTTTTCCGCTGCAAGGCTCCCTGCATTTGCGAGGTTGACCTGGAAGTGCCCAAGCAACCATCTGCTAACACACTTTCAGCATGTGGAGCGCAGAAGTACTGTTAAACAAGGAGGGAAGCAGAAGAATCCATGCACAATGAGCAGAGGAGGAGGGCAAAATGGAAGCCATACTAAACTATGCACTCTCAGGTGTCAATACAGGGCCCGTACAAAAAAAGGGACCGGACAGAGAGAAGGAAAAAGGCAGGTAGTGAGGGCGGGAGAGAGGGGGAAAGGAAGAGGGAAGACAAAAATAAAGGAAGATGGGGGGATGGATAAGCAAGACATCGAAAGGCAGGAAAGAAGACTATAAAACTTCTGCCTTGGAATGGAGAAGAGAAGGAGAGAGGGAAGGAGACAGAGAGAAGGACAGAGGGAAGGAGACAGAGAGAAGGAGAGAGGGAAGGAGACAGAGAGAAGGAGAGAGGGAAGGAGACAGAGAGAAGGAGAGAGAGAGAAGAGGTGTTCAGATGAGCCTCGTTACTTTCAAAACGTCACTGCCTGCATGGAGCAGGGTTCGCAACAGTCGGCAAACAAGCCCCGAGTTTGCGCCTCGACACGAGATCGTCAGATCTGCGACTTTGCAAGACTCACCACCTGGACTTCGCCCCCCCCGGGAGAGGTCGGGGATCATACCAGAGTTCAAACCCACCACCATCTAGAACCGACAGCTCAGTCCACAAAGATGGGACCCCAAACCTCATGCATGGAGAGTACAGAAAGAGGATCAAGCTCGCCATATTCTTGTCAAAGAAAGCCAACTTGCAATCACAGAAACGAATGCCTAAACCACGCCTACCTCCTGAAAGAAAAAATTGGACTAGAAGATAAGAAACTGGGGCAGGCATCAACTGAAAGAGTGCAGTGATCTTGACAACCAGGGTGGCTGTGAGCGGTAGCGCCGGTGATTTAACAATGCAAGGAACTCCACGCAACAAGCCTTATTTACTGAAGGGTGGTGCCCAGGACTTTAAAAACCAACGCCCATTCATGTACAGGCCTGACTAGAAAAAAGATGGCAGGAGAGAGACTCACCTCTTCAGTGCCACCATGCTTCTCCAAAATCTCGCAAACCTGCTTGAAGCCGTAATGTTTGGCATTCGCCAGAGGCTGCGCACAAAAAACGGCCGAAAGGACAATACGGAGATCCATCCCCGCTTTGACATTATAATTCCGATTCGCAGACAAACACATCACAATTGACTGCACACAAAAACAGTGGAAATGACATCACAAAGATCCATCTGCACTTCACAGACATTATAATGCTCAGTCACGGACAAACACATCACAACCATACATGCGGCGCACTCTATGTGCGTTAACCGCACACACGTGCCGCACTCCGCACCACGCACGTGGCGCGCACACTGCGCGCACCAAAATTCCAGGGGTCCGAGGAAAAAAAAAGTTGGGGGGGGTGGGGGAGGCGGTGTAAAATGTTTGTGGTAGAGCCATAGTTCTTTTTCAGGCCGCGAATGAGCCCATAAATATATATATTGTCACATGATAACAGAGCGCCGAAGCGGAAAACAAAAGAAAACAAGGAAAACAAGAAAAACTGAATTCATTTCTAATCTTCTTCCTTACAACTCCCCCTGTTCAAAACCTCTTGCGTATATATATATTGTGCCCTATATATACATAGTGCCCTCTGCCCAACGTCAGAGAATCCATGTGTGTGTGTTCTACAAGTGCTGCATCCCGTGAATGTACACGTTTCCGCCATGCATTCATTTTCTGAGTGCGACAACTGCTGCATCCCGTGATATGTATACAAACGGGTCCTTCTGACACACCCGTTTTTTTCATTTTGGGTAGTCTTTTTTTGTTTTTAAACCACCAGTACTTCCTAAAGTCGTGCCCGTTAACACTATGTGATTTTAGGAAACGTACGGGCCACTACAGGAGCGCCCAAATTCATCCAACTAGAAATGTTTCTACTCCATTTTTTTTCCACGGCCCATAGCTGGGCCAAGGACTGGTGGTTTAATGATAGGTTGCCTTTCATGAGTGGATTTCCGACAGTCACTCTGGATGTATGCAAGCTATCATTCTCGTCAGATACAGTCAGCGTGAAGTGTGCAGTGCTGATTCAACGGGTAGTTCTGCTCGTCCTGTTTTGTTTTCGCTTTTCGTCTTTTACTAGTAATGGGGTGTTTTGCGGATCATGCCAATCTTCGAGCAATTCCTTCGGTCTGAAACAGTCATAATGAGAGCGTACTCACTAGCATTTCCTCTAACGTATCTGACCGGAACTACAGCCAGGCCTGGATGCATCTGACTGCAATCACATCCACAGATCAGTCCCGGAGTTCTGGTGTGAGTATGAGCTGAGGGTGCTCTGTGCTCTGGACAGCTTAAAACACTACCAGCAACTGGTGATTTCCACGACCCACCTTCATCTTGACCTACTGACAACGGGCGGTTTCCATGATGCACCTTCATCTTCACTGTACCAGACTGGAAAGATGGACGGATGGCTGCCACTTCCAGAATCGCAGAGCTCGTGAAAATGGCTGTCCCCTGTCAATTTGGAATCAGTTCGATGTATATGTCCCCTTTTTCAGGGACAATACAGCTATGATGAGGGTCATGCTATTCTCTGTTCTTCTTTGCTTTGTTTTCTGAATCCTTCAAGTTGTTTGTTTCTCCCACACACCTTTTGTGTTCTCTCCCTCTCTCTCTCTCTCTCTCTCTCTCTCTCTCTCTCTCTCTCTCTCTCTCACACACACACACACACACACACACACACACACACACAAAGAAAAACCAGAAAGCAACATGCACCTGTGCGCGCGCACCAGGTGCAGCCTTGCGCACTGCACCTGTGCGCACATCAGCAACCTGTGCACCACACCGCACCGCACGGCACACAGCACAGGTGTGCCGCAAGTATGGTCACAACTGAACACCACCACAAGCGTGACAAAATGACTCCAATCTGGTTGAAGTAGAGTTTTCTTAACAATACCACAAGCCTGACAAAATGTCTCCATTCTGGTTGAAGTAGCAGCTTTATAAAAACATTATAATTCTCATTCACAGACAAACATGGCACAATTTTTCGACACCGCACAATCGCTCATTACAAGTTTACACATGGCACTGATGAGTCTGGTTGACAAAGTTTCACAAACTTCAATCCCGATACAAGCACTAAACTTTTGTTCCTCAAAAGGAAAAACCGCCGCAAAAAAACAACGGCTTTCGTAACATGAAAGGACTAGGACCTAGGAGCCACATGACCACTGCCCTCTCTTTTGGAGGTAAGATGTTATGAATGAAAAGAAGTGGACGTAACATCATGCACAATACACGGAAGACTAACGGTGCACAAAAAATTGGAAGAAAGAAATCTTTCTCCTCCGCAAAGGTTGTGCTTTCACAATGCTGCACCTGCTACGACATAAGGCTGCTTACAAACAGATCGCCTACTATCCTTTGGGAGAAAGAGAAAGAAGTCTGAAAAACCCATATAACCCGTTGCTCGAAAAATACAGGATCAAGCCACGTGTGGGACTTGGTCCCCTGTCGTCCAGGGGACACCCATATAACCCGTTGCGCCCTTGAAATCATACTCACGAGATCGCCATATTCCAAAAGGATTTGGCCTGCCTTCCATAATCAAGGGATTTTGAAACCAGTCCATCTGATAAAAATCGAACAAGATTCAGCCGCACAAACAAAAATGTGCGCCCATTGAAGTCCGCAGTCACTATGGGTCCCAGTCTGGCACTGCGCGGGGAAAAAAGGACACCCCCATCCGAGGACTAAAGTTAGACCCAACGTGGTGGAGTTGGGGGGCATCAACATAGTTCCCTGAGGAGGCCTGGTTAAGCCGCCAGTACCTCGCCCTGCTAAAAGTTCCCGAAATCGGCCCTTTTAAACCACTAGCACCTTTGGCGCGTGTGAAAATAGCGGGCCTCCGGTGGGCCTCCGACCTTTTCGGAGGCCGAAACGAAACAACGGCCGCCGATCAGATTTATCAATGGCAGTCGTCGCCGGGCCCGGCCTCCAAAACTTTCGGAGTTTGGGAAAATGTCCACGGCCGCCGATCAGATTTATCAATGGCAGTCGTCGTCGGGCCCGGCCTCCGAAACTTCAGGAGTTTGGGAAAACGTCCACTTTTCCCTATTTTCCCACGCACCAAGGTACTAGTGGTTGCTGGAGTCCAAAGTGGCCGCTCAATTTTTTTTTTTTTTTTTTTTTTTTTTTTTTTTGAAAGGGCGATGGCCTTGAGGTATTATCATCGGATTAACCGGAGTCCCAGGGAAATTCAATCTTGTGTCTAATCTGACACCGGGTGGCCTTTTCAGCCCAGGGTGGCCTTTATTTATTGCCTTCAGGGAACCCCCAATGGGGACACCGGCCAGGGGACAGCCGGTAGCAGAGGGACCAAGCGTCATCTGAGTGGCATGTACCTTCCTGGGCATGCTCAGCGCCCGCTGTTCGATTTTTTGTGCTACAGTGGCATGAAAAACAAAAGCAAAAAAAAGTCCACTGTGTACAGGAGGGAGATCCCACTAGCATTGTATGTGGAGTAGTGTAGAGGGCGTGTGACCTGCCTCCGCCGTCGATGGGAATGGGGATCGGTGGTTTTGTTTTTCCTGTATTTTAGCCCTCAAAAATATATGTTTTTTGGGGGCATCCCATTGGGTGGTCTTTCTTTTGTTTTGCTTGCCGTGTTCCTCTGGGTGTCCCGAACGTGAGTGAAAATCAGACCCATTATTTTTGTGTTGCTTTTCACTCACCTTTCACTCGCCTTTGGGTCGTGGCCCATGCGTGGAAGAGAGGCCGAAAACAAAATTTTTCGGTGTTTCCCATCACGAGGGAATGTCAGTCCATGTCAGACCCTCGTCCAAGTTGTCTGTAGTCCTTGCAAATGTTTCACATGGGCAATGCTGTTGTCCTCTTCCTTTGACATGCATGTGCCCCCTTATTTTTGGGAGGTGTTTGGGAGGGTTCGATCCCCTCACCTACAGCAAATGGTGTATGGAGTTACTCTTGCCCTTGTTTTTTTACGTTTATTTTCCCTATTTCACGCTGCCACCCACCTGTCCCCCAACCGTCCCCCACCCGTCACACTAATCCACATACCTGGCTAGTGGGATCTCCCTCCAGGTGCCGTGCAGGAAACGAAGTCCAAAGGGCTGTGCTCACACCAGTGCTTCCCCCGACGGGGACCTGTCCGCAATCTAAGATAGATTCACCTTCTGTTTTTTTTTTCTTTTCATTTTCTTTAGATTCACCTGCCAGTCTGGCAGGTCGTTTCCGTGACATGCTGACACGTCCTCAGCGAGGGCCTACGTACACTGCCACTCGTGAGAATGTTTTTTTTTTTTTTTTTTTTTTTTTTTTTGGAGAACAATAGAACTTTTTATTGCACAAAAGGAAGGTACGGGACCGGGAAACCCCACGAAATCCCGCGATCACCTCCTGGAAACCAGGGCCATGGTCCCCATTAGCAACGAGTGTCGGATTGAATGCCTGAATCTGGACGCGTTTGAGGACAGGAGCAGGAAATCGAGATCGAACTGCTTTTCTGTATCTCTGCATTAAACATGGCCAGATTCGGGATTTCTATCCTATCCCCTTTGCTATTGGGACCACGGCCCGGGTCAAGTGTCCCTTCTCAGAAAAGTTCCCCAAAATAGAAAAGAAGAATATCCCCAGAGAAAACCAATACAGCCCAATTCTTTAGATTCACCTGCCACTCGTGAGAATGTATCCGACCTGTTTCAGGGCTACAGGGGATTTTTTCTTTTTTTTTTGTCTTCTTTCTCCAGGATTCAGATGACGTGGTCACCTTTCTTTTTTTTTTTGGCTCTTGTGCTCATGGTCGTTACAACGACCTGGCGGAGCTGATGGCTTGGCACACGAGGAATGCTCACACTCGCACTTGGAAGAATGTATGCAGCCGCATTCGCATCCCTACCTCCTTCCCCCGAATACAAGGCACGGTCATTATAGCCGTATTTGGGTCATGTTTCAGTCTAAATACAGCTATAATGACCGTGCGTTGTATTCGGGGGAAGAAGGTAGCGTTTTTGCTTTGCTCTTTTTCTTTTTCCACTGGTCCTTCCAGCCTCGGCCCGCGGTCACCTTTCTTTTTTTTTTGTCTCTTGTGCTGGCGGTCGTTACAACCACCTGGCGGAGCTGATGGGCTTGGCACACAAGGCATGCTCACACTCGCACTTGGAAGAATGTATGCAGCTGCATTCACGTCCCTAGTGTTTTTGCTTTGCTTTTTTTTGGGGGGGGTAACTTCGGCGCGGTCACGAAAACAGTTTGTCATTGCACCTCACGCAATCCCGCGAATACAACACACCCCCACGCAACCCCACCGGACCCGGAACCTTGGTCATATACATTCACCATTACCGGCCCTTTTGCCTCAAGTGCAATTACAAACTCGAACCCTGACTGCGCCGTAGTTTTCTCTTTTTTTTTTTTACTGGTCCCCCCAGGCTTGGGCCTTCCTCCTACCGGTACTGCCAGGGTCAGCAGGCTCAGCATACCGGTAGCCAGAGGGTCGGACTGCATAGCTGGGCGAGGAATCCAGGCCTCTTTTCCTTGGGATCGATCTCCACCGCGAATGAAGTTTTGCCAAACCAGCGCCAAGGTGAAATTCTTTCGCTTTGACTTTGCCTGCATGGCCCTTACGATTCTGCAGGCCAAGTCCCGCAAGTTGCACCATGTTAATGGCGTCAATGAAGAAATTCCGTAATTCCGCTGGGAAACGTACCGGTCATTCAACAGATTGTTCCCCTGCAAGGGGCGATGAACTTCACCAGCCGATCCGCACTCCTCTCGTCTCGCAGTTCTTTAGGTTACCCGTGCTGCAGTTTTCTCGTGCTACATCTTTCTTAGCCTTCCGTCCGAGGGGTCAGTTGGTCCCTCTGTCCCAAATGGTCCCGGTATTATCGTACTGCACCACGGGCCGGGTCCCACCAGAATCCATCAAGTTCTATCATCTCTTGGGCAGGACTGGATCCGACAGCCAAGTCTGGCCTGTCCTCTGGCCTGTCCTGAATTGGAACCCCTAACGAAAAACTAGGCAGAATGGCATACGTACGGTAGGCTAGATGGTAGTCCAATAGGGGAAGGGGCAGCAGAGTTTTCTGGGGTAGGTAATCAGGGGTCCCCTGGGTTTGGTAGGTTAATTTTTGCTGTTTGTCCTGGGGTTTGTTTTTGCTCTCTGGGCTTTCCTGGAATATCCACTCAAGCGAAACTGGGTGATGTTCCCAGTCCGGTCTTTATGCGGGGTGGCAGGCCCTCACTTTGCCACAACGTGGATTTCATGTGTTTCCGGGAAAAAAAAAAAAAAAAAAAATGCAGATGCGGTAGTGCTGCAGCTTCTCCGAGGGCCAAATCCCACCGGCTCCGCTCAGCCAGCCCAGTGTTGGATTTCCTACCACCAGCAACAATGGGCGACTTTGGAGATCGTCGGAGGCAGCTCCGATCGGAGGGACGTCGTATCGAGGAGCGCCCGTTATTGAAGAAAGGCACAAGAAAAGACGTTTATCACTTTCGCCATGATTTATTTCTTAGGACAAAAAAGGCTTTTCGGAGGAATATGAACACAGACCCTCCCCACTTTTCATTGACCAAGAGGAGCAACAATGGGCTCGACGGTCCACCAAAAGGAAACAACATCCAAACGTAAAGCTGCCTCATCATTGTCATAACAGTCTGACAGCTCATAATAGCTTCTGCTATCCACAGCCACACATGAGTCACATACAGCCCGACAGGCCGTCAGTGTAATGGATGTAGAAATCTATCACGGAGAACGTCGAGGACAACTTGCCGAGGTTACCGGCATGATGGATTCTGTACTGCCCGTCCTCTTTGAATTATATACAACAAAATGCGCTCCACGGTTTTCCATCATTTCATGGCGGCTCTTTTCGGTGGCGTGCCGTTGAGCTCTCGCTCAACTCAACAGTGCATGTGGGACTTGGCCCCAGATTGCGTAACGGGGACTCAGCATGGTTACTTTTTAATGTTCGAGATATTCATCCTACGTCATTATGGGGAAACAAAATGTCCAATAGAAACTCCAGAGGCGCAACATGCCAGTTTGGTTTCCTCGTCAGCGATTTTGGCAAATATCAATCAAAATGATTTATTGAAAGCCCTTTTTTTTTTTAAATTACTCCAACTGGGACAGCTGACCAACGCCCCGGTTCCGGGCACAAAAGCCAAAGACAAAAAAAAAAAAAAAAAAAAAAAACAGAAGCCAGTGGAGCCTCCAAGTAGGCGGAGCACAAGCCCAAGAGAAGACGGGGGCGTGTTCAAATCTCCCAAAAAATACAACAACAAAAAAGTGAACCCATTGAGCTATCTACACCCTGCAAAGGAAGTTTAGACTAAGGGGCTCACGGCAACTACTCACCGAACACCAACATTTCGTTGGTATCTGCTCTAAGAATGGTCCAGATACATTCAACATGTTGGCACTTGGCAAGTGGTGCGGCAAGCCCCAAAATCAGCAACATATTTTGCACGGGGAATGGCGAGTGAAGGCAACCAACATAGTGGTAAGACATGATTCGTGTCCGCTGCCGCCTTCTGACAGAAAGTGCAAATTAGAGCGCAAGTGGGGTGTTTGTCCACCAAACATTCAACATCGTTCGTATTGGCTGAGGGTCCACCTTACCTCAAACAGTGTCCACATTCATTTGACACGGTTGTCAGGTGGGTCCACCTTACCTCAAACAGTGTCCACATTCATTTGACACAGTTGTCAGGTGCACCCACATTAATTAAAAACAACCCCCCCCCCCCCCCCCAACCCCCCCAAAAGAAATAAAAACCAACATTCTCCATAGACAGTACCAGACATTAAACCCCCAGTACCTTTCCCAGCTATGTTTTCAGAGTGGCGGCGCATGTACAGCCACGACTCTCAGGAACTACACTGGCACCCTTTCGCTGCATATCGCAGGCTTTGCCTGGATGGATATCCAGCGAAACAGCATCCGGTACTTGCCGAAAGATAAGGTCGTACACGAGCCGCACATTTGTTTTCCAAAGCAGGGAAAGGTATTGGTGGGTTTAAACACATTCACGGATTGTTTCTCACGAAACATGGCAGAATGATACCAAGAAAAAAACAATTTCAGTATCATTTTTGTTGTCCTCATTTCATTCCCCACGGTTGCCTCACACCATTGCGACTAACCCAACTCAGCGGCATAGGTGGGACCAACTAAGCGGCATACGTCGACCCCGTACCCATAGACTGCAAGAACCCACCCTTTTTTTTGTGTGTGTACACCACCCAATGGAGACCTTAAAATGTCATCATCAACCTGATCGGCCACAGGTAATCCACAGGAATTTTACTTTTCTGATTGCATCCGGATTCAAACTGTTTCAAAACAGTTAGGGTCCGATCTGACTAGTCGTAGCGAGGTAGCTTCTCTTTGCCGCTTGTGTGTCCGCGCCGCCGCGTGTGCAGCCGCTTTCGCCGACCGGTTCCAAAACCGGCCCAACACCTACCTCTCACCCTAAAACTCGGTCGATTATAATTTTTTTTTCTTTTCCCGGCAGTCCACCATTGGTCCTTGGCGCTTCAGCGTACGTGTGGGAAAAGTCCGCCAAATGTCGGGCCTGTGGGCTCCGAATTTTCTTTTACGTCCCGATCGCCGCGTGCCCCTTCTCGTTTTTTTGCTACAAGTGCACTGTCGGATCAGACCCTTAACCACCACTCCGCCCGACATCGAAAAATTGGCCGGTAGCCCAGAAGAAGCGGAGGTCAGCAGCAATTCAAGCAGAGATTGACCGGAGGAAGGAAAAAGAAAGTGCAAACTTTGACAATTTTTTGGGTTCAGAAGAATACACCAGAAGTTCTGAAAATTTGCAATCCAGTAGATTTGGTCGTGATCTTCCCGAGAAAAATATTCGAAATAAATAAATAAATTGTTTAGACGGTGGACGGGCGGGCAGGTGCATGTGTCTGCGTGTCTGTGTGTGGGGCGGTCGGGCGGGTGGGCTGGCGGGCGAGTGCGTGCGTGAGTGGGTGGGTGCATGAGTGGGTGGGCAGAAGCGACTGACTGGTTGGGCGGGTGGGCGCAACTGACTGACTGTATGCTCTTTTTCTTTTTGCCCGTGGTCACAAAACGACAGCCGCCGCGCAATGAAAGATGATGAAAGATTTGAGAGAAGAATATAGCATAGTTGTCGAATTAAAAAAAAAAAAAAAAAAAAAAAATTGCCACACAGATTCAGTGCAGTTTCCATTTTTCCCACTCTGCCAAATATGGGCCAGCGGAAAAGTACCAACTTCAGCAATTTTTCAGGCTCAGAATAATGCTCAGAAAAATCTGGAAATTTGAGAGCCGCCGAGCCGGTAGATTTGGTCATATGGTCTTTCCTGAAAAAATAATCAGAAAAATAATAAAAAAAAGAGTTTAGGCAGAGAAATAACCATCGTGCCTATTTCGCGCCAACTCCAATTTTGCCACTCTGCCAGTTCTCCACACTGTGCTACCAGTAGCCCTCATGAACTTATAATCCCCCAATTTTTTTAGTGGTGGGACGAATGGTGATTCAATGGGTGCACCAGTCAGGCACCTGTGCTCGGTACTCTCCTTTTCCAAAATGTAATTTTACTATTACTTTAGGCATTTTGTTCACACACAAAAATAAATACATCTGCGCACCCAACATGCCAAGTTCCCAAAAAGGAGGGAAAAAAAAAAAAGGTTTCCAAAAAGGGAAAATGACACCAGTCTAACAACCCACACCTGAACGTTGTAGAAGTGACATCTGTGCATCCAATGTGCCACGGTCCGATCTCCTTGATCCATACAGAAGCCTTCTCCCCCCCCCCCTTTCCCCCCCCCTCCCCCTCTAAATACAGAAGCCTTCTTAACGAACACTGGACCCAAGTTTCCAGCACGTGGTGCTCCCAGCAAAACACACTAGCATTCTGAAGTGTCAGAAAGAAAAAGACAGAGATTTCCTTTGCCTAAGTTAGCATCAGGGGCGAGGTCCCGTCCGAACATCTGAATCAGGACGGGTTTACAGAGAGGTGCAGAAATTTTAAATCGATCTGCTTTTCTGCATCTCTGCATAAAACACATCCAGATTCGGGTGCTTCATCCAATCCTCTTGGCTGGTGGAACCTCGCCCCAGGAGACCCCCGGCCTCGGAAGGCCAAAAACAATGATGCTGACGAGGGAGCAGAACTGCCATGAGTTGGGGGCAGTTTGGGCTGGGCTGACGTGGAAACCAACAGGCCCAACTTTTGCAGGCCTCTTGCAGCCCCCTTTGGGCTCCAGAAAGATTTTCTCCAGAATATTTTCCCAAACAGGACCACAACTTTTTCAGTGACCTTTGGGGGCTGGAAAGATTTGCAGTGACCTTTGGGGTCTGGAAAGATTTTCTCCAGACCAGTTTCCCAACCAGGCCCAACTTTTTCAGATCATTTGCAGTGACCTTTGGGGTCTGGAAAGGTTTCTCCAGCGCAATTTCCTAAACAGGCCCAACTTTTTCAGACCACTTGCAGTGACCATTGGGGTCTGGAAGGATTTTCTCCAGACCAATCTCCCAAACAGGCCCAACTTTTTCATATCCTGTGCACCGACTGTTGGGGTCTGGAAAGATTTTGTCCAGACCAGTTTCCCAAACAGGCCCAACTTTTTTGTATCCTTTGCACCGACTGTTGGGGTCTTGAAAGGTTAACCCACACCAATTTCCAAGCTTTAGGGTCTGCCAAAGCCAACAAAGGGCCTGCTGGACTGCTGGGTGGGAGGAATGCCAGCAAGTACTACCACAAACTTCATTTCTACTGCCTTTTACGGGCCTCACTGCACCCCTCACCAACCTCAGGTTTTTGTGAGTTTTGCGCCCCCGCACTTTTTTTTTTTTTTTTTTTCCTGTGGGTCGGAATTTGCGCTCCCCGGCTGCAATACCAACAGTTCGGTGGCACTACCTTTCGCGAGGCCACCAATTCCGTGAGTCCAAGAAATGTGAATAGAACCCCCACTCTTTATAGCTGTATTTAGAGCAACTTCCACTCTAGGTACAGTTGGCAGCCTTCTTTCACTCCAATAGGATGCTCTGTCTTTATAGCTGTATTTGGGGCAAGTTCCAGTCTAGATACAGCAATAACGACCGGGCATTCCATTTGTGCGAAGACTATAGTGTTCGGGAATTCTCAACCAGACTTCACCAAGTCTTGTGGGACTGGCAGATGTACCTCCGAATGGTCGTGGTTCATCTCCGGTTCGCGCTGCTCCGTAGAGCTTGTGGGACGGAATTGGTGAGGTTGATCTCAGGTTGATCTCAGGTTCACGGCGGTCGACAGAGCTCATCAACTGCAGACAGGTTTGTGCAGCTCCGCCGAGCTCATCAACTGCAGACGGGCCAGACTGGAAATTCTTGGTTTTGGCCACCACAAGTTCTTTGTGCGTGGCAAGGACCGAGTTTCGTGAGCTTCTGGGTAGTTTTTCCTGTGATGAGAGCCTCACGACGTGTGTTGGGTTTCGGTAAGTGGTGCACCTGGGCCCCCTACGTCCTTCTAGACCCTTAGGGCTGGATGACGACGACAATCATTTTTCTCCTGAGGAAAATCAAACTGTTTCACAGGCAGGCCGGCACATTAAAATGGGGCGAGTATGAATCCAACAGTCCACAAGGAGACCAGTGCATCCAAATATTCCCATCGATTACACGTATATAAAACCAGCCGCAGTGCGGCGCGTTGAAAGCGTGGCTACAGCCACAGGATTCAGAGGACGCGTCCTAGTACAGGTGTCTGTCGCTGAGTGGTGTACCTATGTAACTGTTAATAAACAGACCTGAGTTCAGATCCTGATGGAATCAGGCAAATAAAATTGGTGCTGTGAATTATCATGGTCAGTCTTTTTCTATGATAATACCCCAAGGCCGTCTCCCTTTCAAAGAAAAAGAAAAAAGAAAAAAAAGAACCTCGCCCAAATCTCGACGAAAAGAACACGGAGGCAATGGGTCCTGCTTGTCTTGCTTCATAATCGGATGAAGAAAACGAAGAACGGAGGCAGGTGGCACCTCAGGTCCCATCTTCCCCCCAAACGCAACGTACTCTCATCATGACTGTATAGTACTGGAAAGATAGTGTGTATACATTGTCATTTCACCGTGACAGCGGGGGTCCGTTCAGCGGACGACAGGTAGGCAGGCAAACGGCCTCGTCTGTCCTCCATAGATCTTCATTATGCGCACACACTCGAAAGTTCCAGCTAAACATTCGGCCGCAAGCGCAGCCAGAAACATCCAGGAAAGCTCTAACCGTGGTCCTACCTACCCGGTAGTCGTCCTGACCCCAACTGGCCTAAGGCCAAAAATCATGTCAGGCATAGGGCCCCACTCCACTACACAACATTCCTGACCCCAACTGGTCTAAGGCCAAAAATCATGTCGGGCATAGGGCCCCACTCCACTACACAACATTCTCAATGTAGCAACATGCAAACCGTGGGGTCAGTTCAAATGTAGATGGACCACGGAGGAGTCCCGATACATTTAGCATGTCGTGTAGTGGAGACATGTTCATAATACTCTGGGTCCTGTTCGAATCCTCTTATATCGAATCAACTTAAAAGATTTGTCCACAAGGCCGAGCCAGCGTACACCACAAATTCATAACAATCTGTGAGGCTCCACAGCCCACGAAGAAGTTTTTGATTCCTACAGGAACATTGCTGCGCCAATGCCTTGGCATCTTCTGGGGCATCTCAGGGGCGCTACCGCATCAGGGGGCCGAGCTAGGCCACTTGCTGCACAGGACTCTCTCCAAGGAAAAACTTTGTTGGAAATTAGGTACTACCACCCCTTCTCCATTCCCATGAACAACATAGAGGGGGTGCCAGACACGCCCTATTTGTGACTGGCGCAGGGGCACTACCGTCGCCACTGCTGCCCAGGACTCTCTAAGGAAAAACTTCGCTGTAGAGTAGTAGGTACTAGTGCTTCTCCATTCTGATGAACAGCAGAGAGAGACCCAGACAAGCTCGATTTCGCTGGCTCCCCGGAGCCATTTCGCTCCGGTCGTCATGTGCCTCCCAACTTTTCGAAGAGGCTCTCTCATTTTCTACAGTTGCATGGGGCCGTGTACCGCCACTTCACCTGAGCCTAAGTTAACAAAAATGCTACCTTCAACGGTCGGTCGCAAACCTCTACCTGTTCTTCTTCTTCTTCTTCTTCTTCTTTTTTTTTTTTTTTTTTTTTTTTTTTTTTTTTTAACCCAGACACACACAGCCCCTTCTTGGGGCACCAGTCCGGTTGCTTATCACCAGCAAGCATAGCATAGCTTACAAAAGCATGCCCCATAGGGGGGGTCCTCTAACTGTTCTTTTTCATAGGGGCTTTCCGTCGGCCCAGGCGAACGCGCATTCCATCCGGCATTACCACCTACACCGAGATGATCCTGACTTAGCTTCGGGTGAATTGGTGTGAGAGACGGATACGGCCTCCTACCGAAGAAGGTAGGGCGATCAGCCCCCCTACAGAAAGGCGAGAGGCTTGGGAGATAGATAGCGACAGATCGGGCGTTGAATTCCGGTGAAGACGCTAATCAATCTTCTCTGTTTCATTCCAATTTTTCACTTATGTCCCAAAAAACTTGGTGTCTAATCTGTGCTGCAAAAAAAAAGACCAGATACATCCAGAGTGTTCGCAGTCAGATACATACATCCAGCATACGACCCCTCTTCCCTTGAACATAAAGCACCCTCACCCTGATCGTACTGAAACGGAAAACAAGTCAGGTACATCCAGAGTGTACTACCTGTACCTTTCACCAAACACAAGGCATCTTCAGCATCACTGTACTGAACCGGAAAAAGAGATCAGTTAGATCCACACGGTACTACCCATCTTCCCCCAAAACATGATGCACCCTCATCATTATCTGTATTCCACCAGGGCCAAGTCCCACTAGCAGCGTTGAGTTTCCGCAATGCCTGAATCTGAACGTGTTTTTGGAGATGTGCAGAAATAGCCTTGAGTTTCCTCAACCGCACATCGCCACAAACATGTCCAGAGTCAGGAATTGAGGAAACTCGACGCTGCTAATGGGACTTGGCCCCCGGAAAGAGGTAGCTCGTGCACACTTGCATGCGTTCAGTCAGTGAGGACGGGCACCCATTACCCCCCAATAGAACACACGGTCATGAACTTTGCATCTTGACTGAAATCTGCCACAAACACAGCTACAACGACCGCGCATTCTACTCAGGGGAAGACGGCTAGTCCGCACGTGGTGTACATCTTCAACTGATTCCTCCACGATGCGCCTTGTGCAATCCAGACCTTGCACCGTGTGCGACAGGAGCAGTATCCGTACATACATTTCCTGTAAATCAGACTCTGCACGGAATCGAACCGGTGATCTCCTACTTGACAGCCTGATTGCTTCACTATGTGCCTTGTACAATCCGGCCTTGCACCCTGTGCGCCAGGAGCAGTATCAGTATATTTCCTGTACTGTACTCAGACTCTGCACGGAATCGAACCGGCGACCTCGTGCTCCACAGCCTCAGTTGCACTGTGTGCGACAGGAGCAGAATATCAGTACAATTCCTGTACTGTAATCCGACTCTGCGCCAAATCGAACCCGATATCTCGTGCATGACAGCCTGATTGCTTCACGATGCACCTGGTACCATCCCGACCGTGCACTCTGTGCGTCAGCAGCGGTACGCGTAGAACAGTACAGTGATTATGCCCGTATTTGGAGCAACTTTCAGTCCACATACAGAAAATAATGACCGTACGTTTTATTGGGGGAAGATGGTAGGCACCAGGACCCACGCCATGCGTGGCGTGTTGCTGGTTGACTGACCGCAAGTCTTCAAAGGGAGTTGTACTCGTGCTGCCGTCTTCCACCGAATACACCGCACGGCCTTTAATCAGCTGCATAGGGGACGATTTGCCGTCTAGGTACATCGATAACGACGGTGCGTTCTACCTCGGGGGGAAACGGTAGCACACCGTCTAGATACAGATAACGACGGCCTTTAATCAGCTGTAAAGGAGACGATTTGCCCTCTAGATACAGCAATAACAACGGCGAGTTCTACCTCGGGGGAAAGCGGTCGCACGCCGTCCAGATACAGCGATAACGACGGTGCGTTCTAGCGATAACGACAGTGCATTCTATTCGGGGCTAGCGATAACGACAGTGCATTCTATTCGGGGGAAGACGGTACCATGACCGGCGATCGATAGAGGACGAGAACCAAAAAGTGTAAACTTTAAATAAATTTAAAAAAAAACGCACACACACACCATTATGTTGGGAACAAGTAATTGGAAGTAGAACTTCTCGGAGGTGGGAGGAAGGGGCGCGAGGAAGCCCTATGTTGGGAAGAAAGCGAGGAAGCGCTATGTTGGGAAGAAAGCGCGGGAGCCACGTCTAAGGGCCTGGCTCCACTGCACAACAGTAGATCCAAACTTCCTTTTTTTGTTCTTTGATCCAGACGTATCAGGTCTAAGAGCCACGCTCCCCTGCACAACATTAGATCCAGATACATTCTGCCTGACTCAACGCTCCAAACATAACGGGATCATTAAGTTGACATCAACAGAATAGTACACCCATTTTGTGACTGTTGAGAAACAGACCTCAGTTCGAATCGTCATGAAATCGAAGGAATAAAATTTCAACTCAGAGTTACCTGGCGTCGGTAAGTTCGATGATGACCCCTGAAGGCTATCGCCCCTTCACAAAAGCGAAGTCTGTGAATTAGAAAAAAAAACAAAAAAACTAAAAACTAATTTTCTGGTACTATCACATCGTGACCCGAAAGAGAAGCCGAGGTATCAAAAAAAAAAAAAAAAAAAAAAAACAGGAGACAGACACTGCACCTTCCTAATGTAACTGCAGACGATTTATGCACCAGTCCGCACAACTACGTCCAGATTCAGGCTTTTTATATACACCCCGCCCCGCCCCCCCTCTTTGCTGGTGAAACCTCGAAGCCATTAATTAGACAACAGCCATTAACAAGGTGCTTTTTTTTCTTCTTCTTTTCTTTTTTGGACCATTTCTCTATTTATGCGTGTCCTCCTGGCAAAAAAAAAAAGCAGGTGCCATGCTAATCTCCTTTCTCTGTATCATTCCCATAGTAACGGATGTCCCCCCAGGGACCAATAAGGTGCTTTGGTAACGATGCTTTATAGGATCCAAGGCTCGCGAGCCTGGACCTCTGTTTGTTTGTTTTTTTGGGAACTGTGGCGTTTCAAAGTGGCCTGCCACTTTCGTTTTTTTTAATCCCTGTTTTTGAAGGGCAATTCTATTTTTAAAAAAAGGGTAATTCTTTTAAGCTCATCCAAAAGCGCGATATTATTACTAGTAAGATACGATGATCATTCATCTGACCGGCCCCATGTAATTCATAATTATTTTATTCATAATTATTTTATTCTGTTCATCTGATTGCATCTGGATTCGATTCGAGCTTGGGTCTGTACTTAAACAATTTCATGACCGAGGCCCGTTGGTGGTCTGCCACTGTGGCTACCGGCACAGGCCCGAATTGAAATGTGGTTWCCTTTTTYTTAAAAAAAAAAAAAAAAAAAAAAAAGCTGTTACCTCGTATAGCGCGGTAATAGCACTACCGTCACTTATAGGTTCGTGTGAATCAACTACAGCAGTGATTTACCCAAAACTACCGCACAAAAACTGGTTCGTGTAAGAAGCACGGAAACTATAGAACAAGACATGTCCAGGGGGGGAGGGGGGGGGAGGAGAGGAACACGCACAAAAACTGGTGTCCGCATCGGGCAGACCAAAAGCAAATTAAAAAAAAAAAACTTGAAAATTTTCAAAAAAGGGGAGAAAACACCCGAAAAGAGAAAGTCTGCAGAGGCATGGAGAGACCAACGACCGATGATTTGTGCTAATACATCGATAGAATCCAGACCTCTTTTTCTTTTTCTTTTTCTTTCTTTTTTTTCGGTAGATGATCAGTTTAATATCCACCACGGTTTTACTATCATCACCCGATTCCACCCAAAAACAGTCCAACCTCTCAAGAACATTCCCTCCCCTTTCCCAACCACCAGCATGAGAGAGAAACAACCGGCCTAATAGATTCGTTAAGGAAGCGTTCAGATTCGATGACGATGATACCTGAAGTCCGTCGCCCTTTATTAAAAACTAATTAATTAATTAAGTGAGAGAAATGGATTCTTGACATATCGCCGCGATTGGACTATAGGCCTCGCTCCACCACTCACCACATGAACAACGACAAAAACTATGGGGGGTGCAACTATGGGGGGGTGTGTATCTTTCCGTGTTCTAGTGGAAGATCCGTTCTCTTTTTGCACATTTTGCTGAGTGCCGCCGCGAAGGCCCTGGCTCTTGCTATCTCAAGTCCGTCGTCCTTCTGTACACGCGTTTTCCGTTCAGCGCCCAAGTTCCATGACCGGTAACAGTGTTCGAGTTTCATCAACGCTCGAATCTGGACGTGTTTGTGGACAAGTGCAGAAAAAATCGCGTTGACTTTCATCAACCGCACATCTCCGCAAACACGTCCAGATTCCGGCGTGTTGAGCAAACTCACCGCTGCTGGTGGAACTTGGCCTTGACTAATTTCCAGCAGCCCTTTTTTTTTTTCTTTTTTTTTCCCAATAAACACATGAATTCATTACAAATGCCAACACAGAAGGCCGGGAATCCCCTCCACATCTCAAGCCGGGGCCGCGTCCCACTAGAAGCGTTCAGTTTCCTTAACGGCTGAATCTGGACGTGTTTGTGGAAATGTGAAGAAATCGCGTCGAGTTTCCTCAACCTCACATCTCCGTCCAGATTCATTCGTACATGAGCAAACTCAACGCTGCTACCGACTTCCCCCGAACATAACACACACGCGCTGTATTCGAGTTTTCAAAAAAAACAGTCGATGATTCGAATATTCTACTATACCAGCTGTTCAAATAGAACACCCGTGCGTTGTCTTTCTATTCGTTTGCAACACATGCACCTTATGTTCGGGGGAAGACGGTAGTCGGACTTGGCCCCCCGAGACTGGGGCCATTTACCCAGATTCGGCTGCGCTGGAAACAGGGGTCCCGCAGGCAGGCATTCAAATTCTTTTTTTTTCTTTTTTTTCTTTTTCTTTTTTTGGCATTAAAATTCGACCACAATGGATTCCTGAAATAGAGAAAAGAATTGTCCTTCGGGACATCCCTTAAAATTGGAACGATACAGAGAAGATTAGCATGGCCCCGGCGCAAGGATGACACGCATAAATCGAGAAATGGTCCAAATTTAAAATTAAATAAAATAAAAGGAAATAGCGAAGAAACGTTTTCGGCTTGCCTAGCCTCCTCCACGTGGCTGCGCCGCGATACATCATCCATCACGTAACTGTGTTTAAAAAATAAAAATAAAAACAGTAGAAGTTCCTAGAGTCGTGTCCGTTAACGCGCCACGATTTTAGGAAAAGTACGAGCCACTACAGGAGCGTCCAAATTCATCCGAGTAAAAACGTTTCTACTCTATTTTTATTCCCGTGGTCGATAGCTTGGACAAGTACTGGTGCACGGCAGTTCGAATCCTGCAGGACGAACCCCACAATAAACGAATACGACAAAAC
>BFEA01000002.1:1054723-1069551 GCA_003427395.1 Chara braunii
ACACACACACACACACACACACACACACACACACACACACACACATTAGTGTAGTAGTGTCACACACAGAGACACACACATTAGTGTAGTAGTGTCACAGAGGCAGAAAATCGCACAACGTCCTGTCTTTTTCTTCCACTTTCGTTTTTTTTTAATTCCAATGAGTTCCGGCTTCCACCAATCCCAGCGTCCACGTATCAGTCGCTCAGCACGTTCCTTAGTGATGGCATTTCAATTCCTCTCTCTCTCTCTCTCTCTGTGTGTGTGCGTGTGCGTGCGCTGTCGAGCGCATCGGTCCGACACCGCATCAGGGCAGCGCGGGACCCTCCCGGCCGCGTCACGCAGGAGTTGGATCATATCCTTCGTCGCGAATATACATGGAGCTTCCGCAAGCCGCTCCGTCCGAGTGCGCCACCCATACCTCTCACGAGCCCCTACAACAGGATAGGGCCTATGCGAGGCACGACTTACCTCCACGTTACGGGAGCTGTCACCTCCCTTCGGTGGGCATATCCCCACTGCGCTACCAGTCCACGGTACGAAAGCTAATCAGTTGCAATCGCAGAGGTGGACCAGCCGAGGGCGTTTCTCGTTCGCTGTAGCATAGGGGGTACGCGCGGTAATACGCCTCTATCGGACCCGCATGCGAACCGTCATCTTGGGGGGGGGCTGAGGTCCCAAGCGCGGTTCGTTGCCAGTCGACTAGGACGTATCCCACACACCACGCGCACACCGCACAAAACAAAACACGCACACACACATACATACACAAAACGGCACAACTTAAACAACGCGACAACGCTCCTAGCCCCTCGGTAGCCGTCCCATAACTTTCCAATGCGGAATTCGGATAGGCGTCGCGCGTGAGACTTTAATATAAAACCGCGCGGACGCAGGGCTACCTCATATTGACTCGCAATGCAAGCGTACGCAAGCAGTCGCGATGATGGCGTACTATGTAGTGCCCATAATCAAGCGGTCCCTCGTGGATCGGAGTACCGCTTATGACACTCAAGTGTCAGACTCGAAGTGTCGTTAGGGTCTAACCCTTCACGACATTGCACGGCTAAAGGAATAGCCGTGCAGCCGCCACGAGACCTCCGGCCTTTCGTCCAATCTGCCCGCACGCACCTGGGCCGATTCGTCGCCCAGGTTCAGTTTTCCCCCTGACATAGTGCATCCACCGAACGGCAGCGGACCTCGCAGCGGCCAGCCTCCACCCGACAACCTCGAGGGATATTACGAAGGAAACTACTACCTGGCCTGCTTGATAAGCTTACCCCCCCCCCCTGGCTCTAGTTCTGATCGTGGATCTCTGCTACCGCGCAAGGGCTCCCAGGAGATCTGCTTTCCACAGGCTTTTGGTATTCCACTCAGCGCAGCGCGCGGTCCCACAGCCGCGCGAGTCCGTCATTCTTAGACCACCAGTTCAAACGGTGTGCCCCTGCCGTGTTTTCGCGTCCCCATACGGACGCCATACTTAGTAATCAAAAAAAAAAAAAAAAAAAAAAAAAAAAAAAAAAAAAAAAAAAAAAAAAAAAAAAAAAAAAAAAAAAAAAAGCGGGCGGTAANTCAAACGGTGTGCCCCTGCCGCGTTTTCGCGTCCCCATACAGACGCCATACATAGTAATAAAAAAAAAAAAAAAAAAAAAAAAAAAAAAAAAAAAAAAAAAAAAAAAAAAAAAAAAAAAAAAAAAAAAAAAAAACGGGCGGTAACCGGACAGGGACCACATCACCCCTCCTTCCCTGCCCGTCAGCCCCACGTTTTGCCCCGCGGCAGCAAAAGGCGAGGGGGATAGCTCCACAAGCCCATCAACCCCTCAAGCCTTATCGCCACGCTCCTCTGCTTCCTTGCCGCATGCCCTTGGCCTCGATCCCTGCGTCTGCTGCGTACCAGTCCGGTGCTGTAACCTATAGGGCTAAGCCCAAGCTTGGTACCAGCAGGCCTGACACGCCTTATAGAGAGGTAGCGCACGGCCCTTGGGGCCAAGGAAACACCCTATACCACTTCCTAACCCGTACTCCCTCACATGTCCACACAAAAAAAAGGGGGTCACGCCTACCCTCCGAACATGCCGCCGTTACCCTTATCCGAACTGAATCCATCAGGTCCCATCATTTGGATTCTGCGTAAGTCCACACAGGCTCACTGGATCGTCCACCGTACCACGCGAAACTAGAAAACAACGCACTCGTAGTTAATTAGTTAAAATTAAGACAAACCAATTTGTCATAACGAAGCACGCTGGCCGAAATCCACGCCGCGTCTTCCATCGTGATCAAAGAGTGAAAAAAATCATGTGCGTCCTGAACCTGCGCGCACACACTCTTTACTCTAGTCAACCACCTAGTCGACATAAATTACAGACGCAGCCGCGCCTAGCGCGCCATACTTAAACTTTAAACCAAACTGCTTTCTGTCGTTTGCAAAGACCAGGGCGGATACCCTTGTAAGGGTATTTGCACCGACAGCGCGCGAACCAGATTTTGTTGCAAAGGCTGGTGATCAGATTGATCTCCTCCTCCTCACGTTTACCTCCTCCTTTCGTCACCATGCACTCCATCCTCACCCTCTCCCTCTCCTCACCAACCTCAGTCCCTCCTGTTCTTTCCTCCATCAGTCGTCAACGAGGTAGAGCTTCCAGTGAAACCCTTGTATGACTCCATGTGATTTCATAGATGACTGCAAGGGGTCAGAGGGGCACAAGATCGCACAGCCTCCTGTCTTTTTCTTGTTTTAAAAATATTCCAATCAGTTCCGGCTTCCACCAATTCCAGCTTCCACGTGTCAGTCGTTCAGCACGTTCCTTAGCGACGACATTTTAACTTTTTTTTTTTTTCTCTCTCTCTCTCTCTCTCTCTCTCTCTCTCTCTCTCTCTCTCTCTCTCTCTCTCTCTCTCTCTCTCTCTCTCTCTACGCAGGCGAATTGTATCCTACTTCCCCTCACACCCACACCGATACCTGGATGTCGATCCCGTCTGGTTGAGCCTCCCAATCCATGAAGCTCATTCATCGTCTCTTCTCCTTCCCCTTCTACTTCCTTCCTTTCTTCCTTCCTTTCTCCTCTTCCCTTCCATCTTTCCCATCCTCCTTCCTCCTCCTCCTCCTCCTACCTTTTTTCTCTTCAGAAAAAGTACATCTATATAGCCACATCACTGGCTAGCCCCTTCTGCAAACCAAACGACACCACTATATCCCCCTCCTCCTCCTCCTCCTCATCCTCATCTTCCATTTCCTCGTTCCTTCCCCCCTAGTTTTCCCTCGCGCCTCCTTCTCCCTTTTCCCTCCTCCTCCCTCTTTTCTCTTCACAGGAAATAAATCGATCTACCCCCTCGCTGGCTAAACAATTCCAAACCATAAACAAAAGCCCCATTCTAATTGATTTTGACTAAAAGTCTTAAGCGAAGGCTATAACTGAAGAGTGCGTAACATCTCTCTCTCTCTCACAAAAAAAAATAATAAAAAAAAAATAAAATAAAAAATTCTATGTTTTAGTAAAGGTCTTAAATGAAAACTATAATTGAAAGGTAGAAGTGATATCACAAATGAAATGTGCAAAATTGTGTCTTTACTAAATGTGCGAAATTGTGTCTTTATTCACATGCTTACAGGCAAAAGAAGAAACAGTTATTCAACAAACTTCAAACAATCAAAACATCAAACAAGCACAGGTAAACTATTTTGTTTTTTTTGTTTTTATGCAATTGAATGAAACCTACACACATCATTGGTGAACTCAGTTCACACTAATGACCAGACACCAAATTGGTCTATGTTCCCGTTTCTCAAATACTACAAAACACATTCCTCAAAACACTTGTGTAACTTTCACCTATATGAAGGCTTTGACCACATCAAAGGCTCTGATTTATCAAAAACAAAATTGACTTAGTTATGTAGTAGTGGCAAGTTGGCTAAAGGCCCTAAATGAAGGCTATAAGCGAAAGATGCAAAACATAAGGGAAGACCCTAAGTCAAGGCCCTATCCAAAGGTTGTAACTAAAATATGAAAGTCCTAAGCAAAGGACCTATGTGAAAGTTGTGGCCAAAAGGCAAAGGCCCTAAGTGAAGGTCAGGCTCAATCTGGCCGTAAGTGAAGGATATAAGCGAAATATGCAAGCCATATGGGAAGGCCCTAAGCGAAGGCCTTATAAGGGAAAGATGCAAGACATATGAGAAAGTCCTAAGTGAAGGCCTTATGCAAAAGGTTCTAACTAATAGATACAAGCCCTAACAAAAAAACATAGGTAAGACTTCGGATAAAAACACACATGCTTACAAGCAAAAGAAGAAACAACTATTTAACAGACTTCAAACAATCAAAACATCAAACCAGCACAGGTAAACTTTTTTTTTTTTTTTTTTTTTTTATGCAATTGAATGAAAGCTACACACATCATTGGTGGACTCAGTTCATATTAATGGCCATACACCAAACAGGTCTACGTTCACATTTCTCACATACCAGCGAAACACATTTCTCAAAACAGTAGTGTAACTTTCACCTACATGAAGGCTTTGACCACGTCAAAGGCTCTGATTTCTCAAAAATAAAATTGACTTAGTTATGTAGCATTGGCAAGTTGACTAAAAACCCTAAATGAAGGTTATAAGCGGAAGATGCAAGACATAAGGGAAGACCCTAAGTGACGGCCCTATGCAAAGGTTGTAACTAAAATACAAAAGCCCTAAGCAAAGAATCTATGTCAAAGTTTTGGCCAAAAGACAAAGACCCTAAGTGAAGGTCAGGCTCAATCTGGCCGTAAAGGAAGGATATAATCAAAAGATGCAAGCCATATGGGAAGGCCCTAAGTAAAGGCGATATAAGCGAAAGATGCAAGCCATATGGGAAGACTCTAAGTGAAGGTCTTATGCAAAAGGTTGTAACTAAAAGAGACAAACCCTAACCAAAAGTCATTAGTGAAACTTTTGACCAAAAGACAAAGACCCTAACTGCAGGCCATATTTGATTCTAAACGATTTTCACTAAACGCCCTAAGGGAAGACTTCATCTAAAAACTGCAAGACATAAACAAAATCCCTAAGAAAAGGCCTTGTCCAAAGGTTGTACTTGAAGACAAAAGCCCTAACACACAGATACAAAAACACACTAAAAAAATGCAAGTCATTTTATGCAAAGGTTGTAACTAAAAGATAAAACACATAGCCCAAGGTTATAAACAAGCTACTTTATTATAAATGTTTTTCACTAAAAGCGCTAAATGAAGACTTCAACTAGAAACCCAAAAACATAAGCAAAAACCCTAAGAAACACTTGATTAATTTTTTTTTTTTTTCATGCATTCATTTTTAAATTGAACTAGTACCCCATACTAAAGATAAACATATATTGTGGTTGTTTTTTTTTTTTCTCGTTTATGTTTTGATGTTTTTATAGGTTTGTGAGAGACGATGATGAATACAACAAGTACAAACAACCAGTTGTCACGTTATCTAGACCAACCTCAAGCCTAAGAAGAAAAACAAGCTCGCACACAACAAATCATTCATACTTTCACAAAAGAGATTCTCGACTACATCGAACAAACAGAAAAAGATACATAATAGATCATCATTGAAAAAGGATTACTAGTAAACATAGAAACACGAGAGTATTTAAACAAGTAATTATTTGATCTTTATGAATATTTAAACAAGTAATTATTTGATCTTTATTTGGGAGACATAAATCAGCTAGACGAAGTTGAAGTTGTTCATGCAGCTTTACAAGATAAAGATGCAGTTGCTCGCTTTGATATTCTACCATTATTAAGACAAACAACAGTTTATGATTTGATATTGCAACATGAACTGCCGACAATTGGATCTTCTATTACATTTAAACGATGCACAAAACGTTGTCGCGGCAGATACCCTGACAAGGGTATTTGCCAGGGGTTTTCAACGTCGGACGTTGATGAGACCAACGTTGCCAAAAGTATATTCAGACCTGACTTGTGACTTACATACTAAAATTTTTCGAACGTTAGTCCGAACGCGTGTGGCGTCCAGGGGTAACGAATGTGTATGGTAATGCTTCGCTTTTGTCGAAGCCGCAGGAATATGCAGACATTGGAACGAAGAAACGAAACCTATTCTACCTAGAGTAAAGTCAGCCGCGCGATTCAGGGCCTAAAGAGGCTAAAAAGTGGGGATGCGCCGGGTATAAGGCTGCGGCGCAGAAGGAATGAAGAGTTTTTTTATTTGGCCACGGAGCTTGACATTGAGCCACGGGGCTCATAAGCCGATGTCACGCTGCCTGCCAACGGGGTAAGGCCTGCCAGGAAGGCCTTCAAGGCCACGAGCGGGCAGGCGCGGCTTGCCGAGCCACAGGCAGGTACGGCTTGCAAGACCATAGGTAGGCAGGCATGGCCTACCGAGCCACAGGCAGGTACGACCTGCAAGGCCACGATATGGAGGATAGGGACTGGGCGATGCAACAGAAAAATTGTGAGTTTTTTTTTGGGCGGTTTATCATATGCGGGCACCCTTTTTAAACTGTTGGTTTCGTGTTAATAAATAGTTTGCCGGAGGTAGTCTCATGTGTTCCACCAAAAGTGAAGGAACTCAACGTTGATAACATATGTCATAAACATGTGACACTGTGTTAAACACTTTTTCAATTGATGAAAAATTGTTGATAAGTTGTTTATAAGTTGTTGTAATGTTGTTTACAAGTTGTTTAAATGTGTTGAAATGTTGTTGAAATGTTGTTTAAATGTGATGAAATGTTGTTTAAATGTTGTTTAAATGATATGAGAGAGAGAGAGAGAGAGAGAGAGAGAGAGAAAGAGAGAGAGAGAGAGAGAGAGAGAGAGAGAGAGAGAGTCATTATCCCTCCTGTACTGATGATGGAAGAAAACTTGCCCTGTTACTATTTATATTATTCGGGGGTCTATGTAGCTCCTGTGAACCTTGAATGCAGCTGCAAAGGCAAATGTCCACAGGGGTGTCAAAACGATATTGAAACGCAGGTTGGCTACCGGGTGCCAATTTCCAGCATCACTCACATGCACGACAAGAACATGGCACGCAGTAGTCAACCACTTATGTACTTCTCGCCCAGTATTAAGATGAACATATTTTCTAGTGTCTTCTCAATACTGCTTCAAGACATCATATTGAACATTTTTGGGAGTCTGTAATGCGTTTTCTGCAAACGAACCAAATGATTCGTGTTTTTGCATAATGAAACGCTGACATATTTTGGGCCACATTACACACGACACAGTGTGTATCCTTGCAAGACAAGCAACCATGTAAACAATAAATTGATGGTGAGAATGTGAGATGCGAGACGTAAATGCCACGTGATGGTCGAAACACATCCACGACAGGACTTGTACAAAAACCACTCATTAAATAAAACATGTTTGCTTATTGTACACTCAACCCTAAGGGTTCTCCAGAGTCTTTTGTTTTCGCATAACAACTCTATCCTGTCTCTCTCTCTCTCTCTCTCTCTCTCTCTCTCTCTCTCTCTCTCTCTCTCTTATATTTTACATTTTGGTCCTCATTGGCTTAGTGTCATGCCACTGACTGTGAGTGGAGGTGCAACTCATGTCCCCTACAACACCGTTACCACTGTCTTCTCCCTATGTTCCACCCCCAACCCCCGTCCATCTACATGCGGACCCCTTCTTTTCCTTTTCACGGCCTTGCGCACAAACTTTCTTCGTTTCTCTCTCCGCCCGCACGTTTGTCGTCGGTGGGCGCAATGAACTCAAGTTCAAAATCATCATCTATTGTAGTCATGTTATTGGCGTCTCCCCTCCGTACAGCAGGCAATCCGACTCTGTACAATGCGACGGCCTTCTCTGCAACAGAAACAGCACGGTCGAGCTTGAAGACAGAAAAACTTAAAACGGTGTCTCGGGAGCGGAGCGACGCAGCAATCTCTTTCTTGATAGTTGAAAGTTTTTGTATTTGGTCCGCTGCCTTGCTGGTCTTTGCCGTTTGTTCGACTTCAGTTTTCAGTACCAGTTCCGAAAATGCAAGTTGCTGCAACGTTACACCGAGGTTGATGTCATCCCTTCTCATTTGAAAAACTTTTGTAAGTGCCGTCTTGAAAGGAGATGCGCCCCATGGATCATTGCCGCTCCTCCATGTTGTGTTCCCTTTCATCATTGTCCGCATCCTGTTGCGAGTCGGAAGCTGGTGGTCCGTTTGGGCCGACCGGACCAGCGGCAGACCTTTTTCGGCCCAAAACCAATGTCTCAATTGTGAAGATATCTCACCGCGGACTGTTGTCATAATCCAATTGCATTCCCCGATCACTGCTCGGATTCCGTACGTTGCCACGTGCAACCGTAGTCCTTCCTCTACATCTTCTCCTATCGATTTCGCAGTTGTTTGCAGTGCCGTGAAAAAAATGTCCTCCGTTGGGTACAGCGTGGCATCCTTTGCTTCAGAAAAAACATTTGCCACCGAACGAAACAGTTTGTCTTTCATTTTCTTTGTAAAACCCCCGGTTTGTTGCTCTGTTGGTTCGCAAGCATTGCCTCTACCGGTGCTGCTTCGCCTACGCAAATTGGTGCAATCATGGAAAAAAATACAAAAATAATAACAAATTATTGATTTAGTAATAAGAAGACCCTCCGCGATACGTGTTCTATGTGTTGCAATCACAAACAAACATAAGACCGTCAACTCCCCTGACATACCCTCCTCCGAATACACTTCGTAACACCTCTCATAAAGACCCCCTCCCAACGGCCCCCTCCCCTTCCCCCCCTCCCCCCCGTGAACCTCGTCGTTTCTGCGGCATGCAACAACGACTGTGCTGTGCATAAATAGTGGTGTCTTTATAAGGTGCCCTTCATCTTACCCTGTAGCGGTACATTCTCCCTCTCCACAATTTGTTTGTCGTTCGATGAAGTCTCCGGTGCGCCTCCCTTTTTCTCATCAGTTCCACATTGTGCACTGTTCTCAGGCGGTACATTCTCCCTCTCCACAATTTGTTTGTCGTTCGATGAAGTCTCCGGTGCGCCTCCCTTTTTCTCATCAGTTCCGCATTGTGCACTGTTCTCAGCAGATGTAATCTCTCTTTCTTCGTCTTCACTGTTGCCTTCYTCTGCCTCTCCGCCCTCCTCGGATYTGTCCTCTCCCTCTGCCTCTTCTCCCTCCGGATCGCTCTCCTCTGCATCGACATCATGGTGACCGTCACTGTTGTCACCTTCTCCTCGTTCTTGCATTCTCTCGTGTTCTACTTCTTCTGACATTTCTTCTGACATTCTCTCTGTGGTTCGTAAATCGTATGACCCTCAGAGGTCGATTGCTTCAGGACTCCTATCTTTTCTGTATATTATTTTTTTCTTTGTCCTCAGTTGTTGACTCTGTGTTTTTTCTTCTCGTTTTTTCTTTTGTGGCGCTGTCGGAGGCTGCCTCTCGAGGTTGCCGTGTCCCTTCCGCAGCAAGGGAGTTGCGGCAGGTAACTTGTTGTGTGCGAGCAGTTTCCCACTCTGCTTTTTTCTCGGCGGGACAGAGAGCACAACTTCTGTTCTACAGACTATGTTCGTCTCCCGTCTCTTGAATCGGGGAATATCCCTGATGGTATGTCTTTGCTTGACARTCTTCTGRCCTTCCTTTGCTGTCCTCTCCCCCTTCTCTCTCCCCCMTGTGGWCTTCAAGGTCTTGCACAGATCCTCGTACCTTGGCTTCGGAGCCATTCTCTTCACGCTTATTAAAAGTCTCTGACATGCATGAATTCACAAACACTCACGCTAGACATGGAATGATTTTATATTATACAACGACCATTTGTCATCCACCACCCCAGGCGAGATTTTCACACGCAGGGAGAGAGACAGAGAGAGAGAGAGAAAGAGAGAGAGAGAGAGAGAGAGAGAGAGTTTTTTTGCCGTTATGACACGAAAGACGATATTTTTTTCTCTATTACATCACGCATTCATCCATCGACTGAGCGCAGAAGTTGGCTACTGCGTGTCGATTGGCTTCTCTACGACGTGTGAGTTCTGTATATTTGCACGCGGTTGTCAACTTCGTGTTTCCTGATCTCACGGTTTCTATCATGCCCTCGTATTTATGAACATCCACTCCGTGTTCCGTCTATAAGATCTCTGAAAACATTTTCTATGTCACATGCTGCTGCGGTGTTATATCATTTTGCCTCGACAGCACACTGCGCAAAGCGCTGTACCATTGACTGACGAAATATGTCGACCGTTTGGTCGTTAACCTCCATCGCGCTAACAACTTCTGTTGTATATTTTGCGGCAATGTTCGTTTGCTTACTCTGTTTTGCTAGCTTTCACATCAATTAAGCTGCCACGCAACAAACGTAAACACCACAGTCCGACGTATTGGTCTGTTGCGAACATTCAGCGTACACTATCTTAGATCCAAGTAGATCTCTCCATGTCACCCACGACGTGTCCACTTTGTCGGGAGTCAACACCCCTGCTTTGTCTGCCTCGCTGAGGTATTCATACCACAAAAATGTGCGCAACGCCTTCTATTCCTGTCGACCGCTCTGTTGAAAGGAATCGATGACGATTGAAACAGGTCGTTTCTGGCCATCGTTGTCCTCCGTGACTGCCAAAAACTGGCCGACATTCAGTAGCAAGAGCAATTTCCAATGGTTTTCGTGATTCACAGGGATGAGAACAACACTTGTTGTTCGCAGTTCATTGCTTATTCGACGTAGCTTTGGCGATGTACTCTTGATCCTCTCCTGCCATCCCGCTTTCACGACATAAACATTCTGATTGGCGATGACTGCGGGGTGCCAGAAAGATGTGCAAACATGAAGTGTCATATTGTCTCCGTCTAGAAAATGTTCGTCATAGACGGACTGTAAGTACATATCGATCACGTTATCGTTCAGCCACTGCTTGGCACCCAATCGCAATACGTCCCGTTTTGTTATCGATATGGCGTGTCTTCTTGATTTCCACGTGAACGGGAACAAGTGTTCCTCGTCCACTCTCTTGGGTCTCTTTCCAGCCTCTGCAGTCATACCCGTCGACCGATTGCCTCCTGCAATATTGAACAAAGGTTCATGCACCATCTGAGGATATTGGGCGTCATCTGTGGTCATCATCTGATACATTTCCGCTTACCAAGGGTCCTCCAGTATCCTCTTCCATCGATTCACTGATCTCTCACTGCTCAATGGGAGGAACGGTTCGGTGACAGTTGGTCCACATGAGTGTTCGTCATTCCTTGCTGTTTCTGAACTGTCCGTCGCTTTGGAGCCCATGATACAATCGTTGCCATCTACCCCCTCGTGGATTTTGTCAAACTGGCTCATCTGAATAACCCTTATTCTCCGTCGTACAACAGATGTGACAACTGATGGCAGTGTCAGTCTAAATCGGCTTCTCAGCAATTCCTCAATACGCTTATTTTCCGGTTTGCTGTCTTGCCATTTCTTCCAGTGCAGATTGTTATTGTGGCGTTACCTCAACCTCAACCTTTCCTGTTCACATGACAGTCACATGGCCATGAACCACATCTCGTCAGTAACTTGGCAAGTATAGACATGGGTTGACCAGTGCGTGCCACCTCCCACTTTTTAAGTCCACGTTCGCCATACATGTGCACGCAGTAGTCAACTCTGAAGTTACCTTCGTCATACACACTGGTTTGATGCACCTTTCTCTACATTGCTGTGTAAGATGACATAGAAGCTATGCAACAGTGGTCTGAAATGCAGGCTCCGCGCTCGAAAAATCTACCGATGTTCGGACTCCATCTTTACCAAATGACTATTGTTGTTCAAACGCTTCTCTCTCTCTCTCTCTCTCTCTCTCTCTGTAAAAGAAAAACAAAAGTTGAGTGCATGCTGTAGTATAACATTGCAACTGCGCCCACCACTTATTGTTCTCGAAAAAACGATCAGCCTTTTAATTTTTGTTTTTTTCACAATGAGTAATTCCCTGTACACTTCTAGAGTACATATCTATTCAAGAAAAAACTGTCCTCCCTCTCTTTTGCATGCTTCTTCGAGCCCCACTGTGGTTTACAAAAATGAGGAACAATGTGAACGGTGTCAATGATGATATCAATCGTTATGACGCTATTGTGCTGATGACCGTTCACCTTCTCCCATTGCAACTTCTTACAACCTGTTGTGTGTTCCCTTTCGCTATCCACCTCTTTGTACCATTGCATGAAACAACACTTGTGCATCTCCGCAACACCACCTGTGCAAGCGTTCATGACGAAAAACATGGCTACTGATGCATACCATATGTTGTCATTGCCACCTCTCACTGCAACATCGCTGTGCACGGCTCTCCCGTGGAACTGTGGTGAAGCTCTTGCCGTCTGAACGCTTGCGCCCCTATGCGTCCCGTCGTATGTGCAGGCGATAGTCAAGTGTGTTCGAGTGTGTATGACTTGGTCATCAGATGGAGGTTGACAACCCATCTCTGTCATGAACGTCGTAAGTGCAGCTCGAAAATCCTCTCTGCGGGGAAGCTCATTAAGTATTCTCAACGCCGCATCCCTCATACCCTCTACGCCTGGCAAATGCACATCGTCCATCTAGAACCACCGGAGTTGTAGAGTTGCTGTGTCGCCCGCTGCCAGGGTATTACTTCCGGTGGCCATGCACTCTATCACGGATGACCAATTTTCTGCCGACCTCTTCCTGCGTTTTCTCACACTCTCCATCTCATCCTGCAAAGCCAAGGAGCGTCGGACATGATTCACCATCTGGGAAGTAGCCTTACGCTTGTTTGATGACAAATATGATTGTTTGCAGAACCTCTGATGATTATGCTCCCACACATCAGTTGCGAACGTGTCAGGAAAACCAGATCGCTCTATGCTTGTTCTCAAATGCATAAGGTCATGCAACTTCGAAATTTTCCAATCAGAGGTTTGATATTTTTCCATCTTCGTTTTTATACTAGTTATGAAATCACCTATCAATGTGTCACAAACATCGAGAGAGGACGCTGTGTGGGTTGACTTACGAAAYACGTGTATGTACATTTCCATGAGTTTRATGAAACAAGCRRAAATGGATTTGYCTGTYGCACGTGGGATGATATYACAAATAATAAACACGCAAACTGTCATAACAGACCGATTTTGCTTCGCTTCAAATCGTCCTTCCCTTGAAAAGAAATCACAACCTGTGGCTACGGGTAACACAAGCTGCGGGTATGTCCGTGTGAATCTCTCACTGATGCTCTGCAACCTCGCATCCATCTCGTGCAATATCTCGCTTTGCGCGGTATCTGGCAACTTCTTATAAGCAGCTGCCTTGAATGCATCTATCATATGCAAAAAAATATCGTGTTTAATGGTGTGCATACGGTCTGGTTGCAAAGCGAGATGGTAATCTAGTTCAGGATCGTCACCATGCGGACCCCTGTAGAATCCCCATAGGCCGTTCTCTTCAACATGCTTATGCATGTCCAATTCTGACATTCGTGCCTCAGCAGCACGACGAATGTCGTTGTCCCCACTGTTGAAGCAGTCCACGACAAGTTGCGTCTCTATCGTCTGCGATCTCCTGCAGTTGGTGAAATCGGCGATGACATCCAAATCGTCTTTGGACACTGTGCATGTTGGACAACTACCGAATTTCACAGTTGCAAGGGCACACCTTTCAGGATAGTCCTGTATATAGTTAATGACGAAAGGGTGCACTGTTATCTCACCGAACCGCTCCGTTGTTACCATCATGCCGTCATGGGATGCCTCCTTTGCGGACTGCAATACTGTTGACAACGCTTTATGCAATATCACAGTTTTCCGTTTTCTAAACGCGGTGGAGTGCGGACCCCATCCCTTGTCACGTGGCCGGTGTTGAAGCACTGGAAGATACGCAAGCAGTGTGACATCTGATGGGCGATGGGCGATTGACATCATCAGAGGATACGCTGTCTGCTTTTGATGACCGTCTACATGAGTCTTGTCTGAATACAGAGACAGAGGGATGACATAACGTGTTCTACCATTCGTGTCCACACCGTTGTCCGCTCTGATAACAGTTTGGACATGGTGACTCAACTGCCCCGTGCGAGAGTCGCAGATTTCGATGTCCTCCCTGGGATGTTGTATTTCGAGGCAAGACACCGTTTCAACGTTGTTCAGTGCAGCACGCACGAGGTCAGCGAACGTTGTGCGCCAGTCGCGGTACCACAGAATGACATGCGCTTCTTCGGACCAATCATCACTGCGTAGATTCTTCTCTTGCCACCCTGCAGCTTCAGCCTGGCGGCCTGCCCATGTTAGACACTCACAACTGTTACGAAATGCGATATCTCTGGGGTCAAATCTAGGATTTTTGAGGAGTGACAACAGACAGTCAACGTCAGTTTGGGACGCCCACACCGCCCCTACACGAGAAAATCAATGCCGCTAGTTTGCGGGAGTTGTCGAATGCCTCTGCGTGTTCTTCTTGCTGTTCTTCGGATGCGCAGTCCGCTTGTACATCAGGAGGGGGCTCAACCTCCTGGCTTTCCCTACTGACCAGGTCAATGGGACCACTATTCGACGGTCCGCCGTTGACCTCCCCAACTATCTCTTCTGTCGTGCTCCTCTCTTCCACAGTGGAGGGACATGCCCGCGCTCGGTGCGAGTTCATCGTCTGCAATGACATGAAAGGTCGGCCACGGTCACACATGTGATTCGCGGCTTCCATTGCATCTACGTGCGAGGTCTTACGAATTACTGTCAGTTAAGACCTACCGCCGATAGAGGATGCGTATTTGGTCCCAAATTCATGCGTTCCTTTCACACTCCCCCCTTCCCCTGTTCCCCCTCTACCTCACATCGACTCAACACCGCTGCTGTGCACTGCTCACTGATTCGAAGACAACGACAACATTCAAACTGAAATTAAAAT
>BFEA01000002.1:1090303-1102080 GCA_003427395.1 Chara braunii
CTCTCTCTCTCTCTCTCTCTCTCTCTCTCTCTCTCTCTCTCTCTCTCTCTCTCTCTCTCTCTTTCTCTTGTCTCCCTAATTTTTTATATGCCAAGGTCAAATAGTATGTAGGCAAGTCTGAAACTATGTGAGCAAGGTCTAAAGTTATGTAGGCAAGGTCTCATACTATTTCAGCAACGTTTGATGTTTGTAGCACTATGGGGTCTCGAACTATGTAAGCAAGGTTTAATCTTATGTCTGCAAAGTTTGATATTAGTATCAGTATGAGGACAAGGTTTGATGTTGTGTAGCAAACCAACACAACACTAGCCACTCTTCTTTCACCTAGCTCAGTTTTGCCTTTATTGTAGTCATAATAACTATATTTTACGCAACTTTTCATCTAGATTTAGCGATATTCAAAACAAAAATATATTCAAGGGAGGTTTCTTTGTTTCCTGCTTTTTTTTTCTTCCTCTCTAATTTTTTGATTTTTTTCCTTCCGTTTCTTTATTAAATTATTTAACTTTTGCTCATTAAAAAAAACAATATGAAATTTTAAAAATAAAAAATCACAATAATTATAAAAGATAAAAAACTGACAAATGTATTTGAATGATTATCTTTTGTCTGTGTGTTGCAGATAGACTATTATAAAATACGATATATATATATAATTCTATATATCTATTTCAAAGTGCTACAACATGTCTTCAAGCAATCAAAGGTGTCAATTAATCTGCGAAAAACTAAATTCAGAAATTACTCAAACCATGCGACATCTTCAAATATCATTAGATATTTAAGAAATGACAACAACAACAAATACTTGCGATCCGTGTTTTCAATATGTACAAACAAATATGCAGTTACATGACAAAAATACACAGACAGAATATCAAATATCAAACTATAACTAATTTTTCAGAAAATTACTTTCAATTTTCTCCAATTGAAAAAAATGGCGGTATGATCCAATCATGATACCTCTAATCGAGTATAAAGACTCATCGACTATGACAAACAAATACTAAATTCATATTTTTCATGTTTAATATAGATTTTAAAAATAATACATTTTTCAATCATTTTGGTATTATTACTCATTTGAATTTTTTTTCCCTCAAACATATACATATCAATCTTTTTATCTTTTAAAAAATGTATATTTAAAAAACTTTATCATTTTTTTTTTTTTTTTTTTTTTTTTTTTCCTAATTTTTTTTTTTTTTCTCCCTTCTTTTTCCCGCTTTTTTTCCTTTTTTTTTTTTTTTTTTTTTTTTTTTTTTTCCACACACATACACAGAAATATATCTACTCATGTTTTTTTTTATTGTCTTTTTCTTCGAATATATGATTGATTCATTTTTGTGCATGATATATTATGCCAAACGCTCAAGAATTACCTTTGAGGTAAGTTTCTCATTTGTTTTTTTTTAAATATACATGATTGTATTTTAAAAATTTTGTTCTTATTTACAATTCGCAGTACTTTACATAACAAAATAAAATGAATATAATCAATCGTAATTGCATAAATAATATTATAAATGATTTAATAAGAAAAAAATAAGAATATTTATATAAATGTAGAGAAACATATTATAATGAAANTATAGATTTTAAAAATAATACATTTTTCAATCATATTGGGATTAGTGCTCTTGTGAATTTTCGAACCCTCAAACATATGCATATCAATTTTTTTATTTTTTAAAAAATGTATATTTAAAAAATTTTATTCTTTTTTTTTTTTTTTTTTTTTTTGCTTCCTAACTTTTTTTTTTTCTTCACCTTTCACTTTCCCGCTTCTTTCCCTTCTATCTTTTTATTTTTTTTATTTTTTTTTCCACACACATACACAGAAATATATCTACTCATGTTTTTTTTTATTGTCTTTTTCTTCGAATATATGATTGATTCATTTTTGTGCATGATATATTATGCCAAACGCTCAAGAATTACCTTTGAGGTAAGTTTCTCATTTGTTTTTTTTTAAATATACATGATTGTATTTTAAAAATTTTGTTCTTATTTACAATTCGCAGTACTTTACATAACAAAATAAAATGAATATAATCAATCGTAATTGCATAAATAATATTATAAATGATTTAATAAGAAAAAAATAAGAATATTTATATAAATGTAGAGAAACATATTATAATGAAACAATAAATGCAAAAAACAATCGTTTAAAAAAAAAACGACAAACATACAATAATAATGAAAAAAAAAAAAAAAAAAAAAAAAAAAACGGTGTTAAATATATTATATTAATAAACAACATATTAAAAAAAACAGACGTCTTGCATATCAAAAAAAAAAATACAACACTATGAAAAACATAAGAACATAAAAAAAAAAAAAAAACTAAGTTAAAAGGAATTTTTATTAAACACATACGTTTAAAAACACTTGCACGTCAACAATCATCGAATAATAAAGATTTTGTTTTTGACTTTCAACCTATTACACTATAAAAAAACAACAAATTTTAGAAGAGTTAATAAAAATTTAAATCCAAGTGCTCTAGCGGAAGGCATACGTTGTGTTTGCGATAAATTTGAACTACAATATAATCTATTCACTTGTTCTATAAGAGATAATGAAAGATTGCAATGAATTCAAACATGCCTATACTGTCTAGAAGATAACCTACCAATACCTTTAAAACAATACTATGTTTGCTCAAATATTGCACCAACATTCTCCTATATAATGCTTTCAAGAGCAGGCATAACATTTGATATATGCGTACAATGCAACAAATCATTATTTCAAAAACACAAATCAACTTGAACTCTCAAAAGTCGCAATTGCTAACTATTTTTTTATTGGTCGTTATACCACCAACAATTCATTTTCCAACATGGTCAGAAATAGTAATGACAAGGCTTATAACTATTGTAGCACAAACAAGAATTATACGTGGCGACTTACATCGTTCTATTCGATCACATTTATTGTTTTTTAATGGTATCTATGACCGCCAGCAACTTTACTTCCACGCAAACTGAACACAGACACAATTTACAGAATAATTTTAGCAGGACCTTTTACAAATGATCAACTTATATGAATAAGAAAAATTATATGCAGTACAACATAATGTTGTCTTAAAATTACTTTCATTCTATAAATGGTATAATCTTTTTTATAATGATATAGAATTGAATAAATCAGTACTTGACGAAATTCCAAAACAAACTGATGACTTTATCTCAGCCTCGGTAATTGATCATATAAATGGTGGACATACAGCTGAAAATATGGACAACGAGCAAGACGCTATAAATGTTGCTACTAATTGTTATGATGAAAAAACCTATATAGAAAACCCTGTAATTTTCAGTCATTCAACAACAACAATAAATGATTTTGTAGAGGTATAAATAATACACCAACATATTGAAAAAAAACAATGATGCATGTCTTTTTACAATCAATTATTCTTCGAAATTTGCAAATGCATTTGATCAAACATCAAACATTAGATGCTAAAATGTTTTCTCACCTTTTTCCTTTTGGATGAGGTTTTACAAAAGAACTCGATCAAAAAATACATGTGTGTGTCAAACATTATCGCCTACTTAGCCATATAAATTTTGCACAAGATCATTTCTATGTGTTAGTCTCATTTGATAAACTACAACTTGATAATTGTTACACAATGGTAGCATAATATGCAATTCTCGTCCTTCAACACATAAACCAACATCAAATATTACAACAGAAGAATTGCGAATTGGCTTAGAAAACAATCGTCGACGACGTTACGGACATCCACCATTACCTATCCCAGATGCAGTAAATACATTCTTAAAAAATGTTGAATGTTGTGCAACATACATTTGGGGAAGCAACGCATAACGTCGTGCTCGACGACAAGAAGCATTCGCCACGTGCAATCGTTTCGGCTAACCAAGTTTTTTCCTAACGATAACACCTAACACAGTTATGTAATTAACATTTGCATCCTACACCTACATTTTAAGTGTAGCAGACTTTTTAAATGCCTTTCAACATACACTAGACATACCATTATCTCAACTCAAATCAATCTCAATGACTGATAACATTGCATCAGCAAGACTATTTGATCGTTTATAAAACATATTTTTTAAAACCGTCATTAGTTTTAACAAAAAAAACATCAACAAGACTATTTGATCGTTTATTAAACATATTTTTTAAAACCGTCATTGGTTTCAATAAAAAAAAGCACAAAAATCATCGCCAAACAGAGGATTATTAGGATACGTCAATATAGAAACACAAGGACGAGGAACGTTACATTTTCATTGCATAATTTGACAAAAAAATGTCCCTCCAACCACAAATATTTTCGATCATCTTCAAAAATTTACTCATAACATGAACAACATTATCACAAATTATGTTGATACTATTGTCACAACTTCAAGTCCACATGTAATCACTAACCCACTATGTTCCACTTGCCATGCTGAAGGACCGTGTCACGTTGCAATTCAAATAAATAATAATTCCTATCGATCACCTTTTTAAAAAAATCAATACCCAAAACATTTGAAAGAGCCAATAAGAGGTTTATGTGAAAAATGTGAAACAAAAGTAAGATCTCAACGCTTACAACGCCAAAGCATTTTCAAAACAAAAAAAAATGATACATTACTTTTATTATAAAATCAAAATACTTCTTCAAATACTTACAGTAAAGTTATAGAAGACCCAATTCACGTAAATGAATATTCATAACTACTTCTCAATATGCCACCAAACCCAACTCATAATCAATTTCAAAGTGATTATTTCAAATCAAATATATGTCTACTTCTTTACCTCGTACAAACCCATCATTGGGCACATACGACATCATGTTTCAAAAAATCACGATGCAAAAAAACAGATAAAAGTTGTCGATATTTGTATCCTCGAACACATCAAAAATATACCATACTCTCACCTTCCGGCATTGAATTACAACGCACTTTTGGAGACGAATACATTAATAATTATAACGAAGTTATTCTACCAACATTTAAATGCAACCACAATATATAACCCTTATTCGGAGGTGTTGAAGCTAGCGATCGTATATATTACGCTTGTACATACATTACAAAAGACCAATATAAAATCGATTGCAATGTTGTTCTCGTTGCTGATGATGATGCTGATGCTGTCCTTGATGGTTGTGGTGGTGGTGGTGGTGATGATGCAGCTGGTGGTGGTGGTGATGCAGCTGGTGGTGGTTATACTGCTGGTCATGTTTGTGGTGATAGTGGTGGTGGTCACGGTTGAGGTGTTCACCGTCATCATTGCGGGTAATGTTACCCTATCATGTTCTGAAAGTAGGTCATCATGGTCGTTGGTGTTGTCCCTCACTTGATGGTGTTGTCCCTCACTCGCTGGTGTTGTCCCTTACTCGAATCACACTGTGCACAACCAAAAATTTGTCATCATGGTCGCTAGTGTTGTCCCTCACTCGCTGGCGTTGTCCTTTTCTTTCTCAATGACATGCGGTCACTCCCACCCACACTTCCAACTACCCAGCGATAAGGGAGAGCTCCTGGAGTGCCGCCGAAGGGGAGCACTCCGAGCTATGGCCGGCAGTGAAGAACATTCCCCACCTTGAAAACCTTTCTCCCTCTTCCCCCCCCTCGCGAAGCTGTGTCAGGGAATACACACTGAATCATTCTTACTTCCTGAAGGATGCACCAGTCAGGCATGCATGCGATGTACTTTCTCCATGTTGGGGGAACCATGGGTTTTGGTAGCAAACATGACAAGTGATGAAAGCGCCCGAGGCGAGTGAGGGATTGACTGTGCGGGTCAATTATAAAAAGTTGAAGTTCTGAAGAAAAACCTGAAATACCTTTAAAATTTGCACTACGTTGTTCGAAGGTATGTTATTTTTCAAAATTATGCATGCCAATCCAAGTATGAATTGCGGTGCCATAAATTTCGAATGCTGTTTTTCCAGTGAGCGCTATTTTTGCAATTGCCTTTGGTTTTTCCCAAGCATTGCAAAAACTTGTAAAGGTGCAATGACATGTGACTTTCCTGTTCCCCTTCTCCTGTTAAAAACATTAAAAGTTCTTGTTTTTTAATGTTTTCTTTGATTTCATCCAATGTTATATGTTGTGGTTTATTTTCATGTTCTATTTGATTATTCCATGTTTTCAAAAGACTTGATGCAGCAAGAGCAAAAGCTATATGTTGTTTTTGTATAAGTTGAAATTGTCTTGATATTTCTGATATTGTAGGATTTTTTTTTTTTTTTTTTTTTAAATCTTATTAAATTGTTGTGGATATTTCATGGTTGATGGTTGTAAATAATTTGTTAGTAATTTTACTCTTGTTTGTTTTCAATGAAAAAAGAAAACGAAAAGAAGAGGTGATAACGTGAGGAACGACATCGGGGAAGGTCCCGTGAATGCTATTGTCTGCAGATCGAAACTCACTAGAACGTATGTAATAACTTTTCTAGTTAGTTTCAAGTTTTGTTGTTGGTCTTTGTTTTTGTTCTTTTTTTTTTTTTATGGCCCTGCTAGGCAGGGCGCAGTCCACGAGGTATAACATTGGCATGGGGGGCATATCCACACTACTACTTTGCAGATTGTATCTAACCACTTTCTGCCCCTAAATTCAATTTCGAATTTTCATCTCCCCTCCTCTTATCATGGACCTGACATGGTTGCTGTAACACCCTCTGTGAGGGTATGCTCATACAACTACTTTGGAGAATGAACTTGATTGGTATCACGTCCGAAGAGCAGTTTCTTTTTTCTTTTTTTCTTGTTGTGGTTGTAACCTCGTCGGTGCAACACCCTGCTTGTTAGTTTTTTAAAGCAACGTTTTTTTTTTTTTTTTTTTTTTTTTTTTTTTTTACATGAGTACCACACAAAAAAATATCATTAGAAAAAATATATATAATTTATAAAATGAAAGTAATTTTAAGACAATATTATATCGTACTGCATGTAATTTTTTTATTCGTGTAAATTGATAATTTGTAAAAGGTCCTGCTAAAATTATTTTGTAAATTATGTCTGTGTTCAGTTTGCGTGGCAATAAAGTTGCTGGCGGTACTGGAATAACATCAAAAAGCAATAAATGAGATCGAATAGAACGATGTAAGCCGCCACGCATAATTTTTGTTTGTGCTAAAATAGTTACAAGACTTGTCATTACTATTTCTAACTATGTTGAAGAAGGAATTGTTGGTGGTAAACGACCAATAAAAAAATGATTAGCAATTGCGAATTTCGGGAGTTGTGGATGATTTGCTTTTTGAAATAATGATTTATTGCATTGTACCCATATATCAAATGTTATATCTGTATCATTGGTTTTTATGCCTGCTCTTGAAAGCATCATATTGGTGAATGTTGGTGCAATATTTGAGCAATCATAGTATTGTTTTAAAAGTATTGGTAGGTTGTCTTATGGATAGTATAGACATGTTTGCATTCGTTGCAATCTTTCATTATCTCTTATAGAATCAGTGAATAGATTAGATTGTACTTTAAATTTATCACATACACAACATATGCCTTCCGCTATAGCAATTGGATTTAGATTTTTAATTAACTCTTCTAAAATTTGTTGTTTTTTTTTCTTGTGTAATAAGGTTGAAAGCCTAAAAAAAAATCTTCATTATTCGATGATTGTTGGCGTGCAAGTGTTTTTAAACGTATGTGTTTAATTGAAATTCCTTTTAACTTAGGTTGTTGTTGTTTTTATGTTTTTGTTTTTGTATGTTTTTTTTTTCTTTTCATATTGTTGTGTTTTTCTACTGTGATATGCAAAACGTGTTTTTTTTAAAATGTGCTGTTTATTAATATAATATGTTTGACGTCGTTTTTGTAAGCTTTTTTATTTTTCTAAAGAAAACAAATGTGAAACTTACCTCAAAGGTAATTTTCGAGCGTTTGGCATAATATATCATGCACAAAAATCAATCAATCATATATTCAAAGAAAAAAACAATAAAGAAAAACATGAGTAAATACGTTTCTGTGTGTATGTGTCGAAAATAAATAAGTAAATAAATAAAAAGATAGAAAGAAAGAAACCGGGAATATGAAAGATGAAAAAAAAAAAAGTTAGGAGGCAAAAAAATAAAAAATAAAATAAATAAATAAAAATTAAATATACATTTTTTAAAATATAAAAAGATTGATATGTATATGTTTGAGGGAAAAAAAATTAATATGAGTAGTAATACAAGAATGATTGAAAAATGTATTGTTTTCAAAATGTATATTAAACATGAAAAATAGGAATTTAGTCTTTGTTTGTCATAGTCAATGAATCTTTATACTCGATCATAACACAATTTTTTTATTAGAGAAAATTGAAAGTAATTTGCTGAAAAATTAGTTATAGTTGATATTTGATCTTATGCCTATGTATTTTTGTCATGTAGCTGCTTATTTGTTTGTACATAGTGAAACTACGAATCGTAAGTATTTGTTGTTGTTGTTATTTTTTTAATATCTAATAATATTTAAAGATGTCGCATGGTTTGAGTAATTTATGAATGTAGCCTTCGCAAATCAATTGACACCTTTGATTGCTTGAAGACATGTTGTGACATTTTGAAATAAATATATAGAAATATATATCCATATCGTATTTTATAATTGTTTATCTGCAACGCACAAACAAAAAATAATCATTCAAATACATTTGTCAGTTTTTTATTTTTTATAATTATTGTTTTTGTGGTTAATAAACTTGATTTTTTATTTTATTTTAATTTTTTATAAGCTTTTTTAATGAGTAAAAGTTAAACAATTTAATAAAGAAAGGGGAGAAAAAATATAGAAAAATAAGGGAGGAAAAAAAAAAAAGCAAGAAACAAAGAAACTTCACTTGAATATATTTTTGCTTTGAATATCGTTAAATCTAGGCGAAATGTTGTGTAAAATATAGCTATTATGACTACAATAAAAACAAAAGTGAGCTAGGTGAAAGAAAAGCGGCAAGTGTTGTGTTGGTTTGGTACACAATATCAAACCTTGTCCTAATACTGGTACTAATATCAAACTTTGTCGACATAAGATCAAACCTTGCTTACATAGTTCGAGACACCATAGTGCTACCAACATCAAACGTTGCTCAAATAGTAGGAGACCTTGCCTATATAGTTTTAGACCTTGCTCACATAACTTTAGACTTCCCTACATACTTTTGGACCTTGGCATATAAAAAATTAGGGAGAGGAGAGAGAGAGAGAGAGAGAGAGAGAGAGAGAGAGAGAGAGAGAGAGAGAGAGAGAGAGAGAGAGATTAAAAAAAAAAAAAATTGTGGTGCTAACTTTTTCATTGGATCCATGGATCTTATGTTTGTGTTAAAACATGTCATTTGTGGGTAACCAAATCTAACAAGTTTTGTGCATTGTTAAATGTAATGGAAGATCCAATTGCCGACAGTTCATGTTGCAATGTCAAATCATAAATTGTTGTTTTTCTTAATAATGGTAGGATATCAAAGCGAGCAACTGCATCTTTATCTTGTAAAGCTGCGTGGACAACTTCAACTGCTTCTGGCTGATTTATGTCGCCCAAGTAAAGATCAAATAATTGTCTATTTAAATATTTTTGTATCTTTATGTTTACAAGTAATCCTTGTCCAATGATGATCCATGATGTATCTTTTCATGTTTGGTCGATGTAGTCGAGAATCTCTTTTGTGGTAGTATGAATGATTTGTCGTGTGCGAGCTTGTTTTTCTTATGAGGATCGAAGTTGGTCTAGATATCGTGGCAACTGGTTGTTTGTACTTGTTGTATTCATCTTCGTCTCTCACAAACCTATAAAAACATTAAAACCGAAATGAAAAATAAAAAAACAAACCACAATATATATTTATCTTTAATATAGGGTACTAGTTCAATTAAAAAATTAATGCACGAAAAAAATAAAATAAATCAAGTGTTTCTTAACGTTTTTCCTTATGTCCTTGAGTTTCTAGTTGAAGCCTTCATTTAAGGTTTTTAGTGAAAAACATTTATAATCAAGTAGGGTTTTTATAACCTTTGGCTAAGTCTTTTATCTTTTAGTTACAACCTTTGCAAAATATGACTTTCATTTTTTTGGTGTGTTTTTGTATCTGTGTCTAAGGGTTTTTGCTTATGTCTTGGAATTTTTAGATGAAACCTTCACTTAGGGCGTTTAGTGAAAATTGTTTAAAATCAAATATGATCTTCAGTTAGGGCCTTTGTCTTTTTGTCAGAAGTTCGACCTATGACTTTTGGTTAGAGCTTGTATCTTTTAGTTACAACCTTTTGCATAAAGCTTTCACTTAGGGTCTTCCCCTATGGCTTGCATCTTTCGCTTATAAGGCCTTTACTTAGGGTCTTCTCAATATTGCTTGCATCTTTCGCTTATATCCTTCACTTACGGCCAGATTGAGCCTGACCCTCACTTAGGACCCTTGTCTTTTGGCCACAACTTTAACATAGGTCCTTTGCTTAGGACTTTCATATTTTAGTTACAACCTTTGTATAGGGCCTTCACTTAGGGTCTTCCCTTATGTCTTGCATCTTTCGCTTATAGCCTTCATTTAGGGCGTTTGGTCAACTTGCCACTACTACATAACTAAGTCATTTTTGTTTTTGAGAAATTAGAGCCTTTGACGTGGTCAAAACCTTCATGTAGATGAAAGTTACACTAGTGTTTTGAAGAATGTGTTTTGTAGTATGTGAGAAACGTGAACATAGACATGTTTGGTGTATGGTCATTAGTGTGAACTGAGTCCACCAATGATGTGTGTAGCTTTTATTCAATTGCATAAAAAAAAAAAAAAAAAAACAGTTTACCTGTGCTTGTTTGGTGTTTTGATTGTTTGAAGTCTGCTGAATAGCTGTTTCTTCTTTTGCTTGTAAGCATGTGTGATTTGGTTAGAAGTTTCACCTATGGCTTTTGGTTAGGGCTTGTATCTTTTAGTTACTACCTTTTGCATAAGACCTTCACTTAGGGTCTTCCCATATGTCTTGCATCTTTCGCTTATAAGGCCTTCACGTAGGGCCTTCCCATATGGCTTGCATCTTTCGCTTATATCCTTCAGTTACGTCCAGATTGATCCTGACCTTCACTTAGGGCTTTTGTCTTTTGGCCACAACGTTCACATAGGTCCTTTGCTTAAGGCTTTAATATTTTAGTTACAACCTTTGGATAAGGCCTCTACTTAGGGTCTTCCCTTATGTCTTGCATCTTTCACTTATAGCCTTCATTTAGGGTCTTTAGAAAACTTGCCACTACTACATAACTAAGTCAATTTTGTTTTTGAGAAATCAGAGCCTTTGACGTGGTCAAAGCCTTCATGTAGGTGAAAGTTACATTAGTGTTTTGAGGAATGTGTTTCGCTAGTATGTGAGAAACCTGAATATAGACCAATTTGGTGTCGGGCCATTAGTGTGAACTCAGTTTACCAATGATGTGTGTAGCTTTCGTTCAATTACATAAAAAAAAAAAAAAAATAGTTTACATGCGCTTGTTTGATATCTTGATTGTTTGAAGTCTGCTGAATAGTTGTTTCTTCTTTTGCCTGTAAGCATGTGAATAAAGACACAATTTCGCACATTTAGTAAAGACACAATTTTGCACATTTCATATGTGATATGACTTCTACCTTTCAATTATAGTTTTCGTTTAAGACCTTTACTAAAACATAGAAATGATTGTGTGTGTGTGTGTGTGTGTGTGTGTGTGTGTGTGTGTGTGTGTGTGTGTGTGTGTGTGTGTGTGTGAGATAGATAGATAGATAGATAGATAGATAGATAGATAGATAGATAGATAGATAGA
>BFEA01000002.1:1115841-1132196 GCA_003427395.1 Chara braunii
TACCTGAAACCCCTTTCAGAAGCTTCAACCACTTCAGCGGTTTTAGGTCCCCACCCGAAATTCCTGAAAATGAGCTGAAGTGGCTGAAGCTTCTGAAAGGGGTTTCAGGTACCCCCATCCAACCATTTGGATGAGGGTACTTGAAACCTCATTCAGAAGCTTCAGCCACTTCAGCGGTTTCAGGTCCCCACCTGAAATTCCTGTAATGACCTGAAGTGGTTGAAAAAACAGCCAAAAAACAAACAAACATAAAACTTGTCCTGCAAACCACCCGAAACTTCTACAATGACCTGAAGTGTCTTCAGGCCATTTCAGCGGTTTCAAACCTCTTCAGAATCTTTCATTCTGAAATTTCAGGTGGTCGTTGACCGCGAGTGCTTCCTGTGACATTTTTTGCTGAGGTCGTAGGCCTAGTGGGTAGTCTCCTACCTGGAGCGAACATGTGTCTATGGGTGCTTTCATTGGTCTGCCGCCTAATCCGCCCATTGTCTTCCATTTGACTCCCGCTGTCTTCCCCATTACTCCCATTCTTCACCCCCTTCCGAGTCTTCTCGTGCTTTTTCGCATTCTTTGCGCTCCTCCCCCCACCGCGCCCCCCTCTCTCACCCTTGCCTACCCTCCTTTTCCCACCTCCAGTTGTAAAGTGATACCTCCCGCCTGCCTTTCCCCCGCGTCATCTTCCCAACCACCTCTTCTCTCTCTCTCTTTCTCTTGGCGATCGAACTTCATTGGTATGTCCCTGGGGTATCGGGATGAAGGCTGAGAGATGGGGGAAGGAGGGAAAGCAAGTTGAGAGCTCTGCTCTTCTGTCGTCTGTACTCGTCTTCCCTTTATATCCTTCATTGTGTTTTGACTCTCTTTAGACCTTATTAGCACATTCTGCTTTCTGTCCGCCTTCGCATCATTATAGTCAGTTTCTTTGTCCCCTACCGGCGCAGCTTAGAGATGTCTCTGCACGGCCCTGTGGTCCCGGTACTGTGGGCGATCATGGGACGGCACCCCATCGCAACATCATGTCGTGACGCATGACCCGTCTATCGAAATCGACGGGTACAGAGAGTGTGATGACTACGCTCACTTTCTTTCGGTGATGCCTAAAGAAAAGAAAAGGAGCGGGAAAAAAAAAAAATCAACCGGTACAGTAATCTCATCCCTGCACCCGTGGCGTCCACCCAGCGTCTGACGGCTCATCAAATTTCGTGAACTGCGAACTTGATCGCTCATGGCGGGAGACATGATCAGCAGGGCTGGGGACATCCATCATGGGAAGTTGATGAAATACCAAAAATGAGTTGTTAAAAAAAAAAAAAAAAAAAAGTTGTTCTACTGGTAAACGTAACGAGCGTGGGAAATGAAACTCAACCCCCAACTGTGCAGGCGAACTATCGCCGTCTCAGGAAACAGATCACCCAGTTCTGCAGGGAGAGAGAGAGAGAGAGAGAGAGAGAGAGAGAGAGAGAGAGAGAGAGAGAGAGAGAGAGAGAGAGAGAGAGAGAGATGATGAAGCAAGCCTCTCGATGAAACAAACAAGCACACCACACGGGGGAAAAAAAAGGATGTCACGTGTTTGCGTCCAGACTGGGACCGAGTGGGAGAAGAACAGAGCGAAGATCAGTTCAACAGGGCGAGTAAGTTAGGGTGGATAAAGAAAGTAATGAAGAAAGGAGAAGCATTGAAGCAAAAAAGAGGAAGTCCAGAGAGCAACGAAGAAAGCAAGGGACAAAAAAAACATGTGTAGTTGCCGAAGGAAAGACCTGGGGCGCGGCGGGAACGAGGAGGCCCGGAGTTGGAATGGGCGGGAGATGGAAGGCCGGGAGTTCGGATTGGCGGGAGGTGGGAGAATTGCTTGACTAGGCGAACGACGAAAGGAGGAGGGTTTTGAGCGCGGCAACAATCACGCCACCCACAAGTTCGATGTTCAAGCCTCCACGTCTTTTTTTTGGACGGGAACGACGAAATTCATTGTTTGTTGGAAGCATGTGGTATGAGTTTTGCGAAATGTACATGTTACGACTATTGATAAATATACACGTTACAAGTTGTGAAGAACTTCACGATAGTCCCATCTATCCATCATAAAAACGCAGCAAATTTGTAAATCTGACATCTGGGGGGGACCTCCTTAGCTGCTTATCAAGTATCCGATGATCGCGGTGTAAGCGGCTATGACAGAATTCGGTTGCCTAAAATAGTCATCGCCACGCAGAAAATGATTGGTTACTAGGGGTTTTACTAGTATTATCATTACTATGACGGAATTCAGTTGCCTAAAATAGCCATCGCCAACCATTGATTGTCAAGGAATTACCCCGGCCGCCCCTTGTCTGCTTACCATCTCCTTGCTTTCTCGTCGGCTTCGTCCTTGTCCGACTTTCTTGTGCAGTCAGTCACTTCTCCACGTGTCCATCCGTCGTATTTGATTACCTATTTATGAAGGCATACTTACACTAACTTACGTTTCTGGTCGTAATTGTGGTTAGATCCGTTCAGGTCTGGCCTCAAATGTGGTCAGATACTTGAAAAAGATCAGTGCTAGTATGGTCTAATATTCCCTACAAGATTCCCTTTATTATTATGAGAATAAGGCAGTCACTTGTCCACCCACCCACAAACGGATGCTGTCGTTCAATGATGCATATCGAAATGCTCACGATCTGTTCAAATCCGTCGAGGGGTTAATAGCCTTGTCGCGTTGACGATGATGTCTGTTTGGTTGGCTTGATCGCGATGGCATTACAGTAATTAGCGTTGTGCGCCGACGACGACCTTGAGGAGTGGTCATTTGGATGAGTCGCGGACTCAGCGAGTGATAGACGCAATGTGAATGAATGTTTGATGGCTGACGATGGATTGATAAAAAAACTCCTCAATGATCTCGCGACTCGCTGTGGTAGGGGATGACTCAGTGATGAAAATGACATGGAAATTTCCACCACGCTTTGAAAATTAGCAAAGCAAGTAAGTACACTCCCACTCCATGATGGTTGATGATTAGTACTTGGATGACTCGTCCGTTTGTCGGGATTGGGGTGGTTGATGGTGGCATCGTCAACATGATGGGCATCGGGATAGGGGTAGTGGACGGTGACACTTCGTATGCGATGGGTCAAGACTCTGGGGTGATTGATGGTCATATCGGAGCCATGCACTAGCGCGTTACAGTCCGTTTTGAACTACCGGTAGCAGTGGTAGCACACGAAATCGACAACGGAGATACATTAAAAAGTCAAATTTTCACCGACATTTCAACTTTACAGGCATGGGAAAAAACTAACAAGAGTAAAATTACTAACAAATATTTTACATTAAAAACTCAAATTTTCACCGACATTTCAACTTTACAGGCATGGGAAAAAACTAACAAGAGTAAAATTTTCACACGAAATCGACATTGATTGTCTTGACAAGGGTTTATTTTCATGTTCTATTTGATTATTCCATGTTTTCAAAAGACTTGATGCAGCAAGAGCAAAAACTATATGTTGTTTTTGTGTAAGTTGAAATTATCTTGATATTTTTGATATTGTAAAAAAACAATTATTTTTTTTAATGAAATCTTATTAAATTGTTATAGATATTTCATGGTTGATGGTTGTAAAATATTTGTTAGTAATTTTACTCTTGTTAGTTTTTTCCCATGCCTGTAAAGTTGAAATGTCGGTGAAAATTTGAGTTTTTAATGTATCTCCGTTGTTGATTTCGTATGCGAAATATTTCACCAACATTAAAAACTCAAATTTTCACTGACATTTCAACTTTACAGGCATTGGAAAAAACTCACAACCTTACCCCGACAGTTCAACTTTAATGGCGATGCAAGTTTTTTTTGATTTCTTGTGCCAAATGACCGACGAGGATCGACGACCGTCAAGTTCCACACTGCTTATCCCCAGGCTTCCGAACGGCCGCGCTCGCACCTGGCTCCCTTTTCGAATCTGGTGCATGTGAGGTTCACGCCCCTGACGCCTCCTCCTTTCCTTCTTGATAGTTATTTGCGCGCGCTACCCCCTAACCGTCTCATCGTCTTTTCGTTTTTTGATCTCGCTTCGTGGGTCCCCTTTCCCCTTCGCACCTCCTTGCCCAACAGTCGTTTTTTCCTCCTTGCCCGATCAAAGAAATAATTTTTCGGCGAGCTTAGCACACAGAACCGATCTGAGACTCCCTCTTGACCTGTCTGGCCCCCACTTAGGGCATTTTCTCTCCCACCGCCCCCTTCTTGTTTCCCGACGCGCTCGCTTACTTATTCATTTTTCGACGGTTGGTTACCAGGAAGAGTGCGTACCTCATACTCCAACTGTCTCGACTGGCCATTCTTCGAAACCCCCCCCCTTCATCATTCTTGGGGTACTCGACACCCTCCATCTCCTCGGTTCCCTTAGAACTCCCCCTTTTCCTCGATTATCCACCGCCCTTTTTCAATTTTGTGCTTCCCATCCCCCGTTAGCCCCTGTATTCACCATGTGGTCCCCCTTTCTCGACAGTCATTCGCATACGGCCGTACCAGCAAAGTCCCTAAATCCTGGATCCCCTCCCCCTCACACCGGCTTCGCATGCGAAGCCCAGATCCGCAGCTTGTCATCTTCCGATACCCGAAACGCCCCGGTTCCTCGCATGGCCGATGCGTCCTTCTATCCCAGGTTCGGCCCCAGAACCCTGGCTCGGTGGGAGAAGCCCTTGGCTGCCGACCCCGAACCCCCACTTAGACCGTCCTTATCTTGCCATGTCTCGAGCGGCCGCGAAATCTGGATTGTAGGTCGAACTGCATGACGAAGATCGCGTCCCCTTCCGATTTCCTCGCATCGCAGCCTAGGCCAGGTGCGAGCTGACCCCGCTGCGCATACTTGCGGCAGTTTGATAATCTTTCGGAACCGTGGCCTTGGCTTCTTACTCGCCCTCCGCTTCTGTCCCGGCCAAGGTCCGTTCCGACGCGTGCCGCCTACCCCGCACTTTCCGTTTTCGACACCGAGAACCCCAATCTTTTAGGATCCGCCCAAACCCGCTCGAGACCAAGGTATGGATCGTCACTCCAGCCAATCGAAAGGTTAGTATGAAGACCCGGATGCCCTAGGGCATCCACAAACACCACATCCACACGCAAGCATACGACTAACCAGCCCACACCCCATTTCTCCCCGTCCCCGGCGAGCATTTCCCACTGTATTCCCTCTCTCCTTATTCTAGTTTATCTTATCTCCCCTGACCTGTTTTTCCCAACTATGTCTTTTTCCACGGCACAAAATCCCTTTCGGCGCCACAACATACCGTCCTTCCCTGACTCACGTTTCCTTAACTATGGTACGTCCTTCCCGTCAGTCCCGTGACACACGTCCCTCTCTAACTATGGTACAATCACTTCCCCCCCTAAGACTCATGACGCATCATCCTACGACCGTCTCCGTCTCCTTTTCCTCTTCTCGTGCCTCTCTTTCTTCCGTTTCCTCTCTTCTCTTTCCCGTTTGATTTTCAAGGTTTTCCTTGAGGCACTCCTCCTCTCTCTTAGCCTGCGCTTCCCTAACCGGTCGGCGTCACCTTCCTCTTCTCTAGGCCTTTTCTTCTTCGTAGGGGTCTTTGGTAGCGAAGGCTTCCGAACCTTATACCCTTTTTTGGTTGGGCGAGACGAGGCCCCTTGTCTGGAGGTCTCCCCTTTTTCATGAGTGATGGTCAATTCCGCTTCGAGCACTTCCTTCCCCTCTCGCTTTGGCTCCTCCTCAAGGGTCCTTCTTGACCGAAAGATTTTGAGACGAGCCCCTGCGACAGGGTCCCTTAGCCCACTCCCATCTAATTCAGCGAGCATATAAGCCCCCCCGTCCAATCTCTTTAGGACCTTATACGGCCCCATCCATCAGTTCGCCTATTTTCGGCTCCAAGTCTTTTCTAGTGACGAATCGTACATCAGCACTAGGTCGTCAATCCCTATTGGTGCCTTTCGGACCCGCAGATTTTTGTCCCACCTATCTTTCCCTTTCACCCTCTCTCTCTCGATATTCTCACTGGCCGTGGCTACCCCGGCATCCAAGTTCTCGGCTATCTGCTGTATCCGTGCTTCCAATAGCTCACCCCTAGACATGTTGGTTTTCCATGAGACAGTTGTCTAGGTGTCAATGTGGAACTCAATGGGTAGGGGACAATGCCTACCGAACCAAAGGGTGTAAGGAGGGTTCCCAGTACTTGATTTGACCGTGATGTTGTCTGCCCAAACTGCGTACCGTAAATACTTAGGTCATTGTTCCTCGCGACCCTTGCACCACTTTGCTAGGGCGTCCACAAGTGTCTGGTGCCCCCTTTCTACCGGGGCATTGTTTTGGGGGTGATAAGCGGTTGTATAGGCCGCCCCGATCCCTGCCTTTTCTAATAACCCCTTCACCTTTTGGCTCAAGAACTCAGCTCCCCTATCCATGACTATTCTCCCGACACACCCATACCGTGCGATATACTCTAGGAGAAATTCACTCACCTCCTCCGCTGTCTTTTTCTTAATGGCCTTTGCTTCTACGAATCCGGTAAGGTCATCGCGGGCGTTGATTATATACCGAAGGCCGCCGACCACTTTTGGCATGGTCACCAAGTCTATATGGACCTTCTAGCCTGGAACCGTGGGAAGCGACGAAACTAAGGGTTCTTTGTATCGAACCGTCGCCCTCTTCTGGCAAGCCTCACAGGTCGAACAATACTTTTCCACCTCGGTGTATTGCCCGTCCCACCAATAAAGCCGACGGACCTTATCGAAAGTGCCTTTAACCCCCCTGTGACTTCCAACGACCCCATCGTGTAACTCCTCTATGACCGCCCTTCTCTCCTCCGGGTCGCACAGCACCCTCATGGGTATAGCAAACTTGGTGGGTCTTTTGAAGAGGTGGCCTCCCCGCAGGCAATATCCCAGCGCCTCTTGCTGGATCCATTTTGTCCCTGTTTCCCTACCGGCCAAGTACAATCCTATGTCTCGGTACTTCTCGTCGTAGAGATTCGCGAGAAAAGTTCTTGGACCTCCTTCTTCCCCTTGGCTGCCCCCCGCTATTTGCACCCTATTAACGGCGACTTTCATTATCGCCTCTTCGGCCATTGCCTCTTCTTCCTTCTTAAGCCTAGGCAGGTCCTCCTCTCGAATGGGAAGCCGAGACAATCCATCGGCGACCTGGTTCTTGGCCCTCGATATCCTTTCGACCCTATAGTCGTAAAGCCTGATATGGATCATCCAGCGGACGATGGTCGGATCTGTCAGTGAGAAATCCTTTTGGAGGACTGCGGCCACAGCTGTCGGGTCCGCCTTTAGGAGAAATCACCGTCCGCACAGGTAGTGACGGACGGCTTTTAGGCAATGCAGCACCCCCAACACTTCCTTCTTGAATTGACCATAATTTCTCTCTGCGGGATTCAAGATCCGGCTTTCGAATCGCAACGGTCTCTCTCTCCCTTCCCCATCCTTTTGTGATAGGAGACCCCCCACTGAATGAGGTCCGGCGTCCGTGGATTCTATGAACGAACGATCTTCTTCGTCTTCGAAAAACGGGACTCCTAGGACTTCCCCACCTTCACGGAACTCCCCCTTCAAGGCTTCCATGGCAGCGGTTTGTTCTTCTCCCCAAACCTATCCTTCCGATTTCCTGAGGAGTCTTCTCAGGGGTTCCGCTTTCTCTCCATAGGCTTTTATGAAGATTCTCCAATAGCCCACAACCCCTAGAAACTGCCGGACCTCCGTTATGGATTTGAGCGGCGAAGGCCAGATCATCAAATTTACTAATTTCTCGGGATCGGGCCTCCGCCCCTCCTTATCGCAAATGAACCCTAATATCTTGATGGAGGATACAACCCAACGACTCTTAGTCCCACTTACCGTGAGGTTGGCATCGTCTAATTTCTCAAGGACGTCTATGACATCCTTCGTGTGGTCGGCCACAAACTTTCTAACCCCCGGGAAAACCTCGGTCTCATCCCGCTCGACCGGCCCTTTTATCGGGAAGTCATCCAGGAAGACCTCTACCTTCTCCGGTATGAATTCCTTAAGGACTGCGATCATGGCCCTTTGGAACACAGCTACCCCATTCGTCCAACCCATCAGAACTACCATCATTTGAACCAGCCATAAGGGTGTATGCATGGCGGTCATGTGCCTGTCCCTGTAATCTAAGGGAATCTCGTTGTACCCTGAGAAGAGATCGCAAATAGAGTATATCGAGCGACCCGCTGACCCTTCCGCTAGCAAGTCGGACTCAGGTATAGACCCCACGTCTCTTATGGTGACTGCATTGGTCCTCTGGAGGTTCTGGATCCATCTTAGTTTGTTGCTACCTCCCTTCCTTAGAAAGAACCACTTATTCGAGTAGGCACTCTCGCAAGGCTCCGCGACGAATGTCCTGATTTTTTCCTTAATGAAGGCCACTATCTCTTCCTTCTCCTTTTGAGCGTAGTTCCATTGCGGCCTATCCTTCCAAGGGACGTGCGGGACCGTGTGGATCCGGGCAGGCTTAGCATACCTCGGGTTGATTCTCCCTCTCTCCGAGTCGTCAAAGGCAACGGCCTTATCACAGCCCCTTAAGGTCATTGCTACGAACTCTTTTTCTTCCTCCGTCAGATTGCCATCTCCTATATCCATTTTGGCCAGTCTATGAATCGTTATCCTTTCCCCTTCCGTCTCTTTCCTCTTCCTGATGATATCGGCTATCTCCTCTTCCGACATCGTAACTTCCCCCGTTCTATCCCGACTGACCGCGACGGGTTTTACTTTCTCCGCCACGGTTTTGTGCTTCTTAATTCCGCCGGCTAGGGGGATCCCTCCAAAAAAGACAAACTTACGCACCCACCGAACTCCTCCTCCTCATCCTCCTTCCCGTACCCCATACCGTTAATTACAATCCTATCCCCTACGTCCTCGATCTCTAATTGGTCCTCCTTGGGTCCTCTATCCGTCAAGGACACTTCCTCAAGTCGGACTCGACACACCCTCGACTGGGCCCCCTTGCGCCTAGTAAGGCTGGTCCGGTTACGTTCATCTTGCGCGTCCAGAGTCTTTAGGACCACTCTAATTCCATCAGGACTTTGGATCGAGAGAGTTTGACTTCCATCTGGCAAATCAACTGTGGTTGCTTGTACCACGCTCAGCCAGGTTCTTCCGAGGATTAATTCGGAGGAACATTCTTTTACCAAAAAGATTGGTACCGTGACCTCCACACCTGCTACCTCAATTACGGGGCTATGACACACCCCTTCCGCCGGTTGCAACTTGTTATCTGCCACCACCATCGACATTGACACCCCTCGATCTATCTTCAGGCCCAGCTCTCGCGCGATGGAGTCCCTACATACTGTAGACTCGGACCCATTGTCCACTAAAGCCCTCATCTTCTTCCCACTTACTACCGCCTGGAGCTGGCCGCTACCTAGCACGTAGAACATCTTGTTCTCTTTCCCCGAGAAGAAGTTGGCCGGTAGTTCCTCCATGGTAATGCGGGAGGCCTGTATTTCTTTGTTGGTGGGGCTTTTCACCGGCACCGTGGGCCCTACCGCGAGTGGGACTCTCACCTTCCTTGTGATGCTTAGGAGCTCCTCCCTTGCACTTTTGCTCGCGGCTAGATATTCTAAAAGGGTGCACTACATGGGCTGCATCAGAGTCCTCCTAAGAGGTGCTACCGTATCTATCTCATCCAGAGTACACTTCATTTCGAACTTTTTGGGCCCCCTTTTCTTAGGCGATTTTGGCGATGTGGGTTCCTCTTTCTTTTCCTCCACCGCTTTTGCATCGGTCATCGGCTGGTTATTGTTGCCGCTTTTCACTTCCGTACTTTCCGCCACGCTTGCTTGGTTCTCGGATGTCTCGGCCCCGACCTGCGTCCTCACCCTTAGGCAGGGCCTCTCTTCTTCAGGCTGGGTATCTATGAACTTGATATTCGATACTTGGGGTTCCCTAATGGACAATCCCCCTGGTGACTCCATCATTTGGATGTGAGCGGTGTTGGAGGAGCTTTTGACTTCCGGTTTCTTTCCTAGTCTAGCTTCTTGAAGAGCCACCCTCTTGTCCACGTTCACCTTCATTGATGGGTAAAAGGAGACCGCCTCTCCGCTATCTCCCCACGCAACCCACTTGTTCTCATTTAGCTTGACCACTCCCAATCTCAAAGCCTCCGTGAGATAAGGGCAGTCCCTTTTGATGTGGTTTTCTTCATTGCAGTAGACACATCCACTTCAGGCTTGGGGATTGTTGGGGCGCGGTCCCCCTTGTGTGGCTGCCGCTATGGGTGCCGGCGGAGCCGGTGGCGGGGGTGCCGGAGGTGGTGGTGCCCTAACCTCCGGTCGCGGCCCGGAAGCCCTTGCTTGAGGGGCGTCTCCTCACCTTCCATCCCTAGCATCCTTCCAATGGGAACTCCCCCAATCGGAACCTCGACTCCCTATCTCTCGGTCGTTCCTCCAACCTCCTTGGCCACTCGACTCGTTCCTCCATCCGGTAGGCCGTTCTCCCCACCCGGGAGCCGGTGGGCCAGGGGGCGGTCTATCGTTCCCCCTTGGACCATCGTTCCGTGCCCCTCGCATGTTACGGAGGGCCATGTCAAAGGTCTCCTTCATGTATTCCCTTACGTCTACCCCTCCCCCTGTGAAAACAACCTCGGCGACTTTCTCGAAATTCGCCGAATCCCTCGGGGCCTTCTCAAGGACCTCATTCCTCTTTTCCTCGGGTAGGTGCAGCATGAACATCACGCACCTATCTACTTCAGACAGCATACCCCTATCTACTAGGGTTTGGGATAGGCGTTTGAACCTTCGGGTGAAGGCTACCAAGCTTTCCCGTTCCCCCCTGGTAATCCGTCGCAAGCCCTCTACGGTCGGGATTAGGTCATCACAGACGAAAGTCTGCAACAGGCTCGCCCGGAAGGTCCTCCACCGCCCGTCTGAAGGGTAGATAACTCGGATCGCGGTGTCTAACTCTGGGTCCGAGTGCTGGATGAAATAGTCAATCCATTCTCTCTCGGAGAATCTTTTGCGATATGCGTAACTCTCCCACTTCTCTACGAACCCAGTCACATCTCTTCCGTTGAAGAAAAGTGCCTCCAGACCCAGGTTGACGTCATAGTAAGGGACTCGTCGGTCGTCGTACCGGCGAAAATAGGGACCCTCCATCGGCCCATCGATTGTCGGGTCATATGGCTTGTACCACGAGGGATCCGACTCCTCTACCCGGCCTCGAGGTCTTGGAGGTTCCCAGGGGTCCTCCCCATAGCGGCCCCGCTCTTCCGACCAAACCGTCTCCCACCGAGTGTGGCCCTGCCCTCTTAAGCTCCTCCAGGCATCCACCCCCTGACTCCTGCCTGTTATCTCGTCGGGGCCCCATGTAGCATCCACTTCTCTCACGGCCCATCTACGTGGCCTACTACCAGCCTCCGTCGGCCTTTCGTCTTTAAGGCCCCTTCTACTTGGTCCCCCTTCCTCTTCCCTCCGGGGTGGCCGGTACCCCCCCCCATCTCTTGGAAATCCAAGGGCTTCTCCCATTCTCACGTCCGGTAAATCCCCCCACCGAGACTCTATAGGAAGGCCCCTCGAGCCCTCGATTACTCCCTCTCGTACCGGCATTCTGGTTTCCACACCTGATCTTGGACCTACCAAGCCCTGCCTTTCACTGGCGACGGCCTCCGGGACCCTTTCGACCCATCTCCTCCTGTCTCGATATTCTTCTTCCTCTCCCCTAAGCGGCCGATATCCTTGTCTATCCCTAGAGAACTCCCGGGCTCCCTCTAACCTTGCTTCCGCATCCATTAGGTCTGCCCATCGGGACTCCACCGGAACGCCTCTCGCGGCTTCGGCTACCCCCTCGTTTACCGTCACCCGCGGCCCCACATCCTTGTGCACTCGCACCTCCGCGCCAGCCCTCTGCCCCTCTGCGGCTTGTCTTTCTCCCGGAGCCACTTCTGGGACCCCTTCGGCCCTATCAAGCGCCTCCCTCCCCTCAGTCATTTCCTCCACTACTTTACTTAGACTGGCCCCCAATTCGGGGCTCTTTACTATCCCCCTTCGTTAAGTGGTTCCCGGCGGACCAGGGAGACCAGCCCCCACTTCAGTCTCCATGCACCCTTATTTGCTATTTCTAGTCACCTCCCTCACTATCGTCCGTATTACTATCCGGTTCGTCCTCCTCACCACTGTCTCCGTTACTTCCTGAGTTCTTCTCCTCCTACGACTCCTCCTTCTCCTCACTAGAATCCTCGTCCACACCTTCCCCCTCCGACTCCTCACTGGTTACCGTCCACCAAGAATCCCTCAGTTTCTTCTCCTCACTTGCGGCCAACGCAAGATTCACGATCTCCAGGTCCGAGATGCCCCTAGCCCCTTCTTGCGCACATCTCCGAATCAAGTCCCTATCCACATCGCCTGGCTGTCCGGAGAACAGGGGCTTGATGAACTCCCCTACGGGGGCCCACCACTCGAAGTCGGTGTCCTCTCTCGACTCCAAGCACTGGGTGAATAGCTCGTGGCCTCCGTCCTCGCCCAACGGGAATTTTTCTATCACTTGACTCCTCAATCGGACTTTCCTTGCGGTCTCGTCGTCCTTATAGAGTAGTCGATAGGCCCAGGTAGGGATACGCCAAGTTCTTCCGTGGGCTGCCCTCGGAACCTCTTCCCTCCCTCGGTATTCTACCTTATCAATTACGGGTCCCCCAGTACCAACCCTCCTCTGCACTTGTTCTAGGGCTTTGTCGGCAATGCCCAAAGGGTCTTTCCCCTCTGCTAATTCAGTCGCGAAGACTAGCTAGGCGTCAGGGGACAAAAATATTTCTGCTTTTCTAGTGCAGCCGTTCTCTTCGGAGGCCACTGAGAACCCGACCACCGTCTCCTGCTCGTAGATCTCAAAGAACTCGGTAGTCACATCGCCTTCTCCTCTAATCCTAGGAAGAGTCACTCCATATTTCCCGACCCACGTAAAAACCCTTTTTATGGTGCCGTAAGGGTCCCCCCTTTCGTATCTAATCATAGGGGTTCTCACCTCACGCCTGCTAACCGCTCGGCGACTTCGACCAAAGAGTCTTCGCACCTAGCTCGACCTGCCTCCCTGTTCCTTCTCAGGGTCTGACGCAAAGCCTCCTCGTATTCCCCCGTTCTATCCCAAAACCGGGTTTCCAAGAGGTGTGTTCTCGACGTCAGTGGAGTACCTAGGCACCTAGAGTCCTTTTCGAATTTTCTTTCCACTTCTAGCAAGGGCTCCCACCAAGTCCTTGAGAATCGCTCGCCGCTTGCATCTCTAATGCGGATTGAAAAGGCCGCTAGCACGGTTCAGCTTCTCCTTTTCCACAAGGCCAATCGTCGGACTTCCACGAGAAATTCCGTTTCGGCACGGACCACCCGGTCCCCTCCCAAATTCGGGTTAAGCTCGGCACTCCCCTCGATCCTAACCTCGCTTCCGTCCTCATAGGTCTCTAGTTCCCAGCGAATCCTGTTTGGGACGAAAGAGGCTCTCATCCCCTTACCCCGAGAGAAGGTCTATCGTGACCTCGTCGAGGATTGCGATCGTGGCTGTCTTTAGTAGCTTGATCCTTGCCAAGGACCCGGGCCTAGCCCTCCTTTCTTCTTCCCAGCACAGAGCAAGGATCCGCTGAACTTCGTCCCTCACTCTATCCCACCCCACGAGCTCCTCAAGGTCCGGCTCGGTCATCCCCTAACTTCCGTCGACGACAGGCTATAGCCACCCAAATCAAGTCAGAGGGGTCTAACCCGGCTAACTCTCCCTCACAGATCTTGCCTAAGTATCTCCACGATATCTTAGATTCTCTCGCGTGTCGACCCCACCTTTCAAAAGCGTAACCCAGGTCCTATAGAGTCGACCAATCGTCTCTATAAGGATCCCGGAAACACCAAGTCAACAAGGTGTGAAGATCTGATCCCGTGAACCTAAACTGCCTTAGGATGAAAACCCTTCTTCCCACCGCCTTCTTAACAGCCTCGGAGGGGTAAACCCGCTAAAAAATGAAACGGGGGACCTCCACAGGCTTGCTGGAGAGGAACCGCGGTATCTCTTCCCAACCCCCGTAGGTCACTAGATATTCCTCTTCGCACCCTTCGTGAGGTCTCAACCCCTCTACTATCTCCCCTAGGCGGCCCCTTACAGCTTGAGCGTCCCAGAGAGGGTCCTGCCCAGTCCGTAGGCTACGCGCTATCTCAACAAAGCCTTCCTTCGAAAGGAATATCCTGGCTTCTCCAACCACGACCTGTCCCTGGCGACTCACCACGAAGCGTACGAACGCCTTTCCTCGTTGGGTCCCTCCCTCCTCTCGTAGGAGAGTCCTAGCTGGCTCGGCCAGCCGGGCCCTAGGCAGAGTGATTCTAATAACCTCCCCGGTATCCCCTACGGGCTCTATGGACGCCCAGAGAGTCCTTGGAATCCTCCTTATCATCGGCCCTCGAAACCCATCCGGTTAGCCACCTGCTCCTCTCCAAAGAAGCGAGCGTACGGAACGTCCGCAACGAGGGATCGGAGCCCCTCAAACTCCCTCAATCTTCCAAATATGGCGGATAGCTCACTCCTTGGGGGAATTCCCGCGTCCACGCACCGAGTATAAAGCCAAAACAAACCCCTAACCCGCACCCCGGATTCTCGAGCCGCCCTAAGCACCGCTACAACTCTCTCTTCTGGGTCCCTTAGGAACAAACTGGCCACGAACTGGGGCAAGTTAGCGTGAAGGACCCCGGAAGCGCGAGGGACCTCTCCGGGCTCGGCGAAGGAAACTAGGGACCACGACTCGAAAGTCCCCTCCTCGTAGTCTGTTAACACCAGGTTGTTCGCCAACAACCTGGCGGACTCTCGGTACTCAAAGTGCGTAAGCTGCCCGGTAACTAATCCTCTCCAAACTTCGGTTCACCTCTCTTCGTCGAAAAAGATGGTTGCTCGGATCTCTAGGAAACGACCGATGTCGGGCGGACCTCCTCTTTCCACAGCCTCCTTCCAAGTGAGCCTTCGCGCTCGAACCCACACGTAGGCCCCTTCTCTGATTAATCCTCCCTTCTCAACGCTCATCCAATAGGGCATCACTTGAGGATCTTCTGGTATCAAAACCTTCCTGGCGTCACTGGTCTCTATCGATTCTACCGCCCCGTCTTCATTGAGCATGAACTTCACCATCTGCTATCGTTGTCCTAACGACCCACCTGTAATAATCCTTCGGAGAGAGAGCGTAGGTCTTTTCCGGAGAGCCCAGCCTTCGGAAAATACCCCAGAGTTTCCTGCGTGGCGAGATACCTTGATCGATGCAGTGCGTATAGAGTATCCACAGGGCCCAGAAGGTAAGACCCAAACTCCTACCCCTTTCAAGAAGACACACTATCTTTCCCTCGTTTGCCCTAGGGAACAGGTAAGACGGCACCCTCAGAGTTAAGGGGTAACTCGACCTTGGAAGCTCTTCTTCCCTTGCGAACCTCTCCTTTTCCACGGGTACGAACGCAAATCGCTCTCTAACCCTGGTTATCCATTCTCTTCTCACCTCTCTCGCCTCTCGCAACAATTTCTCCAGCCCACCCCCTTGTCCCAGAACTAAGGGTACAACAAGCTTCGCCCAGGCTTCCGGCGCTACGAAAATGACCGCGGTCACTTCAAGGCTTCGTCCAACACCTTGGCCTTCTACTTCCTTTGACACCACCCACACAAATTCCCCACTGACCGTGGACTGGCCCTCCTCTACCCTTTCCCAATCAGGGACTTCCCCGTTCCTAGGGATCAGCCTAAGGGCCTCACTGTCTCCTAATAGGGACTCTAAGAAGCATCCCTGCTTTTTATCATGGAACACCATTCATCTAAAAGACCCTTTGCGGCACCCCGAAGACCCTTTGGTAACCGTAGTCTCTTCCTCCCTCGCGGTCCCGGTGTCAGGCGGCCACAAGCAGTGCGCCGCCTGAAATCTACGGTTTAGGGACTTAGGCTCAACGACAAGTCCGTGCAATGACGGTACTCTGGTTTGACCATGCAGCAAAAATTAGGGCACCCCGAGTACCCCTAAGATTAGATATGACGACCGTTGAGACTAGCCCTCGAAATTGATAAGAAGGACTACCTTACCGCGGCGGCGTCTATCTCAATACCGACGACTTTAGCTTGTTTTCGGGACGGCCGCCTGCCGAACAACAAGATGGAGATGGGCTTGGGCATGGTTCTTTTACGCTCCACAACTGACACAGAAGTGGGGCCTCGGATATCATCAATTTTGGCATCAAAATTAAAGAAAAGARAACTTGAATTAAAAACAAAACAAGAAAAGGAGAAAAACGKAATATTCATTRATTTATTCAAAATCTTTGATGTTTGATTTTTAATGGGACCGCCCTCAATTATTGGACTTTCTGACAATAGAGTGAAAAATAAGAAAGAGGGATCAAAGGCGATAAAAGAA
>BFEA01000002.1:1140861-1152782 GCA_003427395.1 Chara braunii
CCGAATAGTACAGAATTCACTTCGAAGTAAGGTGATCGAGCACGTTAACCTCTTTCTCTCTCTCGAACGAGAAAACAGTCCTTCTGCCGACTTCACCTCGACCTAGCACTTCAAACTCTCTCTCTCTCTCTCGTACGAGAAACCCGGACCAGATACATACCTTACCCCAAAACGAGACGTTCGAGCTCGTTAGCCTCTCTCTCTCTTCTCTCACGAGGGAACAGACCGAATAGTACAGATTTCACTTCGAGGCAAGGTGACCGAGCACGTCTACCTCCCTCTCTGGTATGCTCCCGAGAAAACAGACCAAAGCAGATTTCCTTTCGCGCCAACGTGATCGAGCATGTAAGCTTCTCTTTCTCCAGCACTTCGACGAGAAAGTTGACCGAATGCAGACTTCTCTTCGAGGCGATCGAGCTCGTTAACTCCTTTTCTCACGTCATCTCGAGAAAAGCAGGCTAAATACAGACCCGGCTTCGAGCTTGTCAGTCACACAAGAGAACACCTTCAGAGCGAAGCGGCAATCTCTCCCCCTCCCAGGTTAGTGCTGCCCGAGCTGCTGATCCGAGTAGAGAATCAGAAGAGTCTTCGGAGTAAAGCGACTCCCTCAGTGCTTTCCCGACTTCGCGAGACGAGCTCTCAACCGGCGACTAGCGCCCGCGCGGCGGCTCAAGCCTCCGGCTCCTTCCTTTCTTCCTTCGGCACGACTACGCGGCTGAGTAAGAACGCCGGGTCCCCCTTGCGAACGACGCGAGCTCGTTCGTGCGTGCGCGAGACACGTATTGTCCCCAACGTGCCTTCCGTGCGTGTGTCCCTCCCCTCTTGCGCGTTCCTCTCTTCCTCGAGCTTCCCGTGCACCTCTCCGTACTTCCCCCCCCTCTCGTCGACCGTTGACTGGCCAAGCACCNCCCTCCCCTCTTGCGCGTTCCTCTCTTCCTCGAGCTTCCCGTGCACCTCTCCGTACTTCCCCCCCCTCTCGTCGACCGTTGACTGGCCAAGCACCATTCGGTCCGGACGCCCCTGTGCGCTCTCTCCCTCTCTCTCTCTCTCTCCTCGTCTCCCTCAGACTCCCGCGATGACAGCCCGCTCTTGAGTGCAGTTTCGGACGCCAGCGCTCCGTGGTCACCCCTGAGTGCCGGTGTTATCGTGCGCCCGACTCGTGCGCGAGTTCTTCCTCTCTTCTGCCCTCCGCACGCGCCCGTCTCTTCTTTTATATTCGCCGTTCTCTTAGTTTTCTCCTTCGTCAATCCTCTCCTTCCCTCCTTCCACCAATCATGCTCCTCCTTCCTTTTGCTCCGACGTCGCACCCCAGCTTCCTCAAAAGTTTCAAACTCCCGCCGATTATTTCGTCAAAGTTCGAAATTTTCCCGCCGATCGTGGCGACTCCCCCTGCTCACCTCTTTCACTGCGAGCGCCCCACTATCCATCCTCACGGCTTCAATGATCTTCAGATGCTTCACACTTCTTGTTCTGGCGACCGTCAAGTTCCACACTGCTTATCCCTAGGCTTCCGAACGGCCGCGCTCGCGCCTGGCTCCCTTTTCGAACCTGGTGCATGCGAGGTTCACGCCCCTAACGCCTCCTCCTTTCCTTCTTGACAGTTATTTACGCGCGCTACCCCCTAACCATCTCATCGTCTTTTTGTTTTTTGATCTCGCTTCGTGGGTCCCCTTTCCCCTTCGCACCTCCTTGCCCAACAGTCGTTTTTTCCTCCTTGCCCGATCAAAGAAATAATTTTTCGGCGAGCTTAGCACACAGAACCGATCTGAGACTCCCTCTTGACCTGTTTGGCCCCCACTTAGGGCATTTTCTCTCCCCCCCTCTTGGTCATTCCACCCTTCGCCTACCTTTCCTCACCTTCTTACGACCCCCTCCCTTGCCATACCTGAACTCGACAGTAGAAGCGGGTTTTTCGAGCCGCCCCCTTCTTGTTTCCCGAAGCGCTCGCTTACTTATTCATTTTCCGACGGTTGGTTACCAGGAAGAGTGCGTGCCTCATACTCCAACTGTCTCGACTGGCCATTCTTCGAAACCCCCCCCCTTCATCATTCTTGGGGTACTCGACACCCTCCATCTCCTCGGTTCCCTTAGAACTCCCCCTTTTCCTCGATTATCCATCGCCCTTTTTCAATTCTGTGCTTCCCATCCCCCGTTAGCCCCTGTATTCACCATGTGGTCCCCCTTTCTCGGCAGTCATTCGCATACGGCCGCACCAGCAAAGTCCCTAAATCCCGGATCCCCTCCCCCTCACACCGGCTTCGCATGCGAAGCCCAGATCCGCAGCTTGCCGTCTTCCGATACCCGAAACGCCCCGGTTCCTCGCGTGGCCGATGCATCCTTCTATCCCAGGCTCGGCCCCAGAACCCTGGCTCGGTTTGAAAAACCCTTGGCTGCCGACCCCGAACCCCCACTTAGACCGTCCTTATCTTGCCATGTCTCGAGCGGCCGCGAAATCTGGATTGTAGGTCGAACTGCATGACGAAGATCGCGTCCCCTCCCGATTTCCTCGCATCACAGCCTAGGCCAGGTGCGAGCTGACCCCGCTGCGCATACTTGCGGCAGTTTGATAATCTTTCGGAACCGTGGCCTTGGCTTCTTACTCGCCCTCCGCTTCTGTCCCGGCCAAGGTCCGTTCCGATGCGCGCCGCCTACCCCGCACTTTCCGTTTTCGACACCGAGAACCCCAATCTTTTACGATTCGCCCAAGCCCGCTCGAGACCAAGGTATGGATCGTCACTCCAACCAATCGAAAGGTTAGTATGAAGATCCGGATGCCCTAGGGCATCCACGAACACCACGTCCACACGCAAACGTACGACAAAACCAAGCAAAAACATCAAAAAGAAAAAAAAAAATGATATCCTTTTCAAAGAAAAAAACCCTCGGCTGGTAGACAGCCGCCCGACAACGTAGTACAATTTATGCTTCCATAAGCAACCCATCAATTCTTGGGAATTTCTCCGATGCCATCTGATCCACTGCACATTTCACTTCGTCTATCGTGAATGGTCGATCCAAATCCAGTCTACCCACAAGGGAGAAATGTTCGTCCAATTCTAAAATTTTCAATTTAATTTGACAAGTTCCCGTCTAAATATGAGTTTTCCCTTCCAACTACATCTATTTGTTCAAAATGGAATGAAAGTCTGGACGAGTTTATGAAATGTCTTAATTAGATTTTCATTCTACTACAACAAATATCTTCTAATTTAGATTGGATTAACCTATTTATGACTGAAAATCCTTACTTAGAATGACAGTCCAATTAAAATATTTCATGAACTCATCCAGACTTTCATTCCATCTGTAGCATGCAGTCCAAATAAGAAGGGATACCCCATTCTTGGAAGGGAAATTTTCAAGTAAGACGAAAAATTTTAAAATTAGAATGACATTTTTTCAGATGGAATGAAAATTTAAAATTTGGAATGTAATTTTACTCTAGAATGATTATTTAATTCTGGGAAATTTTTCTGTTGAATCGAGTCTGGGATTCAGAACAGTGTTCCAATCGGCTGCAATGAGCAGGTTGGAACTATCCGGTATTATGGTTGAGGGTTCTGCTAAGAATACAATTCTTTCATTAAATATTGTAGCGACATAAGTTGGCATAACAATCCAAATTTCGTTAAACAACTTGAATTGTACCCAGACCCATCGACCTCATACATCTGCCATTTAGTCGGTAATGCTAATATCAAGATCTTCGCGGAACAAGATACTTACCCCTCCTCTTGTTCCATTGACAGGTGACCAATATTGAGGGTTGGCCCACCAATTAAGTTTGCTGATACGATCTTCATTTAACTTAGTTTCCTGAACATATAAGATATGTGTCTTATTTTCATGCATCCATGTTTTCACTCGTTCCCTTTTCCGTCCAGTCCCAAAGTCACAGAGACCACATGTATTCCAAGTAGTAATATTAACTATGTGCTTTAGGGGCATTTACCTTGTCAACACCAACAACTTTTTGGATTCAGTTGGCAGACGAGGGTTTGGCGTCCTTACCTGCGATTCCCCTACTTCTCTAGGTCGTGGGTTGCCATGGGAGGCGCAAGTTGCCAAGAAATGAGGATCCCAACAACACTTCCCTCTGAGATGCAGTTTGCACCCACTCCGCAAGAGCTGTTGCAGAAATATCATCCGTAATTTTAAACTTGGATAAGTTCTCATTTATCGGAGAGGAAAAATGTATCATCTGGGTCCAGGTGAAACCAGCCCTCTCGATGCTTTGAAGCTATGCTTCCTCCACTTTGCCTTCCATGCAAGCAACGTTCAATCGTGCATAAGGCTCGTTGTTCCTTTCCACTGTGTCGATACCCACATTGAGGTTAGGTATCATTCAGATCGAGAGTCCGTCGTGCACCAGGCGTCTCACCTTGCGGGTGACGAAGGATTCAGTCAGACAATGGTTGATTTCGAGCGACGTAGAGGGTAGGAACACTGCACCTTTATCGTTCGTTCTAGTTAGGAAACCCATCTGATTGTCTCCTTTCACTGAGAGGACCGGGACCAGGATTCAAGGAAGTGTCATTTGTTCTTTAGTGAGTGTTGTGATTGAACCGGCTGCAGACAGTGAGACCACATTCGGGTTCTTTCGGTGAATCCTTGCCTTCTCAGTCGGGTCCTTGCTTGAGTTTGAGTCCTCTGAACCTTTCCTACTTCGTTCACGAGACACGTGTTCCATTGTGATTCGGAAGAGTTGGGGCCCTTTGTCGTCTTGGCCTTACTGTCTCCTACAATATTTTCCAGAGCTCTAGAAGCATCTGCGTCGGCCGCGTCCGTGTTGATTTTATTAACAGGATTTTTGTGTGCGTCTTTCATCACTTTATTGAAGTTTTCCGATGACCCCGATGGAGATGATTGTAGAGCCTTTTTTCCGAGAGGTCTTTTTCGAGGACGCCGTGCTTGACCACGAAGGTTAAACTGACTTGATCGAGGCAAATTTCTCCTTTGACTTTTTTTCTTTCATACCTACGTTTGATTTCCTGGATTCTGTTTGGACCACCGAAGGGCTAGCTGTATTACTTTGAGTAGCTCCTCCAGTCTCTCCATGGAGGTGTTTGACCCAATGGGACAAAGCCTAAGAAGGGTGGAAAGAGAGTGGTTCCTTTGTTGACTGATCAACAAACGGGTCAGATTGAGCTGTAAGACCCATTGCCCTCATGTACCTTCCTGGCATGCTTGGCGCCAACCACCTAGAGATAGGCCGTTGGTCCCCCCAGTGCCATTCAGCAGAGACTGCTGATGTTCATAGGGGGAGGGAACCGGAGGGGAGGCACAACGACAGGCCAATCAAAGAAGCTCGGTCATGATGCTACCGGGTGAACCCTGGGTGGGATCGCCCACCTGCTGTAGCAGGTACTGCACCTGCTAGTGGGTGCAGCTCCAACATGTTCCCTCGTTGGAGGCTTGAGCACGTAGGTGGCTGCCACGGGGTTCCCCATAATACTATAATGACAATAAAAGAAGGCCTGAAAGGCCGTCCTGTCGAGATTAATCAAGTAATTGAGTTGGTTGGACTTAAAAGAATTAGCGTGAGAGATATCTATGCTTGCAGGGGTCCCCTGTATAAGCTTAGGAGCAGTAGTAGGTAGATAGTGAAAGATGAAATTGAGAGAAGAATATATTTTAAAGGAGTCAGAAAACCAAAACGAAAGAACGTATATGAAGGCGTAGGTTTCCTTCACCCAGTTATCATATAGCTCTTTCCTACATGTTTTGGTCCATAAATAAAGGCAGAGGGAAAAAAAAAAGAACAAAAAGTAAAGCCGGAGAACATCCTGCCATTGTGAATACGCTGTTGGAGTAGGAGGCCAAGATTGAACGGACCCAGCCCATGTGGCCCAATGTGTGGCCGTTGATGAACTGGTAATGAGCTCAAATCCGGTTGTGAACCAGAATGGTACCCATTAGGGGTCACCCAGCCTCAACCTGTTGCTGTCGGTGAACCGGGGGACCCAAGGTGAATGAACTTGATCTACAGCCTTGGGCACTGGGCATGTATAATGATAATAAGGGGAAATTTCCGAAATGCCCTTGAAAGTTACATTTAGTTGCGGAATACCCCTCTGACGGCATACTTACCCTGATTAGCCTGTGGGACCTCAAAACTTTCCTGCAGGCCCCTGTCAATGAGAGGCACAACTCTTTGGGATGCGCTTACTGGACCGCCGGTCCCATTTCACCGGCCATTGTGTGATATGCCCTCAAGATGGGCATGCATCCTTCCATCATGCCCTTGCGTTAAAAATTCAAATTTGGAGTACGTGTTTTTTGTGGCAATATTGTGAAAATGAAGTTGTGTTTGTGTGTGTGTGTGTGCGTGTGTGTGTGTGTGTGTGTGTGTGTGTGTGTGTGGGTGTGTGTGTNNNTTTTTTTTTTTTTTTTTTTTTGATAGTCTACTTTTTCATTAAGCCGGGAAACGAAACTCAAGTATTTTCAAGTGGTGTTGAACGAGACTCCAAGACAAGAAGTTCCTGATGGTTTTCAAATTGCAGTATATCTAAACTCTCACAGGACTGAGTTTGGCCAAGTTCAACGAACTTGAGCTACTATCGCATCAGACCTAGGGCTCACAGAACTTAGGGCCTCGCCACACCACTCTTGAAAACTCTTTTTCAAGAGTTGCTGCATCGCCACACAGCCTCTTGACACTTGGGGCAGTCGAGAGCTGTCAGAGTGGCTCTTGAAACCGTTTCAAGAGGAGCTCTTGAAAGATGGGAAACCCCAGCCTGCAACTCGTGCGTTTCCAAGCGTCCTTGAGAGTCCTTGCCCGAACCCTTGAGGGACTTTCGATTTTCAAGAGTTGTCAGGCCGTTATCCTGACTCCATTCGAAAAAAACAAAGCTGTATGACTGTCGTTTTTCATCCTCTGTCTAACACCATTGCCCTTTCGAGAGTGCTCTGTGGCGAGGGGCCGAAAACTCTTGAAGACCCAGCTCTTGAGAACGTCTGACAGCTCTTGAAAAATTTCCCCGTTTCAAGAGTGGTGTGGCGAGGCCCTTAGACTGTCCAGAAATAAAATGTGATGAGCATACAGTTGCACTTAGTGAACTTGAGGCCAAACTCTTTCAAGTTGGGCATGAGATGGCTTCCGCGGATAACCCAGCGGATCATATAGGGCTTGGAGCATCCGGACAGAGTGCATAGCGGTCTTTCAGCATACTCCATTCAGCGAACTCAACTCAGAGCTGGGGATATACAGATCCAAGTGGAACAAGATGGGTTCAGATGGACCAGACAGGCTCAGTTACAGCAGAACTAAAACACAACAAGAGATTGTGGGCTCAGCAGAGTTCAGACACAGTAGCAGACTGCAGACCGCAGATTCGTGCATATTTTGCAGAAGTAAAATTTAAGAAAAAACTGCACCTGTGACTGCTGCACAGTTCAGAATTCGCAGAAAGAACAGTCCACCGCAAGATTGGGCCGTGAGCAGTTCGAAACAGCAAGAAAAACAGTGAACTGCGCGTTAGACGGCCTACGGGTTCATAATTGACAAAAATGGGAGGTGGCCTGGGCTAGTGGTACCTCCCTTTATCTGGAGGCCTGGCCTGGGAGCAGGTACCCGTAGCAGGCCCTCCCGTTTTTGTTTCCCCCCCCCCCCACTTTTTTGGCTTCTGGCGGGACTCCGTTCTGGCGGGTAGCCGTGGACTGCGGTTGTCGTTGGAAACCCCCCTCTGTGTGTGTGTGTGTGTGTGTGTGTGTGTGTGTGAGAGAGAGAGAGAGAGAGAGAGAGATCTCTTATACACATCTAGATGTGTATAAGAGACAGCACACACACACACACACACACATGCACGCGCTGTTGGGCGGCTTAAGCCTATCACCGCCCTTTACTTTATTTAAAAAGACGAATGTTGAAGGGTGGAATTCACTATGCGACGGTTTCTGATCATTGTGAGGATCGTAATTTGAGTCGAGGGATGATGAATCGATTATTGCAAGATGAGAACACAGGGCATCTGAGCTTGGTCAAGACTCAAGACAATGGCGAAACGCCAACCATAATAAGTGATTTTTTTCGAGTGTTGACAATATTTGGTGAGTTATTCGCTGAATAAAAGAATCATAGAAACGAGCGGCCACCGACGATCGACCGATGGAGGAGAGAGATTTGTGGCTGGCAATCGGGCAGGACCGTAGAGAAAGAAGCATCGCATGGTTTATGCCGGATGTCTAGGAAAATGAAAGTGTTTTTTTTTTTTTTTTTTTTTTCCCTTCTTCTGAAAATAAGTTTTCCAATCTATTCATGGGAAGCAGCACGTGCTGGGAACCGGGCCCAACGTCCCATATCGAATCGTACAGATCATTTGAGAACATTTGAGATCATTTGAGATACCCGGACCATTACCCGGCTTCGGCTGACAACAGTCTGATCATGAATATCTAATGACCTATTAAAGAATTACTCATGCATAGGCTGCCATAGAGGTTCTACGAATGCTCATAACCCTTAGGATCCCTAACAAAACCTTCTAAACTTTTCAACATAGTCTTACTCCCTGCTGAGCTCTTCCAGGCCTCACGCCCCCACCCTGCTGGGTTACAGAGCAACACGACTCGCCCCAGGTCCGACCAGCGTCGTCCCAACAACAATCTTTGGTTGTCCCTTGGGATGCTCCACCCAAAGCATCCCCAGATCTCTCTACCAGGCCTCACGCTCCGGCATCAGCAGGTTACAGGGCAACACCCCAGCACCGGCCAGCATCGTTCTGGCATCGAACAGCCGCATATCACTGAGTATAACAACATCGAAACCACCTAAGATGAGTTGCTAGGAGCCCCTAGAGTCCTAAAACATTTTGGATGATGAGAAGGCTACAAATCCCTTTTTATGATCACTAAACACCTCCTGAAATCCACCACAATTTTCAGAACACTCGAGTATCTAAGGGATTTCCAACAGATCATAACAAAGCTCACTAAAATTGACTTATTCTCTGACAAACTCATCCAGGCCGCACGCCCCCTATCTGCTAGGTTATAGAGCAACGCGACTCACTTCAGCTCCGCCCAGTGTCGTCCTGTGTCAGCAACCCCCAGCTCTCCCTTAGGATGCCCCCGCATAGCATCCCCAGATCTCTCTACAAGGCCTCATGCCCTCACCTTTGGCAAGCTACAGGGCATCACCCCGGCTCCGGCCAGCGTCATTCTGGCATTGAACAACTACAGATCCTGAATATAACAGTTGAATTCCAGAGCAACTTCGTACAAACCACCAGCAGACCCTTAGAGTCCCGAGAGATTCTTCAAAATACCAGGAATAACAAGGGTGCTTATTTTGAAAACTCTAGAAAGAATCAATGTCGAATTCCGTTGCTCATATGATAGCATAGTGCTAAGAAAGCTAAATTGAACAAACTGAAGATTAACCAATGAAAATAACAAATGAAGTAAAAAACAAACAAATAAAAGTGATAAAAAGTCAGACTAAGTCCCAACCAAATACAAACAAAGGATATAGAAATTCCCCCCTGTCCCCCTCTCCCCCTGTCCCACCGCTGCCTCCACCAAAAAGGACCGCCCCTGATCATGGACACTCCTCATCTGCCCCAACTTGGGACAGACCCGTTTCCCCCCCTACTCCCACAAAGGCATCCAGTTCCCACCCAAAGTATGCCTCCGCCGACCCCTTGCCCTTGTCTGCCACCGCTGGGATATGATGCCAACCCATACATCTCCCCCAGCCCTAGAATAGAGCATCCCCCAAAATCTGCCCCGTCTCCCTTCAGGGCAATCACCTCCCTCCTTGTGAAGCCCTCGCAGAGCAGAGCTCTCCCCCTCAGAACCAACCCACCACCCCACCAGAAATGATTCGTTTATGCTTCAGAGGAGAATCAGAAGAATCGGAATTCTGGACGTTTATGTGGATTATTTCCCCCCCTCCCCTCCATCTCCCCCTGTCCCTCAGCTGCCTCCACCGAAAAGGGCTGCCCTGATTACACGCTCTCCTTATCGGCCCCAACTTGGGACATACCTACTTCCTCCCCCAACTTCCACTAAGGCATCCAGTTCCACCCAAAGTATGCCTCAGCCAACCCCTCAACCCTATCTGCCTCCGCTGGGATATGATGCCAACCCATACATCTCTCCCAGCCCCAGAAAGGGCATCCCCCAAAGATCTGCCCTCACTCCCTCCAGGGCATTTCACCCCCCACCTTGTGAAGCCCCTGCAGAGTAGAGCTCTCCTCATTAAAACCCCAACCCCCCACCTGCGCAAAAATAAATACATTAGTGCGCCCAAAGGGGAATCAGAAATTAATAGAGGAGAAGAAAGAAAAAACAAGGAATTTAGGAAACAGGATTCCTAAAATATGAATGGAAGAATCGGCAATTTCTGAAACTTACGATGGAGAAAAGGTAGACGAGATTTTTTGGATTTTGCTGATGACGATGAACAGCACCCTGAAGATGATGATGATGAGGATGATGGTGACGTACAACTCACCTGCTGATGCGAAAGGTAAACAATGCCTTGAAGAGCAACACCTAATGATGTCAAACTGATGATGATGGTGGTAATGATGAAAATGAAGGCAGAATGATAATGCTGATCATACTAAAGAGCAGCACCAACAGTCCCTATGATTACAAACTGATGATGATGATGATGAAAGCAATCTATCAGAAGCTATCATAAAGGCCTGATTTTTAAGCGAGGGTCTGACGCGAGATGCTTGGCGACGGAAAGAACGGTGATGGCTGAAACGCGGGGAAAATACGGGAAGGTAAACTGAATTACTAAAATTGACAGAACTTCCACGAGCCACTGAAACGGCAGAGATGGCACGAGAACGGAGGCCCAGATGGCCCTAAGATTCCATACTTGAGCAGTAAAGACTTACCCTTTTTGGACGGTTGCTCCATTCTCCCTTGTAGCGGCAGCGTTACTCAAGCTGGAGTGCCGGAGAAAGTGACAGTGGCCCCGCAGGCCAGCCTCGTACTCCGCGGTCGTGTCGGCGTGAAAATCGGTCATGGGAAAATTTAAATAATGAGTTGGGGAAAACGGTACCGGGCTGCGCTGGTGCGACCGACTTTTTGATACGTGTGACTGTTCACTAGCGGGAACAGGCTCGGGACTAGGCCCGGTCGTTGCCTCGGAACCGGGGCGCTGCAAATTTCTCGACAACGCGCCCCATCCTTGGTGGTACTGGTGGGCTGGGGGCTGCTCCAACTGGGCTCAGCAAAGTACTTAAGCTGAACTGGAACTCTTCCCAGGCAGGAAGGTGTGAGGTAAGATCAAATGGACAAGCAGGCAACTGCACGGAGGGGGAATGCGCTCCTCGTTGAGATGCAGGCGCACATGAGCTCGCTAATCCAGCCAATTGGGTGATTACACCCAATCGAGCTATTACAATCTATCACATGAACAGGACCCATCAGACCGAACACGACCGATCAGGCGTTGCAGCCAATTAAGCGGACAATAGCCTTCAGACAGATCGCGACCAAACACGAGCGTGGCTGGACTGCTTTATTTATTCATTTATTTATTTTTCTTTCGAAGTGCGTCGAACTGGGCCATTTGCAAACGGGAGTATGGTGATGTACCTGCCCATGTTCTACCAGAAGTTTCATTCGTATTGTGGGATTTCTGCCCCGTGTCCTCCCAAAAAGGGGTTGCCCGACAGAGAATCAGCAGGGCAACTCATTGACCATTGGCGGATCTGGTACTCTATGGCGTTTTTGGACAGAAAACAGAAGGACAGCTCACACTCATGCAATTTCAGAAAGACACGTGCTAAAGAATCAAGGAAAGAACCTGGGTGTGATTTTGTACCGGGTTCATTGGCTGTTTGGGCCTTGTTTTAAATGGGAACCAGCTCTCACCTGCATGTCTGTGTGTGTGTGTGTGTGTGTGTGTGTGTGTGTGTGTGTGTGTGTGTGTGTGTGAGAGAGAGAGAGAGAGAGAG
>BFEA01000002.1:1165645-1180041 GCA_003427395.1 Chara braunii
AGAGAGAGAGAGAGAGAGAGAGAGAGAGAGAGAGAGAGAGAGAGAGAGAGAGAGAGAGAGAGAGAGAGAGAGAGAAAATGCAATAGTAGACAAAACGTGTGAGGCGTTACTTTCACAGAAAATACGTCATGTCCATGGCATGCGACGAGAATCTCATCGCGATTACCCTTCTACCTCTCTGCTCAGGTAATCATTTCAGCCACTATCATCGAAATTTATACCCTCTGTTCCTAGTTCTCCCCACCTACTTTCCACATCCTTGCAGTCTCTCATCATCCTTCCTTTGAGTCCCTGGTGGTCGCGCTCCGACTTGTCATTATCGCCGTCGATTTTCCGTCCTGCTGTCGTATGTATATATATCAGTATATACGTATATAGATATAGACAAATATAATTGTTAGTGTAATCAGCATTCGCGCGGGTTAGTATCTTTTGTGCTCATGTTTTTTTTATGTTCCGTACTTGCCTTTTGTATTCGGCCGTATTCATTTTTATCTTCTGTTTCTGACTTGACTTGTGGTCTTTGTTTGTTGTTTTGTTGATCATGCGACCGTGGGTTTCAACATTCCCCAGGTAAGTACTTCAGTCGTTCGGTTTCTGGCCTTTTCTTTATCCTTGGTTTGTGACTCGCTTCGTATGCTTTTATTACCCTTGCGTCATTATATCTGCAGATTTTGTCCTTACGTTTTTTGCCGTGCGCATTTCTCTTTTTGTTTTCGATTCTGATTCGTGACCTGAAATTATATCCTCATGTTTCTTGGATTCCCACTCCTCGAAATTTGTTTCGGATTTCATTACTTGTTTATATCATCGGGCTGGTGTCTCTTTTTTTTTCACAAACTCCTATAATTTGTTTCGTACTTCCGTGTCTTTGCAATTTCTGATGTACGCTTTTATGGCCGTGTGGGTTATTCTCCACGGGTAATCTAGCAGTCTGAATTCTCGCCCGAACATTTTGATTATCGGCGGCAGATCTGCGTTATCATATGTGTTTGCCACTATTCTATGACATGTTCCGATAATCGTCAGTATCTTTGTTTTTTCGGAACCCGCACTCCTGAAGTGACGCAGAGTTCTGAGACAGAGAGAGCTTAACAACCCCTCCTAGAGTGTCGCTTCATTCTTCAGTCTGTGTGTACACTTCAGGAGGGGTTCATGTTCTGATTTTGTTATCCTTGTTTCTAGATACATTCATTCTGTACTATCCATATCTGACGTCCTTTCCAGTTTTAGTGACTGGTGATAGCATGTTTTGAATGATTCTAAACAAATCAATTATTTCGTCAGATTGTGTTTGTTCGCAATTATGATGATCATGACGTCATCAACGAATCTCATGCCGTGAATGAGCTTCCTATCCATTCTGATTCCTGAACACCATCTATACTCGTCATGTTCGCTATAGGTGGGCTAGAGCCCTTTCCCATTGGTATGCCTTTGATTTGTCGTAATAGTATTCCTTGCACTTTGAAATACGCATGTTTGATATCATAGTCCAGTACATCTATCAGGATTTCGATTTTAATTGTTCTCCATCCGTAGGCTCCATTCGCTATTCCCAAGTTACCGTACTTTTCTGTCTGCTTATAGCATATGTGCGTTTTTCTCTTCTCCTTTGCCTTTTGCAGTATCCATTGCATGGCGTTAAGGATATGCGTGTGATCTAGGTTTGAAAACATATCCTTAACGTCATACGTGGAACATATTAGTGTCGCGTTCTCTCCGAACGTGTCTTTGGCCATTTTGTTGCATTCCTTCAATTTCGGGACCAGTTGGTTTGTTCCTTGTAGAGAGAAGCCAACTTTCCATGTTTCGCACATAAAATTGATTGCTCTTGAGAGGACTTTTGATGCCTTCCGTGAGGGTTCGTTATATGTAGGTACAATTGGTCGTCGTCTGGTCACATCTTTGTTTTTGGGAATTGTGTACGCGTTTCCATAAGTTCCATTCTCGTCCCATTATGCAATTCTTCGTAATCCACACACGTGGTAAGTGTTCTTTGCTAGTTGGATAATTTCATACTCAGATTGTTGTATGATTTCATAGTGCTCTAATTCCAGGAAAAAGTTTCTCGTTTTTTCATACCATGCTTTTGGACATTCGACAAAGGTTTCCCCCGGATTTTTATCAAGCGGTGAGAGAATTAATTTTCCAAGTTTTCTCTTTATGTCTCACACCTCTGATATGTCTAGACAAAATCCGTCGTTTATATATCCATCTACACATGCTGACACACAAATTTTTATTTCTTTTGTTTTTCTTAGTGCCCGTGGTATGCTTGCAATGGTGAGACGGATCATTTTTTGTACCTCTTCTTTTCTAATTTTTGCATTTACGTGAGGTACATTCTTTGCATTCCACATCAATTGGTTGTCCGTAATTTCGCACAGTCTGCATGCAGTATGACCATCTAGTTTCGAAAAAGGAGATAATTCACAGTTACAGTCAGGTGTTGTTACCATCACCTGTCTGTGATTGTGCAGAATTTCCCCGACTGTCCTGTATTTTTTAAACATTACTCTCATGCGGGATGTTAAATCATTCGCAAGATTCATATTCTGTACATTTTCCATGATCGCGTCTGTTGTTGTGTTTCTGACTTCCTTGAGGTTAATGTTCGCTGCAAACGGAATCTTAAATATAAGCCTCCTTTTGATATTGAATGCGAATTTCTTTTTTGATATCCGTGTGAATATGCCCTTTATCGTACCCCGTTGTTTTTTTCCGGTTATCGGTCAAACTTTTGACAACAAAATCAACATATCATCCAACGTTAGCTTGTAGAGGTATTTCCTTCTCCATGGTGCTCGCAAACAATTAATCAAAATATTTCTGTGTTTGTTCGATTTTGGTCCTGTATGTACAAGCTGGATAACATAGAAAGTACAACCTAGTTCAAATTTCTTTCTGCAGTCTTTCAGCTGGAATTTTGTACCGTCAATCTCGATGATTGTGGATCCAAAAGTTCGTTTGACTACTTTCCATTTTTCATTCCACAATTTTCCCGCTGTGCTTTTGATCATTGCTTTGGGTTTCAGCAGAGTTGTCAGTTTCGTTGTGTATCCAGATCGTGCAAACTTGAATAGTATAGGTATATTTTGATTAATAGTCCGACTCAGTTTCTTTGTCTTTCCTCTTTTTCCCTCTTCTGTTCTTCCTTGTTTTCCTTCCATTTCCCCTTGTGTTGAGGAACAGATTTAATCTCTTGATTAAAGAAGTTTCCATTGCAGTCACTTCATATTTAACTCCAGTCCAAATTAGTATGAATACGTACTTTTCCCACCCAAATTTTCTTAGCCAACTGTATAATTTTTGTTGTGCCCCCCTATTCGAATTTCTAGCTAAGTTAATATGCTCACACCATCTCTTGTCTGGTTTCCTCCCTGTCCTACCCACGTACATGTGTCTACACCATGGAGAAATGAGGACATACACACCGTATGGAACCATTAGTAACGACTTTATCGATTGTTGTTGAGTTATTCATAGGTCGACTAGATGGTCTGCCCATGGAATCTCCCCGTCCAGCGCTAATGAGATAAAAAGCAGTCTGTACTTTTTATTATACGACTGACACTCACTAATCCTTCCCGTATTTACTAATCTTTCTATTGTCCTTGCTAATCGGTGTATCTGTTCCCATTTTTGTGTTGTGGTGAAACCACTATCCGTCGGCAGCCAGCAACAATATCGCTCTCTCTCTCTGTCTCTCTCTCTATGTGTGTGTCTGCCTCCACACCTTTCGAAAAAGCAAAGCGGGCGGGAAGATTCCTGCTTTGTGCGTGGTGATCTCGCCTCCCTCTCTCTCTCTCTCTCTCTCTCTCTCTCTCTCTCTCTCTCTCTCTCTCTCTCTCTCTCTCTCTCTCTCTCTCTCTCTCTGTGCGTGGCGATCTCTTCTCTCTCTCTCTCTCTCTCTCTCTCTCTCTCTCTCTCTCTCTGTGTAGCAAGCCCGCGGCCGATAGCTGGGCCAAGTACTGGTGGTCAAGATCCTGTAGCCTAACTGAGGCCAGTTTGTACGACCTTTCATTTTTTTAGTTTGAAATAGGCAAGAAAAGACCAAGTGGCGCCGATGTCATTGTTCGCGTTTCAACATGTGCAAGTTTAGCGGAGAGTCAAAATTGCAGCCGTTTTTTTTTTTTTTTTTTGCTTTATATATATTCAAAATCGATAATGCACGAGGTCGGGGACCTCACAATTCAACCCGGTGTAATTTGAAGAACCTTTGCTGGAAACCGGGTCCAGCGTCCCCAGACTACTCAGCCTCATCTAGATAGAAACTTCTCAAAATTTACATGAAGCACAGTAAAAGGGGGCCAAACTGAAAGGTCAAAAGCTCTCAAATCCTTCAACCTATAATATAATATCTTCGCTGCACAAGGAAGCATCGACATGTTTCTAACTTCTAAGGTTGAAAGTTGAAACACTATTGGCAAGAACTACGAGCTTTAAATTGCAACCCTCGAGAATGCACAAGACAATTCACGAAAATTCCAACCATTTAACCGTAAAATTATTTTCAAAAAAAGTACCCTTTTTTTTATTTTATTTTATTTTTTTTTTATTTTTTTTTTGTACGAACAACCCAGGCGGATGCTAGGGATGCTGATAAGAGCAAACACCTCTAGCACTGTAGGGGAGGCTCCATCTATTGGTGGGGAGCAACACCTGCTGGAAAGCGGGTCCAGCGTCCCTGAACATTGTGATTTGTTTGTATGAGTAGAGATGCAATTGTAATGGCTGTTTGTGTGAGCAGGCATGCAATTGTAATAACTGCAGGCTACTGGGCGCACCTCTAACAATGCTGTTTTGGCGGGAGGAGGCACTCAATAGCCTGAGTTGTTGTCAAGGGCAAATGGTAGTCTACACAGATCTCCTGACTTGCTATTAGGAGTCCTGGCCTTCTGCTCTTCATCCCCAGAGTCAGTCACTGTCAAATTCTTAGATACAAATCAATTCGAGAGCACGAATCGAATCTAAAATTCAGTCCAAGTATGTGCTAAATTTAATTTAATTATTGCAAAAGGTGAAAGTCAACAAACTCTCAAACTAAAAAACATTAGGGCTGCCTCTCATCCTTGTTATCCAAAACACATTGTAAAGAGCCTTTGTTGCCTTGACGGGTTTCCCACCACGCACCCAATGGATACAACTCTAGTTTGCTCTTCACCAGGTCTCTCGTATCATCCCAACTCTATGAGTATCACCCTAAATCACTGCAACCATAGGACATCAAGGATCTGTGAGAGGTAGTGACCCGTGAGCTTCTGGAGAATTGCAACATCAAACACAGCTCCCAAGTCCTAGCCTCGGTGCTTAAAACGTAAACGACACTGTGACACCAAGCGCTGTTATGGATGGCAGTCGTTTTACCCTTCGCACCCGGGAAACGTTCCCACCACCACTAGCGAGTCTCTCACTCCTGCTAATGGCGCCACCAGCCATAGGGCTTCGCAGATTTTTCGGTTGTCAAACTTCCAGGCATCTACAAGCTATCAAACTAAAGGAATAATCTCGATAACTCCTCGTTGGGAAGGAAGACTCAGCATTCGGGTTACCCTCTCATCCTAACTGCCCAACACGCTGTGAAGAGTCTTTGTTGCCTAGACGGGTTTCCCGCCACGCACCCAGTGGATACAACGCTAGTTTGCCCTTCACCTGGTCTCACGTATCATCCCAACCCAGTGGGTATCACCCTAAACCACAACGCTAAGAATATTAAGAATCTATGAGTAAACATATACTTCTTGTAGAATTAGAACATCAACACAAATCCTAAATCCTCAAACTACGTTACAACGAAAAACTACTCAAAATCATGAGCAACGAAGCAAATCCGAATACTACAATCTCATCCCGTCATCCTATTGATCTCCCAGATTTTACCATAGGTATGTAAGTAATACAGATGTAAAGCAAAAAACAATTACAAAACTCTACTACGTAGGCAACTCTTCAGATGAAAGATAAAATTACTAATCAACATTTCATAAGTCTACCAAATAGCAAGCTAAAGGGACAATCTCAATGGCTAAACGCTGAGAAGGAAAAATAAGCCTTAGGGTTACTTTCTCATCATCGCCGACCAAAACAATATAATTTAAAAGGGCCTTTGTTGCCTAGACGAATTTCCCACCACCCAATAGATATAACTCGAGTTTGCTCTTCACCGGGTCTCACGTATCATTCCAACCCCGTAAGTTTCACTCTAAACCTACTGCAAACCTTCCCCAGTGCTTAAGAACAAATTGAAGCTATAAATAAACATATACTTCTAAAGAAAAATTAATGAACAACAGACTGCCTTGTGACGAAAAGGGGTCAACCGAGACTTGTTGGAACCCTTTAACATGGCGGAGCGCTGCCACCGCAACCGCACGCTCTCCCACTGCGTCCAGATGTGCCGCTCCGCCTTTCCATACTTTCTAAGTAGTCAGAGCAATCGGGATCACGTGTCATAAAAAAACAGCGTGCGGCCTTTAGATGGTGAAAAAGGAGCCCCCGCTTTCCAGCAAAAGGCTTGAGGGGAGGGTTGCTCCTCTGGTATCAAGATGTTGTGAAGTGTGCAAGTTGGTATAGAGGTCAGGTTAGGTATAAAGCTACCAGGATGCCATGGCGTAAGAGTGCATAGCACTCCCTACCCACTCAAGGGCTAGGCTACGCCAGGGCACTGTCGCCATAGCTCTTCCACAGCTATGGTACCTGGCAGGGTAGGCGCCTCGTGGAAGAAATCAACGCCGTCGTACCCCAGCGAAGCGTCCTACACAACCGCCGCCAGCGACCGGGCGCCGACACCGCCGCTACCGCCGCTTCGTTAACTCTCATTTTGCGCCACAGACGCATTTTTGACGCAGGGCAAGAGGGATTTGTGTGCGTATTCTCCTGTTTTTTTTTTTTTTTTTTTTTTTTTTTTTTGAGAAGTAGTAGGACTTTGCTGTGATTGAAAAGGCTGAATGTGACGTAACTTACTGAAATTCGTCGTCAACATTTTTCTTGCTGTCTCTTTCCTTCTCTCCCTATTTTGCATTCGTCGTTGACATAGGCATTGTGCACTTAGCAGTTAAGGCACACACGGTGAGAGAGATTGTGTGCGTGTCCTTTCTTTTCCCCCTCTTTTTTTTTTTTTTTTTTGAGAGAGATCTTTACTGTGATATATGGCGTAACTCATAGGTTTGGTTATGTTCCTAGTTTTTAGTAGCCACATGCTTGGATGATCGTAGTGACTGTCTTGTCTTTCGCTTTCTATCTCTCTTTCTTCCTTCTTTTTCAGTTGTTATTGTCTGACAGGCGCCTCGCACTTATTATTGAGGCGTATGCATTTTGCCACGCAGTGGTGAGATGGATTGTGAGTGTGTGACTCCACTGCTCTCCCCCTTTGTTTTTTCTTGTTTTTTTTATTAGCGAAAATTCTTTGCTAATTTATGGGACGAAAAATGTCGTAGGTCATAGAGGGCGAATTTTTGTCCTTGTCTTTGTTTATTATTTTATATATATATATACTAGGCTACCAGAACAGGAAAAAACAAATTGCAGACTTCAATTACAAATTTCAAAAACTCAAACTGTCAGACAAAAAGGACAAAACGAGAGAGTTACAGGCATCTTCACTGCCACTGCACGTATTCAGAAAAAAAAAAAAAAAAAAAAACGAGAGAGCTATCGGCATCTTCATCCTAACCCATAACTGTCGACATGCAGACCTGAATGCCAAACTTCAGCATATATTGGTCGTCAGCTGGACTCACCAAACATTATGTGTGCCCTATGCCATCCGGCGTGAGCAAAGTACTACTGGGCAATTATACCCTTCTTGCAAATTCGTCCACCTCTGCGTGGGATTTGCAGAAGGAAAGGGCAAGTCCAGTTATCATACCCCACCCAAAAAGGAAAACCTAGAGGCTCTATGAGCCTTATCTTTATAATCAGCACACAGAGAGAGAGAGAGACCCCACGGTCCCCACCCCACCCCAAACCCCACCTCACCTAAAACCCTAACCCAACAACCCACATGACCCCAACGCCCCCCCAAAAAAATCACCCCGACCACCCTTCTTTTTTTATGCGCGCAAATGGCCCCACACCGTCCCCTGCCCTCGCGCAACCCCATGACGTGCGCGCACTCTTTTTTGACGAGCGCGCGCCCCCGAAACGGCTTTGAGCGCGTTTGAACGCGGCAGGGGGGTCTTTAAGCGCGCGCGCTCGCGCTGATGCGCGCTCAAACGGTTTAATAGTTGCTATCCCAGCTCGTTCAATCGGGACCAGGCCCCTGGTTCCGTTCACTCATTAATCAAGCCTGCAGTGTTCTCCCTCAGTATGAAGTGGCTCCACACCCTCCAAGAGAAGTCTGGCATCAGATGCAACTGGCGCTTCCACGCCTAGTCCTGCAGCTCCACCAAGCCACAAATGTTTTTTCCTTCCTCAACCAATTGACCAAGATGTCGTCGAAAAAGAAACCTGACACTCCTTACGCCAGGAAGAAGACTCATCGAGATCCTCCAACCACGCGCAGGACTCGGATTCCACTTCTGCAGACCACACGATTCTTGTGCAGCAGCTCCTTATATTCCCTCGCCCTCGCTACAGGCCTACCCACACTAACGCACCAGCCATCACCACCAACCCTCGCACCCCAAAAACCCCTCGCTCGAGAAGGAAGCCATCACAGTTCATAATCTTTGACTCTTTCTGATCTTTTGTATAATTATTCTCTTCTTCCTTCTCTTTTTCCTTCTCTTCCCATGATAAGACCCCAAGAATTTCTGATAACAACAGTGGATTCGTGAAAACCTAACAAAATTACAAAATCTCACATTTTTTATAGAATGAAAATGTAAAAGTCAAACTGTTATTTTTTAAACAAAAAGAGAGCGTTTTTAACTATTTTTAGATAAAGGAGGCAAAAAACGAGGTGAAAAGTCAACTGTTCCTCAAAATGTGCGAGAAAACTCTTTATTGCAAAATCCTTTTATATAGCTATAAGTCATTCTCATTCGATTTGTAAAAAGCAAAGCTCAAATATGACAATTTTTAAGGACTACAAGGCAAACTTGAAAGATGTAAAGAAAAACGGATTTTGGTGAATATGCATTTATAGAACTATAAGTCATTTTCAACAGTTAGGTAAAAACCAAGATCTGCGAAAACTAATTTATAGGACTATAAATCAATTTTGACGTTAACAATACAACCCTTAGCAAAAAATATATGTTATTTAAAATAAGAATATAAACAACTTTTGTCAGGGAGACACCTGCAAATTCTTAGCAAAACACGAGTTTAAAATTATAATAAAAGGAAAAAAAATAAAATAAACAGAAAAAAATCATATGTTCGCTCAGGTATGGGAGAATATGTTTAAGAACATGTTTGCGCATTCGAAAAAAACCCGAATACGTTCATCGTGCTTTACATCTTATAGGACTATAAACATGATTTTTTTAGATAACAAAAAAATGAGATATTTCAGTTTTTTCAACATACGCTGCTTCACCAGGTAGTGATTTTATGTGGAAAAACCTACTTTTCTCGCCTAGTCTTGCAGCTCCACCAAGCCACACACGTTTTTTCCTTCCTCAACCAAGTTGACCAAGATGTCGTCGAAGAAGAAGCCTGACACTCCTTACGCTAGGAAGAAGACTCATCGAGATCCTCCAACCACGCGCAGGACTCGGATTCCACTTCTTCAGACCACACGATTCCTGTACAGCAGCTCCTTATATTCCCTCGCCCTCGCTACAAGCCTACCCACACTAACGCACGAGCCATCACCACCAACCCTTCCACTCCAAAACCCCTCCGCTCGAGAAGGAAGCCATCACAGTTCATAATCCTATTTCTGATCTTCTGTATAGTTCCTCTCTTCTTCCTTCTCTTCTTCCTTCTTTTCTTCCTTCTCTTCTTCCTTCTCTTCCCATGATAAGACCCCAATAATTTCTTATTACAACACTGGATTCATGAAAACCTAACAAAATTACAAAACCGCACATTTTTTATAGAATGAAAATGTAAAAGTCAAACTGTTATTTTTTACACAAAAAGAGAGCGTTTTTAACTATTTTTAGATAAAAGAGGCAAAAAAAGAGGTGAAAAGTCAATTGTTCCTCAAAATGTGCGAGAAAACCCTTTCTTGCAAAATCCTTTATATGGCTATAAGTCATTCTCATTAGATTTGTAAAAAGCAAAGCTCAAATAGGACAATTTTTAAGGACTACAACGCAAACTTGAAAGATGTAAAAAAAAAACGGATTTTGGTAAATATGCATTTATAGAACTATAAGTCATTTTCAACAGTTAGGTAAAAACCAAGATCTGCGAAAACTAATTTATAGGACTATAAACTAGGCTACCAGAGGGGCCCGGGGTCACTTGTCCGGCTGGGCCAAAAAAATAAAATTAAAAATAATATTTTTAAAATATATTGTTTATTGTAAATTTGGTGAAGAATTTGGATGTGACCCTGAGGCAAAAGTTGTTCAAGTTATGTTTCTGCATAACATAGTTTGTTTTTGGATTTTTTTGATTTTTTTTTTTTTTTTTTTTTTTGCTGGGACCTTCCCTGGTCCTCGCACGGGCTGGCCACCCGGGACCCGGGCGGCCCGGCTGGTAGCCTAGACTATAAATCAATTTTGACGTTAGCAATACAACCCTTAACAAAAAATATATGTTATTTAAAATAAGAATACAAACAACTTTTGTCAGGGAGACACCTTCAAATTGTTAGCTAAACACGAGTTTAAAATTATAATAAAAGGAAAAAAAATCAAAGAAACTGTAAAAAATCATATGTTCGCTCAGGTATGGGGGAATATGTTTAAGAACACGTTTGCACGTTCGAAAAAAAAACGAATACGTTCATCGTGCTTTACATCTTATAGGACTATAAACATGATTTTTTTAGATAACAAAAAAATAAGATATTTCAGTTTTTGAACATACGTTGCTTCACCAGGTAGTGATTTTATGTGGAAAAACCTACTTTTCTCCTCGCCACTTCCAGTAATTCTCAAAAAGTAATTTTTTATTCTTTTTTTTTGCGGTTGTTTTACTTCAGGTAGAATTTTGTTCCTGGAGGATGCTTGAAAAACGTGCTATCATAATCTTGAATACATTTCGTACAAACCTAACAATTTGTTTTGTTAGGTTTTCACGAATAGTGAGAACATTGGCCATAAACTACTTCTCGTACACACATCAACAAATTTACATTTCTTCTCTGCATGTACAGTTCTCAGAAAAAAACGCCCAATTTCCCCGATGCATTTCGGCGAGGCTGCGCTTCTGGCACTCCTCAGGGGGCTTCTTCCCAGATCCACCTTGCGGCACCACCAGACTTTCACGAATCATGTGTTTTACCTGTAAACTTCAAAGCCAGGTATAATATATGTTTGTGTTTACCCACACTCATTGTTTTAAAATCCTTGATCTTATGTATACTTCTTCTTCTTCCTTGATTTCCTTCTTTACTTTCTCCTCTTCTATCCAACCACCTTCAGACCACACTTCTTCTCACATGAACCCTTCCCCTCTCTTAGTCCTCATTTTTAGATTGCATTTATGATTTATGTCTTCCTGAATTAAATGTAATTTGTGCCACGTTTTTAGAGGCCAAAAAATAATAATAATAATAATAATAAAGCTTCAAGCCCTCGTTCGAGAAGGAAGCCATATGCATTTTGAACTCTTCACCCCTGCCTTCTTAAGATACCTCCTATCGTCTCTCTCCCTGCTTTCTCTCTCTCCCCCCAACTCCCTTTAAGGATCGCACTTCCCTCATTCATAAACCTTCCCATGTTAAAACCCCTAAAAGTTGTGATTGCTTGTAAACTTCAAAGTCCGGTATATTCTCTGTCTTTGTTTATCCACACTGGCTGCTGCTTAAAAAAATAAAATTCCTTATATCAATCAATTATTATCTGTATTGGAATACAAACCCACTCAATTCTCTTTCTATGATTCACCCAAACTCACACGATCTGCAAACCATTCAGGCATGAAGAATTCCTCCAATCAATTCCCGATTCTTCACTCCTCCTCTGTGGTTTTCCTAAAATCCAACGCTCTCGGTTCACAACATTCAAAAAAAAAAAAAAAAGAGGAAGAAATACAAGACACGAAAAAAAAAAGGCCAAGCAGTCAAAAGAAAAAAAAAAAAAAAAGGGGGGGAGGCAGGGCAGGGTAATCAGACAACAGCAAATCTACTCGGCAAGCCTCCTCCCGAACGAACGTCAATCATCACAACAATTAAACTTTAAAAGCTAATCACCCCTCCAACTAATCTGAAATCGAACTCTTTCGTACCTCCACTATGGTTTTCTATTGATTCCCATGCACCTACTCAATGCTACTTAGATTTACAATACGGTAAGGGCTGATAAGAGAAACCCCATATTCAACAAAAAAAAAAAAAAAATCGAAAATAGGATATGGTTGGTGCAACCTTCATTCTTTCGCAACCCTTGCTACAAACCAATGCATCCATCTGATGCAATCATGGACCTATCACATTAACCCTTGCCCTCCTTGCCAAAAAAATAAAATACAATATTTATAGATATATTATATAATATATATATATCGTCAAATAGAACTGCTATATAAGATATATAAAATATATATATATATAATATATATATAATATATATATATATATATAATATATATATATACTAGGCTACCAGCCGGGCCGCCCAGGTCCCGGGTGGCCAGCCCGTTCAAGGACCAGGGAAGGTCCCAGCAAAAACAAAAAAAAATAAAAAAATCCAAAAAATCCAAAAAAAAACACTATTTTATGCAAAAAAATAAAATGAACAACTTTTGCCTCAGGGTCACATCGAAATTCATCACCAAATTTAGGAAAAAAAATAAAATAAAAAAATATTTTTTCTATTTTTTTTGTTTTTTTGTTTTTTTGTTTTTGGCCCGGCCGGGCAAGTGACCCCGGGGGCCTTTCATAAGGCCTCGCCCCACTGCTCGGGACATTCACAAAAGACAAAAAAATGGCGGTGTATCTTTGCGTGTTCTAGCGGAAGGTTCATTTTCATTTTGCTTATTTGGCGAGTAGTGCAGCGAGGCCCATACTCACATAAGGACTTCTACTCTTAAAAATGTACGGCGGAAATTACGGCCGGAACTGGATGCATCTGGCCGCAATCCCGTTCAGAGCTGAGTTGTTTCATTCTCATTTCGCACAGTTTGGGAGTCGTGGAGCGAGGCCCATACTCACACAAGGACTTTTCTTAAACGTATATGACCGAAATTACGGCCGGAACCGGATGCATGTGGCGGCAATCTCGTCCAGAGCTGAGTTGAAAGAGTCCTACAGGTAAGTGTGAGTATATGTCCTTAGGGCGAACTCTTCACACAGGGACTTTTTCCGGCTACATCCGGGGGCGAGGTCCCACTTAGTCTAGCAAAGAGGGTTGGATTTAAAGCCTGAATCTGGACGAGTTTGAGGAGAGATGCAGACACTTGCGATTAATCTGCTTTTGTGCATCTCTGCATCAAGTACATCCAGGTTCAGGCGCCTCATCAAATCCTCTTTGTCAGTGACACCTCGCCCTGGGGGCAACAACGGCAACTAATTTGAATTTCGAAAACCGAAATTCGATTTTAGTTTATTCAAATTCTTCACCATTTCTTTTCCATGTGTTTGCATTCACTTAGGGCATACTCACACTACGGTCTTCCCCCGAATACAACGCACGGTCATTATAGCTGAATTTAGACCGAAAGATACACCAAATTCAACTATAATGACCGTGCGTTGTATTCGGGGGAAGACTATAGGACTTTTCTGCATGTATGGGGCTGCAATTACGGCCGGCTCTGGATGAATGTTTCTTACCGAAATCGCGTCCAGAGTCGAGTCGAAAAAGTCGTAGTCTGATGTCCCCAGGGCAGATTCTTCACACGCAAGGCAATATGAACTTTTTTCCTCCCTGTTCTTTTGTCATATTCTTAATTTCTTTTTGCCTCCTTTCTTTTTTTCAACTTTTTTTCTTCTCTTCTTTTGTGTTTTTATTTTTACTTTTCCCTCCTTTGGTCTTTCTTTTGGCCAAATTCATCCCACCGCTACACACACACGAAAAAAAAATACATAAAAAGGCCATGACAGTAGGACTCGTGGGCCTCGCCACACCGCTCTCGAAATCTGAAAAAGTCTCAAAAAGACAAAAATGTGGCCGGTGCATCTGGCCATTTTCTAGCGGGGAGCTCATTCTCATCTTGCACATTTTTTTACTTCATTTAAAAAAAAAAAAGGGCGATGGCCTTGAGGTATTATCATCGGACTAACCAGCCCAGGTAAATTCAATATTGTGTCTAATCTAACGTCGGGTGGCCTTTTCAGCCCAGGGTGGCCTTGATTTATTGCCTTCAGGGAACCCCCAATGGGGGGGGGG
>BFEA01000002.1:1211598-1224100 GCA_003427395.1 Chara braunii
GTTTTCGCAGTAGACCTGAGAGGAAAGGATGAAGCAGGGCAAGCTGACAGTCAATCCTCCACGATGTTGAAGCAATCAATGCTGGTCAGGGGTCCTTCGGCCGGACGGAAGGAAGCGTGGGTGAGTACTTATGATGTATCCTGTTATTCTGACTTGCCGGTGGAATAGGAACCAGACTGTTGCTCCTCCCCCCCCCTCCCCCCCAAAAAAATAAAAATAAAAAAAATCTGGGGTGTTGTGCACACGCACTCGTTCTAGGAGATAAAACCTCATTGCCTCTTCTATTTGCCAGGTTTAGGGAACAACGCTCGCAGTTTGAGGACGATCGAGGCACACAGAGATATAAGCATATTGGGATTTCGAAATTGTTTAATGAATAAGAACATCTTATTTAGGGTATCCTCAGCATCCAGTTTGGCTCAAAGTTACACCAGACACAGTGGTATATCCCCTTATCTGTGGCTCTTTGGTTATGTCCTTTTTTGCAGCCTTAAGGGTTTTTTCAGGGTGACACGAACATTTCAGGTGTTCTTGGAACTTTTGGCCGGCCCTACCGGGCCGGTGCTTGGGTTGCCCGAACATTGGCTTGATCAGCCAGTTGGCTATTGGGACATTCATCTATTTCTGGACCTGAACTGCTCAGATTCACTCGTGGTAGATCAGAATGGGCCACGAGCAAACACACATTGTTTGTTTTGCCATTATGTATTGTTTCTTGGAGGCTTTCTCCTTTTCATTTTCTTTTACGGATTTTGCTATTCATGCATTCTCGCTTAATATTCATGTACCATGAGTGCTTGTCTCATTGCTCCCTCAACCCAACCTCTAGCTGTGGTGCATCACGCTGATTGGTTTCGTGTACTTGTCTGGGTTGTCCCTTGTCTGGCTTGGGCATACGCTCGTACCAGAGATGAAAGCATCCATCGAAATGAATCATTTTCATTGTTATCATCATTATCATTATCATTGATGGTGTAATTATCATGAGGATTGCCATCATCATTGTCACAATCATCATCCACACCCAGAACTGGAAGAAGGGGTCAACAATACAACAACTCTCTCTCTCTCTATCTCTTGCGCACGCGCACGCGCTCTTGCTCTGTTAATTAAACGGGTGCATGTGTGGTGGGCAGGCTGCTTCACTTGACTGTGAGCAACATCACCCACTCGCTATCAATATAATGTCCATTCCCTTTCCCTTCAAACATCACACTTCTGTGCCTAATACTCGCCCATGTGCCTCAACTTTGCCAACTCACCTAATTGCCCTTGTGGATTGAGCAATTGATCAAATCAATCATCATAAAAGGTTGATGTCGTCGATTGTTTGACCATCTCCTCCTTTTATTGTAACAGTTACCATAGATACTGGTAATAATAATAATACTATTAGAATAGGTACTAATTACTAACTTGGAGCTCGGTATACTTGTAGTTAAAAACTACCACTTCCATTAGTATCGATGTTGTTGCCATTGCTAATATTCCTTCTGGAGGTGCACATGATGATGGATACGATTGTATTTCTTGATTGATTTTTCTTCTGCGCACATCCATTTTCCCAACCACTCCTCCGCTGCCCATTGTATTTGCTGTATCGCGATCTCTACCCTGCATTTGCTGCAATGCGAATTACCTGCCATCACCCTTTTCTCCCCTCCCTGTTCCCTAACCTCTATTGACACACTTGCTCACTAGCACCCACCTGGCCTCACCCTCCTTTCTTCTCACACATGCATGCAACGCAGACACCGAGACAGAGACATACAATGGCACACACGAAGACTTGCACTGGCACACACATGCATGTGTAGGTGCATACACACCGGTCCATATACACGTTAAATTAGACGTACATGCATACCTACACAGCAGACAGGAGTGTACCCATTCCACCCTCCCTCATTACTCAGCCTCCCTTTCCATAGTGTGCAAGTGCCAAGTGGGATGTTATGGCACACAGGGATGTGGGCAGCTCCCGCTCAGCTACATCAAACATGGCGAGCCCGGAACGTTAGAGTCACAGTAAAGGGGGAGCTAAAGGAAGACACGAATGAGAAACATGAATGAGCTGAAGCGAGGAAAGAGAGGTAAGAAATGCACAGGAAAAGGCCAACAACAGTTAGTGTGCTTCATGTTCCCTATTACTTTTGGTTTGCTTCCAAAAGTGCACTCTTTTAGCTGATACATATGTGAGGTAAAGTGGAGCACTGGGGAGGAGGCCCTGTGATACCTGGGGATTATGGTAAGCAAGGATGGAACCTGGCGCAACATGGGACAGACCCTGGTGGTCAATGCAAGCACGAAGTTAGTTTCATGCAGAAAAGCACTTGCTTCACTCCGAGGCAGGGCTCGAATTATAAGTACTTCGGTTGTCTCCACTCTGTGGTACTTGTCCTCCATCTGGTCTTCACCCGACTGGATCCTTAGAGAGCTTAAGAAAACAGTGAAATGCTACCTGTGGACAGAATACCCATTCAAATAGTCCTGCTTTAACAAGGTGGCCTAATATTACGTAACTAGGAAACCAGAGTAAGGAGGCCTAGGCCTACTGGACCCCAAACAGGAAGCCATACCCATTCAAATGAAGTGGTAATCAAACTTCTCCATCGCCCCTCTCTCCCCTGGGTCAGAATGGCGCTGGACAGACGCTCATAACAACACCAGGCAATGGAAGGCGCCTTTTGAGTCATGGCAAAAGAGTGGACGATGAAAACAGGCCGCAACAGAAGAATAAGTCATTAGTTAATGCATCCACCATCACCATACCAGCCGCTAATCCAATCCCCAAACCTTACTGGGCTTCTATTCTCCGAGCCTGATGCAAACTCATACCCAGGAAAACTCAGAAACCTAAGACAACGGAAGAAGTCCTATGGCAACTGCTGTTCCGTAACCAATGTCTGACCAATGAAGAGGGCAGCCCATGGTCGTTCTCTTCAAAGACACCAAATGCCTGAAATGGGTAGAAAGAGGAATCTGGACAATAGAAACAGATATGGAACAACGAAAAAAACACCTGGAAATCGGTGCGGAACTTGAGAAAGACTCGTAATGACTGCCACTCCCTATCAGACAATCTCACAACATTCACAGAAAGTGTCCCCTGTCATGGATACGCTTACTGAAGGAGGACTTCTCTTGGAAGCTAGTGGATTGGGGGCTGATGGTCACCCAACAGACCCCTAACAGAGCCTTCTGCAAGGAAAATGAGCGATAGCGAACTTCAGAAACCAAGCAGCATCATACACATGAGACCAGATAGTGTGACCTTGAACCAAAAGCAGAATTGGTCCTTGGTTCTAAGGAAAAGCCTATAGCCCAATTTGACTGAATAGTCTTGTATGTGGGTATCCGTCTTGACAATTTTTTTTCTTCCTGGCGTCCAGGCCCATTCCGCCGGGTTGAATTCCAGGTCATGGATTGCTGTGTCTGACCTGAAAATTGTTTTGGGCCATGACCCGGTGACTCTTACTTTCCTGAGCAGGAACATATCGAGAACCGCTCCTTCTACATCCTTGTTCAGAATGGACACCGAGTTGTGCGCTGACCGGGTGGCCGGAAAGGCTGTGAAGACAGCCAGGGTTTGCGAGCCCTGCTGTTTATGGGAGAATTGGTAGGCCTTCGAAGGGGACTATTCTTGTACCTTGACCCCCCATTCCCCCGTTTTCCAGGTTGGTGCCTCTGTTAATCTTTCTTTCCATCCCTCCGGGATGCAACTGATAATTTTTTGCAGGTTCTCCTGACGCCGGTGGCATCCCCTGAGAAGGGTGGCGAGTTCCTGATCAGTGAGCCACCCCTTCTTATCTTCGTTCCATATATGCGAGATTTTCCAGATCCCGTGTTTTATCCATGATAACCAGCGTGTGCCATTGGGTTTAAGCGAGAGCGGGTGATCGCTTTTGTCTCTCACCCACGGATTGCCAAATAGAGGTTGCCTCAGTATTTCGTCTCTGGTCTTTGGTTTCCCGATTTTCTTCGGGCATGATTTCCCACCAGATCTTTAGAAGTGCAGACCAGTAAGGTGTGGGAGTGCTGGTTCCAGTGGGGGTTCCCTTTTTCTGTTGGTTTCTGCGGCCTGTTTTGGGGGTCCATTCCTTGTTCATTACCCAGAACAGGCCCGGCATGTTTGCTGGTGTCGATACCGGAGCCAGCCCTCTAATGCTGTCTAACGCCAGATTGTTCCATGTTGTTCCCGATTTGGTGAGGAGTTTGACAATCCATTTTATTTGTAGGGCTTTTGTTTCTTGTTTGGGATCTATGATACCGAGACCGCCTTCAGCGGGTTTCCTTGTAATGTAGTGCCATGCTACTTTTGGTATATAATTTTCCTTGTTGGGATCTCCTGACCACAGGTAAGCTCTAGCTTTGCGGTTCAGGTCCTTTATCGAGTGATCAGGGATTGTCCATATAGATGTTATATACCACATCATTGAGAAGATAGAAGTGTTGATGGCCAAGGCACGACTCAGCAGGGAGGTGAATGTATTGCCCCATCTGCCCATCTTATTGATCTGTTTGGTAAGCATATTTTGGGCCATTTGAGGCGCGCATCCTCCTTTCGTCAAGAGGATGCCTAGGTATCGGGTAGGCGTGTCGGGTGTATCCCATGTCATTGCTGCCTCTGGGCCTTGGAGAAGAGGGGCCTCTTCTTCAGATAACCACCATCCAATCGTTTTCTTCCAGTTAATTTTCATTTCTGAAGCTAGTCTGAATGCTTCCATTGCTCTTACTAGGGCATTGAGGGATGATCCTGAAGCTCGTATAAGGACAGTGAGATCATCAGCGAACATTATGACTGTCGGGAAATGTATGTGGTGGGTTGCCCCTACGTTGATCTCCGGTAGTCTGTGTATGGACGGATCCTTGCGCAGGAAAGACACTATTGCTTCCATGACGAACAGGAAAATTGGAGGTGCTAGTGGATCCCCCTGACGAACTGATTGTGAGATTGGGTAACATTTTGAGAGCATGCCGTTGACTTGCACACAACCAATAGCATCGTTGTATAAGATTCGTACCCATTTTCTGAAGCTCGGCCCTACTCCCATCTTTTTCATACTTGCATTGAGAAAGGCCCAATCGACCTGGTCGTAGGCTTTCTCAAAGTCGAAAAAAAGTATTGTCGTATTGATCCTCGTTTCCCTGACTTTATTGGCTGCTTCATTGAGGGTAAGAACATTATCTAGGATTTATCTTCCCGGAATGAAGTCGGTCTGGTCTATGTGGAAGCACTTGTTTGTCAGATCAAGAATCCTGAAAGCCAGGGCTTTGGCCAATATTTTATAGGGGAGAGTCAATAAAGAAATAGGTCTGTAATTTCTTATATCTTTTTTTTCGCCTTTCTTGTAGAGCATGGTAACCACACTACTACTCGACAGATTCCCCACTCCTCCTTTTTGCCAACTATCCTAGTAAAAGTTCAGCAAGTCCTTCCCTAGGAGTGGCCAGAATTTTACCCAGAATTCTTTCGTCAGTCCGTCAATGCCTGACGTCTTGTTGCTATTCATGTTTTGGACTGCGAATTGAAGTTCTTCCAGTGATAAGGGCTTATCGAGAGCTTCTGACTGTTCCTGTGAGATTATTCGATCTAAGTATTGAAGCATTCTGGTGCGTGCTTCTCTGGTGCTGGGAGGTGTAGGCGTGGGGGTCTTCGCATGGTAAAGCTCCTCATAGAAGCCCTTAGCTACGTTGAGTATCCCTTCGCTATCCGTTAATATTTTTGACGGGTCGGTAAGGGTACTTAGGCCTTCTATGGAACTAGATCTTGCATTAGCTTTGATTCTTGCAAAGAAGTGTTTGGACATTGATTCGCTTAAGTCGTATTCGTTCATTCTGGCCCTTATCTGCAAGCCCTTCAATTCCCACCATCGCCACATGGCTATCTCTTCTCTTGCTTTCTGAAAGATGTCTGTGTAGATTGGGGAAGACGGGTTGTCAGTAAGGTTTAGTTCCGCGATCTTAAGTGTTGTTTCCATTGCTTGTGTCCTTCGCTTTCTATCACCCGCCATTTTCCTCAAGATTCTTGCTATCATTAGTGAGAGCGTGGAATAACTTTCTTGGAACCACTCCCATCTATCATGAATAGGTAGATAGTTACCTCTCATATTGTGCCAACATTCAAGGACTCCCTCTTGAAAGAGTTGACTTAGTAGGAGCGAGTTATTCAATTTATGGAAGCTGGACCCTTTCTTCACGTACTGTTCAAAACTGATGATGAGCTCGATGGGTTTGTGATCCAGACCCGGGTATGGTTGTAGTGGGAGGATTTCTGTGTTGTTGACCGTTCCCATTAGCGTGTTTGAGAGTAGAAAGTAGTCGATGAAAGAGAAGGCCGTATGTTGAGCATGGTTTTTCTTGACCAACGTCAATGATTTTCCCCCCGGATGCAGAGTGTGATACGGTTCGACTAGATTGTGCTCGAGGATCAACTTCTTAATGGGTAGCGCCTCTTGTGTCGACTGGTTGGTCATTGCTCTGGAGATGCGGTCAGTGGATGGGTCCAATGTTGCGTTCCAGTCTCCTACTAGGATGCATGGTGTCAGGGGTGTGATCAGTTGACCAATGTTCGTTATGAATGTTGTCCTTTCATAAGAGTTGTTCGGTCCGTACAACGTTGATTAGTCTAAATTCCTCTTCCTTCCATTTCAGATTCATAAGGCACCATCTGCCCTCTACTGCATCTGCCTCCATTCCCACGATCGTTCCTGCTGTGAGGAAGCGGGACGATTTAAATATGAGGATGGTTGTTCCCTTTGTGCTTGCCTCATTATCCGATGACCATACTTCACTTGTGATTCCTCCCATCTTCTTTGTTAAAGCTTTCCGGATTCTGTTGTATTCTGCAGATGTGGTGAGGTGAGTCTCCTGTAGCAAGATTATATCTGCCAACTTGTTTGTGTGTACTGTCAGTCCTTTGATGATGTCGTTTAGTTTCGCTTCTTTTTCCTTTATATTACCCAGCCCGTTGACATTCCAACTTCTGATTACTATCCCTTATGTCTTCCAGTCCACTCGCGCATCATTGGCGTTTGCCCTCTTTCTAAAGATTTCCAACATTGTGGCGGTCGGGTCGTGGCGATACTGGTATTAGGGTATTAAGTTTTCAGGAGGGGTCCTGGTCGAGGTCCTCCATGGCAGATGTGGGCTCATCCGGCGGATCCTGCTGTGTCTTGGTGGTGGCGTCATCTATTTGGTATTCTCCAATGCTTCCGGTGGTTCCTTGGTCCATTGAGAAGGCCGACTCTGAGGTGACTCCATCATCCTGCCATTCTTCCATGTCATCCTCCGAGTATTCGCTTCTGTAGAACCTGTCGAGATCCATGGTGAATGCTTTGGCTTCCAGATCAATGTCTCCATTCAAGATGCCGGAGCTCAGCAGCTGTGCTACCGAGGCTGCCAACAGGTCTGTTGGGATTCCCGAGCCCGCAAGGACACTGTACGGGATAGCCGTGACCGTTCTCCATGGTCTCCACATCATTCCACTGTTGAGTTGGGTGTTTGCTGGGATTGGCGATTATGGGAGAGAAGGCGCCGGAGCTATGCCATTGCCCTTCCCTCTGTTGGTCCTGTTGTTTCCCATGTGCACTTTGCACGGAGGTGGTCTCCAAGCAGTCATAGGTGTCGACTGTTCCGTACAGTCCCAATGGGAATTCCTTCGTTACCTTTTCTTGAAGGATTTTGGCTACGTTTTGTCCTTCATCCAACCTGGGAATTGTGAAGGACACATCCGTAGCCACCTGCCATTCTCCTTCCTTCTCCAGATACCTTGCTGCAATCAGTGGACGCGTACCCATTAGGGTGAGCCTTGCTGATTTGGCCGAGGCTACCACGTGAGGTGCCTTACCATCTGCAATGTGCTGAATGGATGTGAATTCTGGTCCATATTCTCCGTTCAGTTTTTTCAGCTTCTCAGTTTGAGCCAAGACCACCGCTGCTTCTTCTTCTATAGCTCTTGCTTTGATACGACATGCACAACATTTCTTAGCTTGGACTGAGAATGAGAGAGTCAAGAGGGACAGACAATCTCACAGTCAATCCTCCCTGAGCAATCAAAGCTGGTCAGGGGTCCTTCGGCCCAAATGAAAGGAAGCGTGTAGTCAGTCTTCCTAAACTTCTATAGCTCTTGCTTTGATACGACATACACAACATTTCTTAGCTAGGACTGAGAATGAGAGGGTCAAGAAGGACGGACAATCTCACAGTCAATCCTCCCTGAGCAATCAAAGCTGGTCAGGGGTCCTTCGGCCCAAATGAAAGGAAGCGTGTAGTGCGTTTGTCATGTATGCAGCTTTCACTTGCCAGTGGATTGCAACCGGGCTGATGCTCCCTAGAATGGGACCTAGGGCGATACGGACCTGTGTTTATCAAAAAAAAAAAAAAAAAGATATGTGAGGTAACGGTGTTTCAATTTTGGATCTACTCATCCAGGTGAAAACGGGTTGTCGTGGTGACAGTCAAAACACAGATACAACGTACATGACTCGGTGAAAGTTAGACCAAACAGTCGGGCACGGTCATGCTTTTTTGGGGGGGAGTTGTCGTTTGCTTCCAAAAGTGCACTCCTTCAGCTGATAAATGTGTGAGGTTAAACTTTTTCTACTTTGGATCTACTCGTGTGGGTGGAAAAGCGGCTGCCGGTTTTGAGCTCAGTGGGCAGAGCACAGGCGTCGACTGCGCGTTATGGTGTAGGGGTGCAGGTTAATCTTCAGACCTGCAACCCTGAGCATTCGGCTGCCGGGCGTTGTCCGACGCAGGGCGGTGGTACACTGGGTATGCAAGTATGTCTGATGCTCAGTAGTAGATCACCGGCGCCTATCTGCACGTTGGGGATTCAGTCTTGGACTGTGCCAGTTCTGGCTGACACTTTGGGTGCTGCCCCCTCCGCTCTCTCAGGCCAAAGGGCGTCGACCGACGTGGCTACTTTGCGCCCCCCGGATTGTGCGGGTCCAAGGGGGCTGGGCAGGGGGAGGAGGCAGGCCCAGTGGGGAAGAATTGGGGAGGAGCAAGGGGCACTCTACCTTCCTAGCAGGCACAAACTAGCGACCCTAGTGACGACATGCGACAGTGGTGCATGTACTGCCTCCTGTTAGGTTGCCCTAGAAGGATTCGAGCATGTGTCTGAGATCGATCGTGGAGGCCCCCAGCACCAGCGGTCAGAAAGCGCCGATGCTGATCGATACGTCCCTGCTTTGTTGGTTGAGGCTGAGAGTCGTCCTTGAGTGTCTCCTGTGTCGTAGGTGGGCTCACTTCGCTGGCAGGTAGGGCGAAATCGATGCGTCCGCTCCCCAGCCGAACACCCTCCCTCAAGCACTGTCCTACATCCCACACAATCTTTGTGGAAATGTGGTTGTCATCGTCACAGTCAAAAACACACACATACGCATGATGAGTCGGTGAAACTCTGATGAAACAGTCGGGCACAGTCATGCTTTTTTTCCTTTGTGGAATTGTGTACAGCAAACATGACAACACACCTACACACACAAATACGCACACTCACAGACTGAACAATATGAAGGAATGTTCATTGCCAGCCTCCGCCACGAAACTGTAACCCGTTGTCTCGCACTCATCCTCCCCACCCCTTATTACTTGCCCAATATGCCGTGGTGGCCTTGACAAGGCCATCCTTGAATAACTGCGAACATGAGCCTGCTTTCCCGCAGCATGTCAGCAACATGCCATGAGTCGTCAACGCTTTCAGGAGGTTGTCAAGAAGAGTATGTGTCTCTTCTGCATGAAACTGTCCCGGATGCCATCACCCACCATATTGAAAGGCTATCGCCATCAGGGCAAGCAGTTACAGACCTTGCAACAGCTAAACACCCGACCATGCCTATACAATTGTGGTTGGCATGCCTCTGTGTTCCTAGTATGTGGGATCCATGTTGCCTCTGGCACCTGGGTATGTCACGCCATTCAATCCAGCACTGCAACTGCGAGAATTGGATACAGTGCTTTCACATTCCACACCCGAACTGTTCCTGTCCGGTCTGCAGAGGTGGCCACTTACCATAGGCAACGCCTGCTCCTCAACTCATTTTTCTCTGCACCCCAAACACTGACTGTCCTCTTGTGCCATTTTCTAGCAGTCTGCTCCACCGGTGAGTATTGAGAACCCTATGAGGTTTGTCTTTCCCCTATTCTGTTTCTTCCTCCCTCCACCTCCCTTCTCCCTCCTTCCTTCCCTCATCCAGAACAACTAAATGCATATGAATCACCATCGTGAAGAGAACGAACGAAATATAAGGTGCAAGTATGCTGAAAAGCAAACGGGCGAGTATGCATTTCATCACGAAGTACACAGACGAGGTGGACCTTGTGCCTCTCAGAATACACCAATTAAACAACCGTTTCATCGAAACATTACTGCTATGATCCTTGGTCAACCTCCTATACAAAAGCCCTCAAAGAGACAATGCCGTTTCATTGCAGCTCAAATGAAAGAGATTGGAAGAAAAAATAAGACAAAGAGGAAAAGAGAAATGAAGAATAGAAGAAGAAGAAGAAGAAGAAGAAGAAGAAGAAGAAGAAGAAGATAAACACAAGTTGAACCAATGTCATCTCCCTCTCAACACCTCCATCATCACCTTCTCCTGCATCAACTCCTCTATCATCTTATTGATAATAATAAGCAACAATGAATGAAAGTGCCATAATCAATGTACGATTCCCCCTTACTGCCAGCACTCAAAGAACCGTCCTTGCAGCCATAGCCTCTCTCCTCGCTTGGTAGCTACCCTAGCTATGGCAGAACATCCATGTGCAGATGCTCAAAGGATAATGCAAACTTAGTATGCCTCTCCCATCTATAGCTTCCATGGCCATGCTCTTAGATGAGGTTCCAGCACAGTCTGTACCCACACACGGCCTTCTAGATGCGCCCCAACCGAGGAAGTAGGGATGAACGTCCGCCATAGCGAGAGGTGAGTCCCCTTCCTGGATCCCACCTCCTCCTTCCTCCTCCTACCTCCTATGCTCCTTCTCCTCCATACCCAGACTTGAGATCAATCACCCTCACCTCCATAGCCATGGCCTCTCTCTACCACATCCCACTACTACTCCATAGCCATGGAGGTCTTCACCATCACCCCCCAGCTCCATCTTCTCCTCCAAGTGCTCCACCAACCTCCCCCTCTGGGTGGAGCAGCACAATGTTCACTTGAAGAATGAACCGAAGAGAGCTCTACTGCTCTTGGCACCGAATGATATGCTCTTTTCTTACCAGTGACTCCTGGCCGGATTTCACTGTAGCTTGGCCTCCCTTGGTGCCCTGGACCTACTGGAAGTCCCTGCCTATTTGCGGGAACATCCTTGCAGCCTGCTAGTACCTATCTGTGTACAGGCCTTGGGGCTTTGTAGCATTTTGGAAGTTACTAGATTTGCCCCCTGACCCTACTGGACCTACTTGGACCTACCCAAGTTGGTGAAAAAGTCCTACCGGGTCCCTATCAAATTCTACAATTCAGGTCAGTTCTTCTGTTGCCGAATTTCGGATCTGTCTCTGTGTCTGTTCCTAATACCGTTCTACCCCAGCTCAAGGCATAGAAACACAGGATGGAAAACAAAGCACAAGGACTCAGGGAAGCACAAGGCACACACACGTTAGCGGTAGATCACACACCCACTCAGAAAACACAAAAAATCGTGGCAGAACAGACTCAGACTCCTAATTCTCAGAAATCAGACCAAAAGAACATCAATTCTCTGGACAATGCAGGAATCTCAGACAGTGATTTTGTGACGGTCAGTGCGCTACAATCATTTATAAATCATGTATAACTTGATCAGGATGGTAAAGTAAGGCTGTTTCAATTTGGGGCCTACCTATTTCGGTGGAAAAGGGGTTGCTTGGTGACATTCTAAAACACACACACACACACACACACACACACACACACACACACACACGATCATTATTTTCTGTGTTGTGTTTCCGTCTTCTCATTCTAAGTATTTTCTTTCTGGTCCCCAGTTGGTGCATTCGCTGGTCTGTTTCTGTGCTTTTCCTAGCACCTTTAAGAAGTGCTAAATAGTCAATGCCAGTGTGTTTTGAAAGGATTTCACCGCTGGTCCGGTGTAGTCCTGGTGCCAGTCCTAGCTCCCAGTTCTATTGTCAATCCCAGTCACATGTATCATATTCACGAAGTCCTAGGTAGTGTTAGCAGGCCGCGGTAGGAAAGTTCTGGTGGTACTGGTAGGGTCAATCGTTAGGCCCTGTTGGCAGTCTAGTCCAGTCAGCAGCAAAGTCTCAGAAAAGTCAGCAAACTCCGGAATTTACGAACACTCGAAGGGTACTGCACCCTTGGAAGGCGAATTGAGTACAAAATTTGCTAGTCCATGTGGAAGTGCTGCTGCGCTATTTCGGGATAGGAGGCTGTGTCCTGTTGTGGGATGATCCAACGTAGGAAGTAGTCGATGGCACTGGGCACCATAGTTAGGGGAGAGGAGTGAGCAAGAGAGAGACATTCGAAGAGGGGTATACACAGAGAGAGAG
>BFEA01000002.1:1226308-1237999 GCA_003427395.1 Chara braunii
AAAAAAAAGGTACCCCGACGACGCGCGGGACAGCCAAGATCCTTCAAAGGAAAAAAAAAAAGGTACCCCGACGACGCGCGGGACAGCCAAGATCCACTGCATTTCGATTCACCCGCTGTCTTGTGGGCCCGCCCCTTCCCCGCCGCCTTTCCCAACACCACCAAGCGGGTCTCCGTGGGAGCGTCACGCGAGACCCGCTACACGCTTTAAGAGTGTTAAGGATAACAGAACCTGTCGGTTCTGGCTCCTGCCATTCTGGGGAGCAACAGTCCGGTTCCTATTCCCCCGGCAAGTCAAATATGAATGCAATAAAGACACACGCACGCTCCTCCCCATTATGGCTGAGAGGCCCGAGTGGATGGCATTGATTACGTCCCTGGGGAAGGATGTACCACCCCTCACCACTGCCTAAGCTAGCCTATATCCACTGCCACCTGATCCTATGAGCCGCCTAGCTTCTAGCTCCTCTCAGCTGAGTGCTGTCGGATAAACCTGAACGCTTGAGCTGATGACTGGAGCTGCATCGAAGGGTTTGCACAGGATTGTTTCGATACGGCTCTACCTGATCATAACAAGACAACTCATGTGAACTTGCTCCTTTTTTACCTCTATGGGGTTTTTATTCTCTAACCTTCATCCCTCTCAGCTTTTAGGTTGCCAGGTACTTTATATCTTGCCTGCACAGCTGTTTCTGCCATTGGCCTTCTCTTAAACCCTAAACCCTAGGCTTTTCGGGTCATCTGTTGTACGCGGTTTGCACTTTGTTTTTTTCCTTGAGGGAGCTATTCCCTAGTCTTCTACAGTTTTAGGCCATCCTTTTAGTAACTAGTTCACCGAAAAGTTAAATGTGCCAGTGGTTCCGTTGGCTAGTGGAGGTTGTGCCGTTGGTCCCCTCCTTCGTGGTCTATGTGCGGATATTATGGATTAATTCGGGCCTAGCGTCATGTCTGCAAGATGGGTTTTGCTTCTTGGTGTTACTATCGGCTGTGAGTGGGTTAGGTGTGTGTATCTCCATTGTCCAAATTGAATTTTGGGAAGATGGGTTCTGCTTCTTGGTGTTACTATCGGCTGTGAGTGGGTTAGGTGTGTGTATCTCCATTGTCCAAATTGATTTTTGTTCTGGTTTATTACTGCTATTTTCCCTTCTCTTAGGAATTGTTTCTTGAATGCTTCAATTATTTTGTCCTTATCTAATGGGTTATTGTCTATTTCCCTGCATGTGCTCTTCCATCGTCCTTTGTACTCGATCTCTATTAAGTTAAGACTTCCTTCCCATGCGTCCTGGGTCGTTAGAGCGGAGTGGGCGATTGTCTCCTGGCATCTACGTTTCCATATCATCCATAGTGTCGCAAGTCTTAATATGTGGAAAGAGGAGGTTTCGTACCTTTGCCATGTTTGTTGTGTGTGAAGGCCTAGTAAGAGCGGGATCTGGTTTGTTGGAAAGGTTTTATCTATGATAGAGTGCCATAATTCGGTCGCTTTTGCCCACAGTTGTTTTGCCTTTTGACAATGAAGTAGGCAGTGCTCTATGTCCTCTACTGGGCCTTCCAAGCAAATTGCGCAGCATTCTTGTAGGGGGGATCTTGACATAAGACTTCTTCTCTTGTTCAGCCATTGGTTGACTGGGAGGGCTCTGTGCACCAATAACCATTGAAAACTCCTTATCTTTGCTGAAGTGATGGCATAAATTCCGCTCCACGACTTAAGCAAAGTCTGATTAGGAGGTAGGTTGAGTTTTTCCTCCCATCTTTGGCTAGTGATCTGAGTTAGGGGGTACAATCGCCTTCTTAGTGTGTAGCCCAGTTTGGTGGTATATTCCAGTAAGTTGGTGCGTTTCTCAATTTCGAGTCTGCCTGACTTGTTTTTCCATGCCCACTCAGCTGGGTTTATCTCTAGGTCTGCTATGTCAGTGAGTGGGTTGTAGATGCGGCGCTCTCGCGTTTGTACCACCCTTACTTTTCTCAATGACCGTTCTGGTATGGCAATTTCCCCGGATTGATTGTTGCCGAGGCGGCTTGTAGTTGACTCAGGGTTTTCGATCGAGTAAATGTCACAGATCATCCATTCCCCCCTCGATCCTTCTCTTGAGCGAAACTGATAGGCTGAGGTCAGAGTATTGTCTATCGTTCTTGTCGCCCAGTCCCCTGCCTCCCATGAGCTCGGGTGCTTGAGCAGCCTCTGCCAATTTCCTGGTATAGAGATTAGGATGTTGTTTAGGTTATCCTGTAAGTTGTGACATCCTTTCAAGATCTCCCTTAGTTCTCCTACCTTTTTCCATCTCTTTTCTGCACCGTTCCATAGGTGTTTGACTTCCCACACTCCCTTTTCTACCCATGTTCCCCATTTTGTATCTCTACCAGTCAGCGTCCAAGGTTTGCCTTGTGTGTCGAGCAGCCACTGATTACAAAAGAGAGGTTGTCGAAGGACCTCTTCTTTGACTGTGGGTTCTCTCACTTTGGCTGGCAGAATTTCACTCCATGTTCTCATCAACCGTCTCCAGAAATCCTCATTTTGTTGACCTTCCCCTTCCTCTGTTCCTGGTGGTCACTCTGTTCCCCTCGTTGCCTAGGATTTGTTCATGATCCAGAACTCACCCCTCATGTTATCGGGTGTTTTGTATTTGGCTAGCCATTGTATCCTTTACAATCCGAACTTGGTCCATGGTAGATTATGGTTAATTATTATCTTAAGGACCCATTTGGTTTGCAGTGCCTTGATTTGTGTTTCTGGATCCAGGATTCCTAGGCTGCCTCGTGTCTTTTTGAGTGAGACATATCTCCACGCAACCTTTGAGATGAAATTGACTTTAGAGAGACCCCCAGACTAGAGATAGGCTGCTGCTCTCCTTCTGAGCTGGAATCCTATCCGTTTTGGTGCGCTCCATACTATTGTTGCATACCATAGCATTGAGAAGATCGATGCATTAAGGATTAGAGCTCTGATGAATAAGGAGGTATGTACCTTAGACCAGTTGTCGAGTTTGATTATCATTTTGTTCATTATTGTCGGAGCCATAGTCGGGTTAGGGCCGTGCTTGGACATCTGTATTCCCAGGAATCTGAGTGGTTCGTTGCCTCGGGACCACGTCATGCCTTCCGGGGTGCTTGGTGGAGGGTCGGTTTGCGGGTGTGTAAGCCACCAGCCGACTGTTTTGGACCAGTTGATTTTCATTTCTGATGCTATTTGGAATGCCTGCATTGCTCTTGTCAGTGCTTGGAACGACGAGTCTGAGGCGCGTATTAGGACAATCAGGTCATCTGCAAACATGATAGTAGTGGGTAGTGAGATTGGGTGTTGTCTGTCTTCCACTAGTTTTTCTATTGATGGATCTTTCCTCGGGAATGATGCTATGGCTTTGATGATGAAAAGGAAAATAGGGGCTGCTAGTGGATCCCTGTGACGGGGCGGAGGTAGAGCAGCGAGGTCGGGGAAGAGAGAGGGAGGGAGTGAGAGCACACAGACACACTCACTCAACTCGACACGAACTCGACACGACTCGACGGACGCAGACACAAAGTGGCAAAGTGGCAAAGCGGCAAAGTCGCAAAGTTGCAATCTTCGTTCCGTACACAATGTTGCAGAAAGTCACACTGAAGCACAAGCACTGAGGCCGAAAACTGAGTCCCCGAACTCAGCTTGAGTCCGGTCTTAAGTACCGGACTCGAGTTGAGTCCGAGGGCAAAAGTGCAATTTGCCTCGGGGATGAACTGAAAATCGAAGGTCTGAGCCTGAGCGCCAGAATGTCGGATGTCGCCAAGTACGAAATCCGAAAGTGGCAGAGGCGGGATTTGAGAACGACCGAAGATCAGAAACTCCAAAAAAAATAGAACAGCAGCCTGGCGGGTGGCACCCCGCGGACCAGGGATCGAGCCCTGGCTGAGTCCGTAACACTATCCCCTCCCTCTGGAAGGCAACGTCCCGGCTGCCAAAGACCCAATGAAATTGTGAAGGACGGGACGGGGCCGATCACTGGTCAGAAAAGGAAAGGGGAGTAATGCAAGTAGCAGAGTAAGCCTATTTAGGTTCTACAGGGATGAGGGAATCAATGCTCAAGTAACACGGGAGTACTGTTGATGTTCTACAAGGATGAGGGAATAAATGCCCAAGTAACAAGGTAATCCTATTGAGGGTCTACAAGGGTGAGAGTAGCAATGTGCAGGTAACATGGTAATCGTATTGAGGTTGTACAAGTACCAGGGTAGTCCTATTGGTGTTCTACAAGGGTATAGGTTGTCAGGTTTGAGAGAAATAACATAAAACAAAAAACAAAAAATTGTTTGTTCAATGCTAAAGTGCTGGGGTGTCTGAGGGGTCTGGAAAAACAACGTCTCAGATTTCTAACAAAGTGTCAAAAGCGAAAACATGTCTTGAGAAAGGTCTTGGAGTGTGTCGCAGGAGTGGCGGTGAGGAAGCAGTCTTCGGCAGTTCTGTGATGTAGACGGCGAGGGCTTCAGCTTGATTGTCCCAGTAGCAGGTTGTGTCCGGTACACGGTCTGATGATGAGGTCTGATCCGGATAGGAGGTCGCGGACTGATCTTGATGTCCATGTCAGAGGTGCTACTCCGGAAGTCTACGAGTCCAAGGTGCCGGCCAAAGGGAACAGCATGGTGGCCAACCAGTTGTCTTGTCTCCTCGTACTGAGCTGCAGCATGCCATCTTTCTCGTGCACTTGCCATTAGATCCATTATTGCCTGTGACGCGCAGGGGCCACAAAGAGGATTTGGACAAGGGAGATAAGGATGTAGCGGAGGACAGATGGGAGAACGGGTTGAGACGGAGGCAAGAGCGGATCAGACAGAGGGAGATCAAGGGGCAAGGGGGTTGCTGGGTGTAGGGGTGTGTGTAGAGCAGGAATGCGGGGTTTTGGCGGGGTCAAGGCGGGGTTTATGCAAGGGTTTAGGGTTTGAGTTATATTATGTATCTAGGATATAGGGTGAGCACGATCATAGGTGCGAACAAGTTTCATAGCATTCCTAAGGTTAGCAAGAGGTTCCCATGTGGATTCTTCGTCAGGGTATCCTATCCATTTAACTTTGTATTCTGTGATTGGTTTCGGGTGGTCAGATACCTGAGTAGTTTTTCGTCCAATGATGTCTTCGACGACGAATTCAGGGCCTGTGGGTAACATGATTGGTGGGGGTCTAGGATATGGGCGGCCAACGAATTGGGGTGGGGATTCATGGTATTCTTTTAGGTATTCTATGTGGAAGACAGGGTGAACACGACTCATGTCAGGGGGGAGTTGGAGCTTGTAATTGACAGGAGATATTTGCTTAATGATGGGGAAGGGACCAAGCCACTTGTTCGAGAGTTTTTTGGACAAGTCGTGTTCGGGTTCAACGCGTTTGGCTGAGAGCCAGACTTTGTCCCCTACTTTGAATGTTACGTCTCGTTTGTGTTTGTTGGTCTTGTTGGCTTGTTGTTCTTGTGTTCATTCAAGGGCTTCGGTCACTTCTCTGAGGAGTCTGTTCATTGTTGCTACTCATTCATTGAGAGAAGGGCAGGGGGTGGAGGGGTTGAGTTGCGAGAGGAGTAGGAAGTCGTAGAACAAGCGTGGATGATAGCCAAGGTCAAGGTAGAATGGGAACATGCCAGTGGAAGGACAAACAACATTGTTGTAGGCGATCTCGGCGGCGGTGAGCAACTGATCCCAATTGTGTTGATCTGGATGACAATACTTTCTCTGGATTCTTTGGAGAATATCGTTCATCTTCGCGGTTTGTCCATCAGTATGTGGGTGGAATGCAGTGCTACACTTGAGCGTGGTTCCGTAGGCTTTAAAGAGGTGTTTCCAGAATTGTGAAAGGAAGCGAGGGTCACGGTCGCTGATGATGTTCTCGGGGAGACCGTGATGGCATGGGACATGGTCGAAAAAGAGAATGGCGACGTCCTTGGCACTGCGCGATGTGGTTCAAGGAATGAAGTGGACATGTTTAGTCAAGCGACAAACAATGACAGAGATGCAATCATGTCCGCAGTCGGTCTTGGAGAGACCACAAACGAAGTCCATGGAAATGGACTGCCACCGGTGGGTGGGGATCGGCAATGATGGTAGCTTACCGGACTTGGCGCGGTTTGGGGGGTTGAAGGCTTGACATGTGAGGCATGAGCGAATGTAGGCTTTAACGTCGGCGAGTAGGGAAGGCCAGTAGAAGTAACGAGAGATGGTGTTGAAGGTTTTCTGGAACCCGAGGTGTCCTGTAGTCTTGGCGTCGTGATGCTCGGCCAAGAGCTGGGTACGGACGCCACGTGCGTCGGGGATGCAAAGTCGGCGAGTGCCTTTGGTGTCAATGTAAAGAAGTTGGTCGTGAAGGGAGTAGTCGGGGACTGAGTCGAGATCACGAAGTTTGTTGTAGATTGTTGACTAATCCAGGCAAGAGAGGTAGCCTTGGGTGTAGCGGTGGTGGAGCGATGGTAGGAGTTGGATATGAGTCATGGCGACGTTGACTTTCTCAGAGGGCTTGTGGTCGGGGCGTCGAGAGAGAGTGTCGACAACGCGGTTGCTTTTGCCGGGGGTGTGGCAAATGGTGAATACGAATTGGGCAAGAAAGTCTAACCAACGGGCTTGGCGTGGCGTGATGTCTTTTTGGTGAGGATGGAGGAGACGATGGTATTGTCCGTGCGGATGGTGAAGTATTGCCCGTCGAGGTACGGACGCCAGGCTTTGAGGGCGTGGATCACGACGAGGAGTTCCTTCTCGTTAGAGGGGTAGTTCATCTCCGCAGGAAGGAGCTTCTTGCTAGCGAAGGCAATGGGGTACTCGCCGGGTGGAGCCTCAGGGTGGGTGGGGGAATCTTTGATGGAGGGGGTTTCGGAGGTGTCGCGAGGCAAGTGTTGGGAGCAAGTGTTGGGATAGGACGACTCCAAGGGCGAATTCGGATGCGTCAGTGGTAACGTAGAAATGTCGAGAGGGGTCGGCGATCGTGAGGACGGGGGTCGTGGTGATGGTTTGTTTGGGGAGGTCGAAGGCGTTTTGGCAGCGGTCGTTCCAAGTGAAGGGTTCTCCTTGCGGGTGAGTTCGTGGAGGGGGTACAAGATGTTGGAAAAGTTACGGATAAAGGGGCGTTAGTGGTTGGCAAGGCCGAGAAATGAGCGAAGTTGGAGTAGGGTCTTGTGTGGTGGATACTCGATGAGGGCGGTGGCCTTCGGGGAGTCCATGCGTATACCTTCAGCGGAGACGATGTGGCCAAGGTATTCAACGYTTGAAGCGGCAAAGGTGCATTTGCTGAGCTTGGCGTAGAATTTTTGCTCTCTGAGGATAGAGAGAACTTGGCGGAGATGTTGAAGGTGGGACTCGAAGGTGGGGCTATAGTGCCCAAAGTGAGAACGGAATGCGGTCTTGTGGGTGTCCTTTTTGCGGATGAGGATCTGGTGGAAGCCAGTGCAGAGGTCAATTTTGGTAAAATATTTGGTTCCACGGAGACGATCAAGAAGCTCGGAGATCCGAGGTAGGGGGTATTTGTTCTTGATCGTGATCCGATTCAAGGCACGGTAGCCTATGCTCGTTCGGAGTTTCGATGTTCCGTCTTTCTTGACAAAAAGGCAGCTTGTGCCAAAGGGGGGTGAACTTGGCTTAATGAATCCTTTTTCAAGGAGTTCATCGAGTTGCCGCTTCATTTCTTCGACTTCCAGAACGGAGAGTTGGTACGGAGGGCGGCAAGGTGGAGAGTGACCGGGCTCCAAATCGATGGTGTGGGATACGCCACGATCCGAAGGTAATCCGGAGGGCAAGGACTCGGGGAAGACGTCCTTGAACTCGTTGAGGATGGAGGTGAGGGCGGGGTCGGAGGGGGGGGCTTGGTCGGGTTTGTCCGGTGGGAGCAAGTCCTCCGGACGCTCGCAATCAAGGACAAGGCAATAGTAGGTGGAGTCAGGGTACGTACGGGCCATGAGAAGGAATTGGTGCGCGGTGACGGAGCTTGGGGAGGGGGGATAAGGGAGATAGGGAATGTTGATGGTTGTTTTAGGGGGGGTGGTAAGGCGGATGAAGTTGGGGTGGAACGAGTATGGCATGTAGCGGTCCAGCCACGGTGTTCCTAAAACGATGTCGCACATTAAGTGCATGACATCGAATGAGACCTGATTGCGGAGGGTTTCGACAGTCATGGTGGTCTCGGGAACCGTGCGGTCTACTACGATGGCGGTGTCTTTGTCCCTCAAGCGAATCGTAATCGGGGAGTCGTAACCGGTAGAGGTAAGACTGGCTTTCCGGACACACGCCTCGGTGATGAAGTTACCGGTGGCTCCAGTATCGAGGAGGGCCCGAAAACTTAGTCGTAGACGCACCAAGGGTGGCGGCGATGAATTGGACGTGAAAGCGTGACGAGTTGGCGGTGGAGATAATGGTGTTGAGGCGACGTTGTTCATTGCCTAATTGGACAAGCCGATCGAGTCGGGCTTGTTCCTCAACAACATCAGAGAAGGTGACAGAGGATGGATTCGGAAGGAGGGTTGCGGAACATATGGCGGTGAGGGGGGTGTCAGGCGATGAGGGTTGCGACGCTTGGGGGTTGTCCGGTGGGATGTGCGGCACCGGAGAGGGGTGAGGCAGACGTATTGTCGATGCCAAATGGGTCACCGGTGGGGTGGGATCGTCACTGATGGGATGGCCAGCAAACTAGTCGTCGATGCCGGTGCAGGTTCGTGGTGATCCTGGGGACTGTGTTCAAGTGGAGGGACCGGGAGTGGCGGATGCGGAAGTGGCGGGTCAGGGGGGCGCGGACCTGGGTGCCTGACGAGTGAACTGTCCGACATTTGGATAGTTTGTTTGTTGATGTCCTAGTTGTCGGCACCGGAAACAACCAGCCTTTGCTTGGAGGTAGGTTCGCTCCCCCGGTGTGAGTTTCGTGAGACGGGTTGGGTGGGTGTTTATGGGAGGATGACTGGTGCGTTCTTTCTTTTCCCTCCGCATAAGGTGGATGGCAGAGAGTTCGTCGGAGGAGAGCGATGTGGTGTCGAGTGGGTCGGAGAGGGTGTCAGGGTCGGGGGTGGAGAACTTGTCCAAGGAAGCAGAGAGAGAGGTTTCGTCGGTGATGTTATGAAAGAATCGAAGGCGGGTGGGGCGGATGTGAGTGCGTCCTTGTACGGGGTGAGGAATTTGTCTAGGTGGATGGTGCGGTTGAAGAGATCGGAGAGGGACATCGGGGGGCCGTGGACGAGGGAGGCGGTACCGTCCTCCTCACCCGAACTTGATTTCAACACCCTCGCCACCACAACACCCTTAACGGGTAACATTCCCCCATCCTTCCGGTTAACAGATATCCCCCCCTTCACCGGCCTTCCCCACGTGGACGTCTTCGTTTTTCTCAACAAACTATGCGATGTCTTCTCCCTCTACAACGTCCCTGTCACACACTGGCTCCCTATTGCCAGCACCAGGCTACAAGAAGGCGTCGCTCGTTGGTGGTACACCAAATGAGCTAACCGCCAACACGCAAATGAGGAACCCCATTCCTTCCTTCAGTGGGCCAATCTCATCACTTGCACATTCCAAACACATAAGACCGTCGATGACTACTTTGAGCAACTATGCCGCCTTCGACAGAACGACCCGACCGACCGTCTTGTCGAATACGTCCGTGCGTTGCGGCAACATATCCCCCTTGACTACGTCAGCGATGCCACATTCATCTCCCGCTTCAAACGGGGATGAAGTCGGTAGTGGGATTGGCCGGGAGGAGTGTGGATAGAGGAGGTATTGGGATAACGGGGAGCGAGGCTTGAGGTGTGGGGGTGATCTGGGTATGGGTGGAAGTGAGAGTGGATGAAGTCATGAGGGGTTTTGGCTGGGAGGGAATGGTTGATGAATGTGTGACGGCGGGGGTTGTCGTCTTTGTGACCAAGGTGGAGGTAGTGGTGCATGAAGGCGGAGGTGTGGATGACGTGCTAGCGGAGAGGGGGGTGGATGTGGAGAACGGGGTGATTGGTGTGGATGTGGAGGCGAAGGATGGGGAAAGGGTGGTGGCACCCGAGGTGCGGGGGGGTTATGTGGTGGTGACGACCTGGATGGCGGGGGTGTGACTTTCAATGGTGGTCACTCGAGCAGAGATGGTGGAGACGGATGTTTTGATGTCGTTCATGGATGACTTGAGAGATGTCATTATGTGGAAAAGAGCCGCGAGGTCGATGGCGGTATCGGGTGCTGGTGTTTGCTTGCTTGCGAGGTTGCGGGCAAGGCTGTCGATGGAGTCGGTGCGGATGTCGGATGTGTCAATGCTGGATGATTGGGCCATGGTGGGGGAGGAAGCGGTGGTAGCGGCGGCTGAGGAGTTAGCAACAGATGAGGTGGAGGCAGCGGCGGCATCAGCGGTTGCGCCTTGAGAGTTCCTGATTGAATGTGGGATGCCCGGGGGAGGGGGGGATCCTATTTACAAGAATAGAGCATCATCAAGTGATTTAGCAATGAAGGTAGAAGAAAATCGCAGAACAAGAATTCATTTTGAATAAATTAATCTGAATTTATTCAAAATTAATTTGCGAGTGTATTTTTCAAGACAATACAGAAGTGAATTTTTCAGGAATTTCCAAATGAAGAAAAATAATAATTAATTCCGAGAAAAATAAATTCTGACGAAATTTATTCGGATTTACGTTTGGGGTAAAATTTTATAATTTCGAAAAGGGGTGATTAATTCCGAGTAAAAGAGATTAATTCAGTCGTTAATTAATTTAGTTTAGTCAAAATTAATTAAGGAGTTCAAAGAAAAAAAAAAGGAAGTACTTCTGAATAAAAAGAGAATTTCAAAAAAAGAATTGCGATTTTTTTTTTTTTTAATTTCAAGAAAAATTGCAAAAAGGAATTTTATGAATTAAAATATATGAGAAAAAGAATTAATTAGAATTATTTTCGAATTTCCAAAAGAAATATCGAAAAAAAAATAGTTAATTCTGACGTATTTTCAAAATTTTTGGAAAAGAATTAACTAATTGAAATGAAAAGAATTAATTCTAAAATATTTTTGAATTATAAAAAAATCGAATAATAATTAATTAGAATTATTTTCAAAGTTTGAGGAAAAAATACGTAGTTTCAAAATTTTCAAAAAAGAATTATTGAGAAATGTTTTCCAAAAAGAAATGTCGAAAATTTTTTTAATTAATTCTAAAATATTTTTGAATTACAAGAATTTTGAAAAAGAATTAATGGAAATTATTTTTGAATTTCAAAAAAGAAATGCCAAGAAAGAATAATTAAATCGACGTATTTTCGAAAAAGAAAATATTTGTGAAAAAGAAATGCCGAGAAAGATAGTTAATGAAGTATTTTCGAATTTACAAGAATTTCAGATGAAATTTGAAAAATAAAAATAAAAATAAATAATAATAATAACTAGGCTACCAGCCGGGCCGCCCGGGTCACCTTGTGTTGCCCGTGGGGATGGTCCCAAAAAAAAAAAAAAAAAAAAAAAATCCCAAAAAATCCGAAAAAAAAACTGTGTTATGCAGAAAAATAAACAGAACAACTTTTGCCTCAGGGTCATATCGAAATTCCTTACCAATTTAAAAATAAAAATAAAAATTGAAAAATAAAATTTTATTTTTATTTATTTTAATTATTTTTGGCCCGGCCGGGCAAGTGGTCCCGGGCCACTCTGGTAGCCTAGAATAATAATAATAATAATAATAATAATAATAATAATATATAAGGAATAACTGGCGAATGAAATAAAGTGAGGGCGGAGTGATCCTATC
>BFEA01000002.1:1294157-1304366 GCA_003427395.1 Chara braunii
TTTCTTCTTTCCCCTACCATCCTTTCCTTCCCTTTCTCCCTTCTCCATCCTCCCGTCCCCCACGCATAACTACTGAAGGCATACACATGAGCATCATAAAGAGAACAGACCATCGTAAAGAGAACAGACAAAATATTCCCCTCCCCTTTTACTCTGCCTCCTTTTAAACCGCCAGTACTTATTCCTGCCATTTTTCTCCGACGAGGCCTTGCATGCACACGACTTTCAGGGCATGGCGTAGTGGAGCTGAATGGCTGGTGGCGCCGGCCAAAGAAGAAAAACGCGCCGGTTCAGTTTTTTTTATGGCACGCTGGGGGGAATCCGCTTCAGCTAAAGGAAACCTCCAAGTTCTGGTGACTTAATGGTGTGCACGTGGGTCGTTATGGTACACGGGGATGTGGGCTGCTCGCTCTCAAACACAATCAACGTGACAAGCCTTGGAAGCACAGTAGAAGGGGTGCTGCAAAAAGAAATAAAAGAGGAAACCCAAAGAAGGCCAAAGCAAGGAAAGCAAAGAAAAGACTGCAAATGGAAGAGGTGTAAGGACCTTCCAAAACACGGACCGAGTACGCTGCCGATTTCTGAATTTTGCCACTGGAATGTATGCCTTGCTGAGATTCCCGCATTCTGCTGGGTTTTCTAAGTCTGTGTGTGTGCGTGCTTGCTGGTCCATGTGCCTGTCTGAGTGCTTGTCGGCCTGAGTCTGTGTGTGGCCCGCCAGGGCACTTGTTTGTTTGGGAGGCACACGGGGCCGGTACTTACCTGTAGCCGTCACTTTGAGGGTTGCAGAGGGGAAAAACACTCAAGTGCCCGCAGGGTATCTTAGGGCACACTCAAGTAGCGTAGTGCCGGTACCAGCAGTACTTTAGTAGCGGTAGGCCGAGCAGAACAGGACAAAAAGTTAGTACCTTTAGGGGTAGAAGTCCGGTAGTGTAGGTCTAGGGCCTGTAGAAGTAGTTATCAGGTCTGCAATGATGTTTCCCTCCGAAACGGAGGAGGGACCGGTTGCTTGGGAGGCCGAGCAGCCTGGAAGTCACCGTCCAACAGGCTGGTAGGCCGCTATATCTCCTGCATTTGCTGTGTGCAAGTTTGGGCGTCACGCTGCTGGAGCGTCTGGAGGAGCGCTAGTGTGCAACGCTGGGGAAGAGAAGCGCCCAGCCCTCCACCTTCAAATATGGTGGAAGGGGCTGGGTAGGAGGAGGATGAAGAAGGGGACTAGGGAGTAGAGCGCCAGGGGTACTTACCTGGCTATGGAAGGCGCCATTACCTGGCTATGGAAGGTGCCATCTTCATCTCCATGGTAGGCGCAGCATCTGGGAGGCCCCTAGTGGGATAGCGCCACATCAAGAAGGCTTCAAGGCAGGGTCAGGCATCACGGCCTGAAGAGAGGAGGACATAGCTGCTTTTGCGTTGTCGTATGAACATCGGGCAAGGCCCTTAGTAGTCGGTCATAGCCCAGACCTGTCGGAGGTGGAGGAAGATGGAGGTCATGGCTATGGTGGACCTCATTCGGGCATTGATTCTGGCTCAGCAATTCATCATTATCAGTATTGTTTATTGTTTGAATAAGAGGGGAAGATAGGGAGAAGTTGGTTGGCGAGAGAAGGGGGAATTGTCATTGGTCTTTTGCTGGTGTACATCTTCTTCTTCTTCTTCTTCTTCTTCTTCTTCTTCTTCTTCTTCTTTGGTCACTCTCTCCTCTCAAATTCATTCATCTCTTTTTGCAATTGGACAACATTGTATTTCCTTGTGCATTTGCACTTCGGAATTGGCCAGGATCGTAACATTGTTATCAGAGCGGATTCTACTCGCTGCCGAGAGTCGACTTTGTTGCCCCAACCCTTAAACCACCAGTACACCCGAGGCTAAATGTACGAGCCAAAGTTTTGAATTTTGCCGAGCCTGAAAGCAACCGGTACCAGCTCTTGGAAAGTAGAGGTCGGTACCGGTACCGGCCTTGCTCGGATTGAGTGGTGGACCTGCTGGACTGAAAGGAGGACAATGTCTTCACTTACTAGCCACCCAGTCAAGCTCCGACAGCCTAGTCACAAGTCCTGAACGCTATTGCCTTCCAATTCATCCACACATGGCCCTAATTGCAACCAGATACATTCGGGAAAGAGCTAGCATCGGTGTGCACTGGGAAGAACAGGCTGACACTCTGAACCACTTTTTCCTCCCCTCTGAACCACTTTTTCCTCCCCACCTCTCACGGGAAGTGATCTCTTTTATTTCTTTTTTTTTTTCAGAATGATGATACTATTTTGTTACTTTTTGAAAATCAAAGGGAAAAAAAAAGTGAAAGGAGCCCATGAAACGGTATGCACCTGTTCGCAGTAGCGAATGCAGATCCCAGGGCTCGATCCCTAGACTTTACCTTACCTGTGTACATTACCTGTGTCGACCCCAGGAAGTGAACCCACGACCTGTGTCTGTTCCCACAGTTGGTAGACTGTCGTAGGGTCTGTAGATGATAGGGGTTCGATCTGAAGACCTGTAGCATAGTGGTCTTAGGGAGTTCTAGAAGTCGTAGCTGTAGGACCTCTGAAAGGTCAAGGTCGTAGCTGCTACAGTCCTGAAAGGTCAAGGTCGTAGCTGCTACAGTCCTGAAAGGTCAAGGTCGTAGCTGCTACAGTATCCGAAAGGCCAGAGTTGAAACTTCAGGAAGGTCCTGGTACTGGCCTTTCGAAGCTGCGCACATTTAGGCTGAGGCAAGTGGGCAAGTGGTGGAGTTTACCCGTGCTGAGTCAGTGCTCCTAGTCCCAGTCAGTCCTAGTCCAGCCAAGCAAGTACCGTACGAGACTGTGTGCACCACGGGCATGGGAACGGGCCAGACCAACGAGCTACAGAAATATAAATCAAGAGCCAGCGCCCAGCCATTCATTCATTCCTGCGTAAGCCATGCGGAAGCGCTGCCACAGTGACTTGTGCGAGGTGGTCTGCAGTGAGCCCGAAGACGAAGTGGGCGAGAGGAAGAGCTTAGCCATAGCGATAGGGTAGCAGCGGCCATAGCCGCCATAGCTGTTAGGAGAGTGTAGCGTGAGTGTGCGTACGTGTGTGCAGAGTGTCGGCGGTGGGATATCCAGGGTGATCCTGTGTGTGCGAACAGAGAGTTGTACAGGCGCTGTGCCGCCATAGCCATTTGAATTGAACTTGTACCTGATTTGCGTTCTTGGTTACTATATCTCTGAGTTTTGAGTGGGCGCTTGTCGCCAGTTTGCTGCGCAACCTGTTTGCATGCATGTGAAGTGTGAAAGATAGCGAGTCTGATTGCACCCACGTTTGCCTTCAGATTCATTCAGACGGGCCATTATCGGAACCAGATACATTCAGGAAAGAGCTAGACTCTGGGCATCCTCACACTAGGACCTTTTTACATATTTATGGATGTGATTGCCGTCAGATGCATCCAGGTCTGGCCGTAATCGCAGTCAGATGCGTTTTGAAAGTGCTAGTGTGAGTATGCCCTGAGTGTGCCCTGGGAAGAAGGGGCCTGACACTCTGAATCACGTCCTCCCCGCCACTCACGGGGAGTGATTTCAGAATGACGATAGGTTTCTCTTTCTTTTTGAAAAACAATGGGCGAAAAAAAAAAAAAAGAAAGGGCGCATGTTCGCCATCAGATTCATTCAGGCAGGGCCGTTATTGCAGCCAGATACATTCGGGAAAGTGGCGATGCTATTATGCCCTTACCAGAAACGGGCTGGAGGCGGGGGGGCAGGGAGTGTGTTCAGAAAGGACAAACACCTGCTTTTTCAGCTATGCTCTGGATGTGATTGCGATCAGATTCATCCAGGCCTGCCCGTAACTGCAATGAAAGGTTTTCTTTTTCCCATCATGATCCCTGCCAGCGAGGCAGGGCATTCTGCTATTTCTGCGGTCGTGCATGTGGAATGAACCAGGAGCAACACCACAGTCCATTTGCCCTTTGTTGTTGGGCGCAACGGCTTCTCCTCACATTGCACTACCGGGCCTTCCCCGGGGCGCGGGATCTTCTTGTAGCGACAAGTTCATTTTTCTGCAAGGCTGGGGCCGTGTACTGGTGGTTTAACTAAGTGTCTGAGGGCACCACTTCGGGTTAGGGTTGGAAGTTGAGGGCAAGTGGCGCAGTGTGGTATGGGGAAGCTGCCCCCACCTGACTGGGATGTGTAGGGTCAACATATGACTCCTCCAGGTTGCTTGAGTGTGAGTTTGGGGCGGCGAGACACTTGGAGAAACTTCGTGAGACAATTCTGGAGAGGCGACAGTGAGAGGCACCCACACCTGGAATCTGGACTTAAGGGAGACACTTGGCAGCTTTAGGGATCCCTTCACGTAGGCGAGCTTGAGGGAAGTGGCTAATTCTGCATCAAAGGACTGCTCTTTACTTCAGACAAAGGCCCTAATTATCAACAGGAAGATGATAGGGCGATTGAACAATTCCTGGTCCCCTTAACACAGTCACAAAATGAAGAACAACGTCAACAGTTGGAAAGACCGCTAATGAAGGAGGAAATCTGGACAGCGCTGTTACAAATGGAAGAAGACAAGACACCAGGGATAGATGGTCTCCCCAAAGAATTTTGGGAAGCAATGTGGCCAACCTTCTCTTCAGGTCTGATGGAATTTTTTGATTCAGTCTTGGAAACAGGACAAATGGAGGAGATGGTAGGGCAAGGCATCCTTACCCTTCTATATGCAAGGAAGGTGAGCAATAGCGAACTTCAGCAACCAAACAGCATTATACACATGAAACCAGAAAGTCGTGACTTCGAACCAAAAGCAGAATTGCATCACGAGTTTCACCAAATAAGAGCACACCAAAAGCTCATAATTGACAATGCTGGAATAGTCTCATCATCATCAACGAAGAACCAATGTGGATATCCTGTCTGGCGCTCGGCGCCCAGACTACGAATGGCAGATGCTATCTAGCCTAGACTACAATGCCGCTGATGACGTCAACAGCTTCCCAAGTACGAGCAGACCTCGGCCAATTCCACACGCGTCAAGCACCAGGTATGTCTCTCGTATCACTCACAACCTCCTTCAACTCACAGATGCCACTTGCACCCAAGGACCACCATGCGCCCCATCCAGCATACAGCAACGCAGCTCGGCTATGGCTGCCTGCTCCTTCCAGCTCGCCCGTGAGCGCGTGAGCCTGGCAGGCGATAGCGCAGCAGCGCTTGCGCACAAAGCAGCCAGTGCCCGAGTATCCAATGCGTAGGCAGGCCCTTCCCTATATCGAAGTGGCCTGCTGCTGCGTGCTGTGCTGCGGTTCTGGACCCCAGCCAAGAAGCTTCCTGTAAGCCCAGGGAGGCTGAGCCTCAGTCCAAGTCAACAGGCCCAGGGCCTGTGGTGGTTACCAGCACCGAACTGCCCTCAGCCTTTGTTCGGTCCACTTTGTGTATTCGGCCCAGGGCCTGCCTCTACATGCAATGCGAGGCAGCCTGGGCCTGGGCGCTTCCAACCAACTGGCGTTGCGCAACTGCCTGAAATTTCCCTAGTTGCTTAGTGACCCCAAAATGGCCTGAGGGCCTCGGTCGGGCCTGCCTTCAATTAGGGCGGCCGACTGAGTGAAAAATAGGCCCTGTAAAGCACATCGAGGGCTTGTGCCTCGCATTCCCTCCTCCATACTTCGATAGTCCTCTGAGAAGTTTAGTTTTCAATGATCTGGCGCTTTCCCTTCTGCAGAGACTTTTCATATTGGGTGACAACCTGCGGAGCGGTCTGCATCAGTTCCTCCCTGGTGAGCCATCGATCCTCCTTTGGATCCGTGTGATGTCTGAACCGAACTCTGTACTGCAGCTTCGGTTTCGGAGGACGTCCTCTGCCTGTTGGTCTTGGAACTGGCATCTCCCGGTGAAAAATGATGTCGTTGATGTCAACCTCTCCATCCGTGGTTGGGGGCAGCATAGAGCGACGAGAGGGAAACTGGTCAGTCTCTCTGAACGGTGCAAGCTTAGAGGCGTGAAAAACAGGGTACGTACGTAAGTGACCAGGGATGCGAATAACATAAGACGACCTATCCAGTTCATCCCCAACAACATCTAGAATCTCCCATGGTCCAAAGTACTGCGACATGAGTTTGCAGGAGATCCCATGCTCCTGTCCCTGTTCTGAGGACTTGACCCAGACTCTCTCTCCTACCTGAAATATGGATGGGCGGTGGTGTTTGTTATCAGACTCTATCATCGCCGCCTGTGCCTTGTGCATCTGTTCAACAGCCTGCTGCATCAGCTGCTCATGTCGATAAGCAAACTCTAAAGTCCCTGGTGCAGCAGAGGGCTGGTTCTCAGGCAGTAAGAAATCCAAGGGCAGTCTAGGCTTAAAGGTTAATATCAGACTATTCAGGCTCACGCCCGTTGCGCCGTGCACCTCGTTGTTGTACAGGCTGGCAATGAGAGCAAGTTTTGCATCCCAGTCGAGCTGATTTGGCTTGATGTAATGCCTCAGCAGGTGTTGTACAGCGCGGTTCAACTGTTCTACTTGTCCATTCGCCTCGGGATGGTTTCCTGATGTCATCTGCAGTTGTGTTCCCTGTTCGGCAGATGCGACTTTCCACAGTTCACTTGTGAATCGCACATCACGGTCACTGACTATAGATTTTGGCAATCCAAAATCTCTAACCCAGTTCTCTTTGAACATCTTAATTACGTATTTGGTCTTAGCTGTTGCAGGCATTGCGACTAACCTAGCGTACTTACTAAATCTATCCATGATGACATAGGCGTACCGCATACCACTCTTGCTGGTGACCAGCGTATCCACGAAGTCCATGGACAGGCTTTCGCCAGGCCTTTCCGAAATCGGAAGGGGCTTCAAAAGCCCAAGAGGAGCCTGTGTACGTGGCTTGTCCCTTTGACAGACCTGACAAGTTTCCACGTACAGCTTCGCGTCTGTCATCATCGTGGGCCACCAGAACCGCTGCAACAAATTGGTTGCAGTCTTCTTGAAACCAAAATGTCCGGTGGCATCATGACACTCACCTAAAAACAAACTACGTAAAGACTCCCTATCTGGCACACACAGACGTTTATTTCCTGCCTTCTCAAGGAACAGCAGTCCGTTGGCCAACTCAAACTCGACAGAAGTCACTCTGTCCTTCGCGTCGAGTCTGCGTATGATCTCATACATAAATCGGTCCTCGCGATAGGCTTCCACCATAGAGCGAGTAACATCGTCCGCAAGCCCAAACTCAGTGATCAGCGCACCAGAGAAATCTGGTCTAGGCGACAACGCATCAGCAACCTTGTTGTACTCGCCCTTGATGTACTGGGGCTCATAGTCATACTGCTTTATGACTTCAATCCAACGCTTCAGAGTGTCGGAGAGCACAGGCTGGGTTCTCATCCACTTCAGGGTCTGGTGATCAGTCCTGACATAGAAGAACCTCCCAAGGAGATAGTGCCTCCAATGGGTGAGCGCCTTGTAGATTGCACAGAGTTCCTTCTCATAGGTGGACTTAGCCAACTTCTGAGAGGGCATCTTTTTGGACATGTACTCTACCGGCCTCAACTTCTTCCCCTCCTGCTGCGCAAGTACGGCGCCTATGCCATATTGGCTAGCATCCGTAGTTACTACGAAAGGTTTGTCAGGATCAGGAAGTTTCAAGACCTCATGGTGTGTCAACGCATGCTTCAGTTGTCTGAAAGCAGCCTCACACCTGTCTGTCCACTCCCATGGGGTGTCAAGGCGACTCGTCCGTCAAAGGGGCGGCCACTATGTTGTAATTCTGAACAAAATTGCGGAGTAGCCTGCCACTATGCTGTAGTTCTGAACAAAATTGCGGGAGTAGCCTGTCATCCCTAAGAAGGACCTCATCTCAGTCACAGATTGAGGACGCGGCCAGTCATGAATGCTGGCCACCTTCGCGTCATCGGGCTTCAATCCCTCCGCGGAAATCTCATGACCCAAGTACAAGACACGGGTGCAGCCAAACTCACACTTCTCACCGTTGATCTTGAACTTGTGCCGTCGAAGAAGACTAAAGACTTTGTCCAAGTGCGCAACGTGCTCCTCGACAGTCTTACTAAAAATAAGTATGTCATCGAGGTACACGATGACAAACTTATCCAAGTAGTCATGAAATATCCGATTCATAGCATGCTGAAAGGTGCCAGGAGCATTGCAAAGGCCGAAAGGCATAACCACAAACTCGTACAGACCATACCTAGTCTGAAATGCGGTTTTGTGTTGATCCTCGGGCCGGATTGGTACCCGGACTTTCGATCTATCTTACTGAAGTACCGACACCCTTGCACTCAATCTAGCAAATCGTCCATGCACGGTAGGGGCTCTCTGTTCTTGACACTGATGGCATTGAGGCCCCTATAGTCAATGCACATCCTAAGTGTTCCTTCCTTCTTCGGTACGAATAGGACTAGAGACTCATAAGGAGAAACACTCGACCGGATCCAACCCTTTTCTACGAGTTCCTTGAGTTGCTGGCGAAGCTCATCAAGCTCGCCTGGAGACATTCGATAGATCCTACCCTTTGGGATACTAGACCCTGGGATAATCTCTATGGGGTGGACGACCTCCCTCTCAACAACCCCTGTAGGCTCTTCAAATAGATCAGGGTACTTGGCAACTACTCCCTCTATCTCCGGCGACATTTTCACCGGTTTGCCTGTTGTAGAGACAAAAACTAGATACATACCCTCCTCCGGATTTTGCTTATAATAATTATAGAACGCGACCGCACACATGCATCCGTGGGACTCAATCAGACTACTAGCTTTGAACTTACGTAATCTGGCGGTCCCTCCACCTGGCAAAGTGTGTTTGACCACTTTTCGGTCCCAGTCAAACTGGGGCTGTGCCACAGAGAGGTAGTACATACCTAACAAGATATCCAGAGGGAGATCATCGCTCACTAGGAACGAGACGCGATGTCTCAATTCCCCTCCCGCATACGGAAAACAACACTCAACATCCTGGAGGCAGTTGTTGACTACCATGTGCTGTTTGTTGGCACAGGTCGACTCAGGCGCTGCACTTGCCCCTGAAAGCGCAACCTCTCAACGCACGCGCGACTAATGAAGTTCCTAGTCGAGCAAATGTCATAATAGGCCCCGGCCTTGCGACCACCTATGACTACCTCGATGACGAACATCTCACTCTTAGGGGCTTTGGCCAATGCCGTCCAAGAAGCTAGCGGGTCTAATCTAGACCACTCCTCCTCTAGGTCCTCTAAGGATTCAAACACATTCATCGAACAGAGGCTCGATGGGTCTGAACGTGTTTGCGTGACGACGATGGCGTCAGTAGCTTGGGCCATCTCTCGAGATGGTGAGGGCATGTCCACCACCTCGACCCTAGCAGGAACATCTACTATTCCTACTGGTCCGACGTGTTTCCCGAAGCAGTGCCAAAAATGCTAGCCACATTGCTACCAACGGGAGTGAAGGATCCCAACGCCTGCCCCATCGTAGGCGGGATCTTCTCTGTCACCTTCTTATTGCGGCACTTGAATTGGTTGTGTCCATATTGACCACAACGAATACAGGCATGTCGGGTGTACCTGTCTCTCCACACGTCCTTTGTGAGACCCGCTTTTTCCCATGGAGAAGCATTGGGGTCAACTTGACTCCTTGACCGGGATCCTCCATGGCGTCTACCGGTCGCCTTTCCTTTTCGAGCTATGGTAGCGACTACTCCACCCCCTGAAGCCTCTACACTGCGAGCCTCTAAACCTACTCCCGCCTGGAACTCGTTGTCCAACTCGATGGTTGAACCATCGTTGTCGACGAACATAATGCGGCCCTTCGCCTTCCAGTTGGGAGGCAGTGTCTTTTTCCTACCATCCGTCGTGGGTGTCTGCCCATGCCCTATCTTCTCTTCCAGGTCTAGGGCCTTTTTGCTAAACGAGGGAAACTTGTGCATATTGATGTTGGCCTCACCTGCCAACTGGTTCCTGAGAGGCATGGGAAAGCATCTCAGGTAGGAGGTGAGTAATATTTGGGGGTCATAACGCACCCCAGGGACACAGATCAGACGCTCTACTGCATCAGTGGCCTCCCTTACTGACTTAAACTGCCTTGCATGGAGTGTCAGGATCGTGTCAGTGGCCTTTGGGGCCTCCTGAGGATCATGCCACCTATCTTCCACCATCTTGAGAAAGTCCTTTAGTTTCTGGTGGGCTGCCCAAGCGCGAAAGTCATGACCGTACCCCTGGAGCTGCACTAAACCACTCAACCATCGCGCTGCACTACCCTCTAGGTA
>BFEA01000002.1:1304631-1317477 GCA_003427395.1 Chara braunii
TTTCTGGTGGGCTGCCCAAGCGCGAAAGTCATGACCGTACCCCTGGAGCTGCACTAAACCACTCAACCATCGCGCTGCACTACCCTCTAGGTAGGATGCAGCCACAATCACTTCCTTGTGTGGCAACGTAAGTTTACACTTAACATAGACTGGCACTGCCCTCAACCAAGTGTCGAGGTCTTCACCCCTCTTATCCCCTGTGAAGGGTTTAGGAGTGGCGATAGCCGTCTTTGGTACCCACTGACTTTGTCCCGATCCCTGCATCACTCTGGGCTGTGGACCCTGTGGGGCAGGCTGCTGCACTGACTGTTGGGGTTGTGTACCCTGCGGTTGTGCAGGCTGCGAGACAGTAGGCTGCCCGCTTATGACAACCTGAGACGGAGGTTGGGAGAACATTGTCTGTACAGGAACCTGCAAACTAGGACCTACTGAGAACCCGCCTGTCAAAGGCATACCTAGGGAAACGGGTTGAACCAGTGCTGGGGATGTATATGGGGATACCCCAGTCATCGATGGGACAAAAGGAGGAGGATGTACAACGGGCCAGGCACCGGGCCCGGACGGTGATGGTGCCGCCTGCACTCGCCCGACTAACACAACCAGACTCGGTTCGATGTCGTGTAAGATCTCCATCTGGTGATCTTGCATCTCTACTACACTTAGCAAGACCGACCGTATGGTCCTCACATCATCCTCCAACTCTGCAGGGTCCATCTCCTCTAACTCACTGACGTCCGCTTGCCTCCGCCGCATCCTAGCTCTTCTTCAAATCATTCTTTCTTTTTCTGCCTTAATTTGTCCCAAAGCCTGCTATAGCTGTGCCTCGCGATCAGCAGCTCGCTGTATGGCGACCTCCTTGGGAGTCATCACTAACGGCTGGCTTGCCATTAATCCAGTTGACTGACTCTGGGTTTGTGCGACCGTTGACCCTACGGTCCTGAACTGCTGGCTTGGGAACTCTGCTGCGCAGCAGTGGCCATGGCCGCTGAAGCTGCGGCTTCGCTTACGAATGCCATGCTGGCCTCAGCTGCTCTAGCTCTCCTCTGCTGATGTTGCCTCTCCCTAAGCTGGCGGAACAGTAACCTGTCACCCTCTGGTCCTAAGGCCACGTGGGCAACCGGGCGTCTAGCCGATCGCAATATCCGGTTGTCCGGTTGTGGAACCTCCCTGTCACTCATAAGCTACAACACTATACACAATCTGCACTAGGACACTCTAGATGCCTACCGCAGTATAGTGCACAAACCAACTAAAATAAATAATTAATTGGTGGCTGTGTCAGAGACTATCCATTTGGGTTCAACAGGTAAGTTCAAATTCCTACAAACAAAAACTATTTTACTTTGACTAGTCCGCAAATAGAAAGCACAAGGAACATAAATCAGTTCTAACTAATGTTGTCTGTCAGATGTTAATGGTTGTACATCTAACTGATCAAAATAAAAATAAAATCGTTTGTTGGGTCTGTTTGCAGAATGGGATCTTGCCCGAACTTATCACCTAGAATCTACCCCTCCCTCAATTCTTCTTGAATGTCTCTTGTCGTCAACGTCCCTGGGCAATCCAGATAGCGTGCGTGTCTGAAGGTGTGCACACGGCCCACCCCTGTGCCCCGAGTCCTGTTGAGCTGGCCAACCCTGCACAATTTTTATCCTCGCGTGCAGCAAGCCTTACACCGACCGATTGGCTGATCAGGAGGCGTTTTTATGGACGGCCCCCGAAGTCCTCAGGAATTCTTTAACGTTGCAAACAAGACGACGATCACAGCCAATGGAAGGTATCTTATCAGTGCTTATTTCCTCACCACCTGGGTTGCCTACTTATCTCCGCCCTCCTCAATACACACGTCCCACGGCACGGTCGCTCACCGCGTGCATGTACCGCATTAGGCAGAAGATAAGCGCCAGATTAGCGCACCGAACCACAACTCCGATACCAAATTGCAAGGAAGGTGAGCAATAGTGAACTTCAACAATCAAACAACATTATACACATGAGACCAGATAGTCGTGACCTCGAACCAAAAGCTGAATTGCATCACGAGTTTCACCAAATAAGAGCACACAAAAAACTCATAATTGACAATGTTGGAATAGTCTCATCATCATCAACGAAGAACCAATGTGGATATCCTATCTGGCGCTCGACGTCTAGACTACGAATGGCAAATCCTATCTAGCCTAGACTACAATGCCGCTGATGACGTCAACAACTTCCCAAGTACGAGCAGACCTCGGCCAATGCCGCACGCGTCAAGCACCAGGTATGTCTCTCGTATCACTCACAACCTCGTTCCCCAACTCACAGATGCCACTTGCACCCAAGGACCACCATGCGCCCCATCCAACATACAACAACGCAGCTCGACTATGGCTGCTTGCTCCTCCCAGCTCGCCCGTGAGCCTAGCAGGCGATAGTGCAGCAGCGCTTGCGCACAAAGCAGCCAGTGCCCGAATATCCAATGCGTAGGCAGACCCTTCCCTATATCAAAGTGGCCTGCTCCTGCGTGCTGTGCTGCGGTACTGGGCCCCGACCCAAAAACTTCGTGTAGGCCCACGGAGGCTGAGCCTCAATCCAAGTCAACAGGCCCAGGGCCTGTGGTGGTTACCAGCACCCAACTGCCCTCAGCCTTTGTTCGGTCCACTTTGTGTATCCGGCCTAGGGCCTGCCTCAGTTACATGCAATGCGAGGCAGCCTGGGCCCGGGCGCTTCCAACCAACTAGTGTTGTGCAACTGCCAGAAATTTCCCTAGTTGCATAGTGATCCCAAAATGGCCTGAGGGCCTCGGTCGGGCCTGCCTTCACTTAGGGCGGCCGACTGACCGAAAAATAGGCCCTGTAAAGCAAATCGAGGGCTTGTGCCTCGCATATACAAAAAAGGGGATAAAACAAACATCCGAAACTATAGACCAATCACGTTACTTACAGTGGTTTACAAGATGTTAGCTAAAGCACTAGCCAACCGGATGATTCCTATAATGTCTGATATTATTCATCATTTGCAAACAGGATTTATTAATGGAAGACATATTCAAGATAATATTATTTTGATCAATGAAATGATTAAATTTTCTAGACAATCTAATCAAAATGCAGCTTTTGTATTTATAGATTTTGAAAAGGCTTATGATCATCTAGATTAGCGTTTCTTGGATGCCTGTCTACAAAAGATGAACTTTGGTCCTAACATAAGGAAATGGATTGGGATCCTACATTCAAATGTCACAACAAGGATCCAAGTTAATGAACTTCTTTCTACTGAAATTCAACTCCAAAGGTCGGTCAGGCAAGGGGATCCTTTGGCCCCTTTCCTGTTTCTGATCGTCATGGAGGCCTTGGGGGCAAACCTGCGAACCAACCGTAACATTAAACGACTACAGATCTCAGGTATACCAGAGGAAGCAACCCCCATTACCTCTATGTTTGCAGATGATCTCACTGTCATGATGGAGGCATCAAAATCAAACATGAAGGAGATTCAGGCTATGATGGAAAATTTTTCTCAGGTACCTGGCATGGTCGTTAATTGGGGAAGTAAAACACAAGGTTGGTGGATTCATTCTAATGGGGTACGCCCTCCGGAACACCCTAAAGTTAGTTGGGTTCCCTTGAACACCCCGATGCGAATTTTGAGAGTCTCTCTTACAACAAATGGTAAACCAGCTATTAATGATGACTGAATCTCCAAACCTGCTCTGGAAAAACTGAACCAATGGAAAAATCAATGAACCTTAATTTTTGGCCGAGCACTCATCATTAACAATGTTGTCGTTGCCTCAATCTGATACAAATCAGAACTTCGGTCTATCAGCAAAAAGGGTACGAAAAATTTACGAAAACAAGTGTCAGCATTCTTATGGCGAGGCAATCATGAGCAGGACAAGGTGATCCCAAGAGTAGCCTAACTCTCCTTAATCCAACCAAGGACGAGAGGACGATTGGGGATTATGAATCCAACTCTTCAATATCAGGCTTTATCATTGCAATGGATTAAAAAATTAATATTATCTACAGACAAACCCTGACAGGTGCTAGTATTTGAACAAATTAGTAGGTTAGCTCCCTTGTGTCCAAAGGATACACACCCCCTCACTTGGATTGAAGATCGTTATTGGACCATTCCCATGACGCAGTCTCATACCAGAGAAAAGGGGGTATGCGGGCCCGCAAGAACTGATCTTACCCTGGATAATATGTGAAGTTCCTTATTGAAGACATGGAGATGCCTTCCATTGCGAAATAGGCTCTTTCCTTCTCGATATGAGGAGATATTGAGGCAGCCTCTTTTTGGCAATAGATGAATTACAGACTTGAATAGCTGCATTTTTAATAGTTCAGTTCTGCCTTGGTCTTTGTGGGTTAAAAGGGGGGTACTCATAATTAAAGATTTATGGAATTCAAAGACCAAGGATTGGAAGACTGCTGATCAGTTGAGATCTATGCCCATCACTCATCTTCAAATCTAGATCAGATTATTTTTTCCATCCCGTTAGCCTGGGTACAAATTTTGAGAAAAGGGTAAAAGATCAAGGAGGGAGATTGGGTGATAGGAGTCCAACCTAATGGGCAACAGATGGCGAGACAAGTGATTCATCTAACTCCACAAGGAGCTATGGTGGGCTTGGTTAAAATCAACAAGGACCATCTTATATCACCCTCTCCTTCAAACATGGTAATTTTTTTCCCGATCACCTATATTTATCGTATTAAAGTTTTCTTTGTCTCTCATAGTAAGGGTTGGCAGGCTTATAATCCTCAAGTAAGGATCCCAGATCTCCCATTAGACCCAGAAGAATGGATATGGCAGACCAACAAGATAGGTAAGCCATGTACCTTGCAAAATATGTCGGTCAAAGCGGTATACCGTATGATCTGCCCTAAGATGAATATTATAGTTGTACTGCAAGAACGGTGGGCAAAACACATCAATGTTGACATAAACTTGCTCAACCATATAAAATTATCCAAAAACATTAAACAAAGACCTACGAAATTTGGATCCTTGCAATGGCAGATAGCCCACCGCTGCCTGCCCACCAATGACTGGCTGATTGATCACTCATCATTGGAACAACAGGGTTTGGCATTATCATGGTGTACAACCTGTCTGTCCGTTTTTCCTAGCAAAATAACAGGGAAGCCATTGAACACATATTCATGCAATGCCCGGGCTCAGTCCTTTTATGGAGAAGATGGGATTGCACTTGGAGGGATCTAACAGGTAAAGACTGGCCCTGGGATTGGAAAACCAATTTGTTGGGGCATTGGGAACCCCTAGAGCTCACTTTATCAAATTTTCAAAATAATATTTTCGAAATTGGCCGTAAGGCAATACTATGGGTTTTATGGTATAAAAGATGTGTTAGAGAATATGAGAAGGTGAGCCTAGACGACCATGAGACACAAAAGCTTATTGTTCAATTTATACAAACAGAAATCAAAGCAAAGTGGACTGGAATTAAAGTTAAGTTGCAAAACCTTCATAAAAAAAAAGACATTCAACAAACTATTAAAAGATTTAACCTGAACTGGCTGGGCGGCGCTGCAGGGAGGGGCTTGGGTGAGGTAAAATGGCCAGGGGAAGAAGAGATAGGAGGATCTCTAAAAAAAGACTTCCATCTCATTTTTTGGGATTGGTTTAAACTTCATCCAGGAGCCTTCTCAGATCTCTGATTTTTTTTTCAGACCCATTCCCTCCGTCTGAGCTTGCTATGGTAGAAATACAATGGTAACACGCAGGGACAGGATAGCTTGATTAAGAGGCTCTATCTGGCGGTCCTAATGGACTGAAGAGGCTTCCCTTTCCCTGTTTTTTTTCCTGAGTACCTCTTGCACTGCTCAGTGAATCGCTTGGAATACAGGGCAATCAATGCTGGCAGGGATACATGCTCTACATTGATCAAAGTTTGGTTTTGGTTCTTCATTCATAATGATGAACGAGGGACGCTGGGCCCGGTTTCCAGCAGGTGACGCTCCCCACCAATAGATGGAGCAGCCGTCAGACAAAAAAAAAAAAAAAAAAAAAAAAAAAGTTGCTACTTGGTCTTGAACATCGGCAGGAGATACGGCGTTGTACTTTGGTGTGTTGAGTGCACCCTCCTAGAGGATAGGACACTAGTGTAGAGGTTGCTTATTGGGTCAGGAGGACCGTATGAGAGGGGGGTTGAGTTTTACTCCATCTTTTTTCTTTTTATAATGAGAAACAACCAGAGGTGATGCTAGGGGTGCTGATAGGAGCGGACAGCGTTAGCACTTCCAGGGAGGCTCCATCTATTGGTGGGGAGCAACACCTGCTGGAAAGCGGGTCCGTCATTCGTAAGGATTGTAGTTGATTGTTTGAATAGACGTGTTTGTGTAATGACAGCAAGCTGCAGGGCCCACCCATAAAGAACGATATTTGACAGGTAGAGCTGCTCAGCAGCTTATGTTGATTGCCTACATGACAGCCTAAGGTATGCTAGTATGCACGGGTCTCAGGGCTGATATTAAGAGAACTGGAAGTTGTGTTCTGCTTCTGTCCATTCACCCAGCCAGCAGCCCCTTCCCGTTGCTACCACCTATGATTGAGCCCTAACTCGTGTAGGCAAGGAAACCTCCCATTCCACCAACCCTTACCGTTCAGAAATAGACTGAACGACGAAAACTACGTTGCAGCTGTTTTTGATGGGAAGCTGCACCTGCTGGAAACCGGGTCCAGCGGGTCCAGCGTCCCTTTACATTTCATTATCAGGAGCCAAGTAGTTTGTCATACACTCAGGGGGAGGATGGAGGCGGCAGGATGGGAAGGGAATGAGGCAATGGCGGGAAGGGAACGAGGCAATGGCGGGAAGGGAACAAGGCAATGGCGGGAAGGGAACGAGGCAATGGCGGGAAGGGAATGAGGCAGCGGCGAAAAGGATGGCTGCAGATAACGAGAGGCTGATGGGAGTCATGTTATAATCACGAAGTTGGGTTTTAAGTAGGGAACCTGGAAGCAGTGGGTGGGTCCCTTCTTTCAAAGGAACATCTGGCTCTCCTGGACAGAATAAGGGCTTGCAGTCTCATGTATGAGAAGAGGTTGGTTTCATAGGGGAGCCAGTGTGTCTGCAAATGCTGTTTTTTGCCAAGCAGGAGCCCCAGGTCCCATGGGATGTGCACCCCTATGAGGGAGTGGAAGGCCGCGTAACTGGGTGACCATTGGGCAAGCCAATAGGCAATGTTCGAGTGTTGCCCAGGCTGGCAGTGATAACCTCCCACAGTAGGTGCAAATAGGTAACAGCAACCCTTTTTGCTCCAGGTCTGTTCGAGATACCAGCCAGTCAGGGGTGAGCAGGCAACAATGGAGAATCTGCCGTTGCAGAGCTCTCAGGTTTGTGGGCATGATCTTAGCATACTTAGCCCAGGGTAGATTGTTGATCATCCATGGCTCCAAGGGTGAGTCCCGCGCCCATCTTGTGGATAGTGTTTGGTATATTGTTGAGGCGGTATGCAAGGCCCTGTAGCCCCCTTTGACTGTGTAGTCCTATATATGCATGGGTTTCGAACCAGGCCATTCCCACTCTGTCGGGTTAAATGGCAGCCTGACGACTGGAATTGTGGGTTCAAATACAAAGAGACCTCCTTGCAGGTCCGCGACCACTCGTACATGCACCAGGCCCCCCCGGTTCTAAATCCCATCCAGGTTGTCGTATCTCGTAAGTTTGGAGAGTCTGGCACATGGCATATGGGGGTCGTACGCTTCTAACATGGATTGCCCATTGTCATTTATGTGGACTCTATATATGGTCAGTGGTCGGGGGAGGTCTGCATATTTAATGACCCAGTTGTTTGGCCCGACTGTTGGTCCAGTTTGGAGGGCGAGCCGCCAGGCCAGGGGGAGGGCTTCCTTCAACTTAAGGATCTCCTTCACGAGAGCTCAAGCCACTCAGGTAAGTGTCGTGCACCTAAGGGTTTCCCATGTGTGCATTGTATGCTCTATCGGGGTATTCCTTGGTCTCTTTCCCTCCTCTACGGTCTTGACTGTGTGCATGAGTTTGTAACTGCTTTCTCACCTGATGGATGGAGAGCTGAAGTGTCTTGATCTGAGCACCATACCTTTTTACAGTGCTTTGTCTTTTTAATTTTTGGGCGGCTGTAGTTAGTAGGTTCTCTCTGAAGTTGAATTTCGTTTTTTAGTACTGTAGGGGGAGAAACTTCCGAGAACGTAGGTCCATGTGGGACTTCTCCTGGTTGGGACCCACTCACAGCTACGTGGGAACCATAGGTACCCAGTGGGACCCGCCCCAATTTAGAAGGGCCCCTTAGGCCCAAATCTGTTGACGTCAGTTTCATTCTCCATCTTGTTGGAGTTCGGATTTTACACTATCGGTTAGAGAACTTACTGCCCAGGGGATCTCGACTGAGATGTTTTGCGGACTCTACCACACGGTCCGCCACTTGGCTCGCACCTTATACACCCTCAATTCTTCGTTGTTTTATGTCGTTGCTCAACATCTGATTTGGTCTACATTCACGAAACTGATCAGATTAGGCAGGAGAGGATCTCGCACCTAATCTGATCAGGGTTGAGACGCTGGATCACAACTCTAATCTGATTTTTTTTTTGTTTTTTTTAGGCTTCCTCTAGTCCAAATGTATTGTCGCTCCGACTAGGAGTTCTACCTTCTCTTTCTTTGTACTTTTCAGTTTGTTCCTTTCACTGAGTTTATTTTTCGATGCCCGTGGAGACTCGTAAATGAAAGGAAGAGAGGAGAGATAGGGAAAGTAACCGACTTGAGTGGATACGGACTGGGAAGAGAAGTGTTCGCCCAAGAGAGAGGGAGAGTGTTCCCCGTGAGAGTCTTATTGATTCTTTTGCTGATTGGCATCTCTCTAACCCACGTGTCGACGATAACGGTCCACATAGCCACAAATGACTTCAGTTCTGGCCTTGCTGAATGCAGTTGGTGTAGCGGAAAAGCCGGTATGCAAGCACTCTATGACAGTGTTTTGCAACGGGAACAGCAGGCGGAGGAGCAGAGAAAAACTTCACACCCCGATCAGTTGTCCATTTGGAAACTCTTCGTTTGTCGAGAAAAGAACAGTGCGGGGAATAAATGCAGTCAATCTTCATCGCTATAATTCAAGTCCAGAATCTTGAAGATCATACCACTCGGTTCGCCCAAGTTCTTGCATAAATGCAGAAATTTTGGGAATAATTGACCAAGATGACCGACAAATACAGTGGCTTAGCGGTAGAAGTTGCAGGCCTGCAACAAGCCTAAGTGCCTAATCCTCTTCCTCTACCCCCAAGTTATGGAGTTGCTTGCCTCTCTTACCATATCTTCTTCTTCTTCTTCTTCTTCTTCTTCTTCTTCTTCTTCTTCTTCTTCTTTTTCATCTTCTCCTCAGAGTGTGGTTGACAACCTATCGGAACCTGCAATAGGTGCAGACTCCACTGTTGCTTCATCCAGTGACAGCGCAGGAAGTTCTGCAAGTGCTGCAGCCCCAAGATCAGAATCAGCAGATGCTGGTCCAAGGATAACGCTGAGTCATGGATCAGCTATATGCGATCCTACTTCAAGGTGCTGGGAACACAGAAGGTGATCAAGTCCTGATTATGGGGACGAATGTGGAATCCGTTGTACTAGACTTCTTAGAAAACCGAACTATGAGGGGATGGGTATACAAGGATTAAACTGACACAGTGGCTTAAAGCCACACCGATTGCCACACTTGAAGAGATCCTAATCAAACAATATAAAAACCCACATGTTGCCGCAAGAGTACGAAACAAGCTTGATTACCTCAAGTGCAGCAAGTAGTCGGGCTCCGCCCAAGAGGCTGGTAGGTCGCTATATCTCCAAGAGGAGTGAGCTGCTCCTCCTTATTTGTCGGGTGCAAGTTTGGGTGTCACACTGCCGGAGCTTCTAGAGGAGCGCTAGTGTGCAGTCTTGGGGGAAGAGGAGTGCCCAACTCTCCACCTTTGGCTATGGTGGAAGGGGATGGGTAGGAGGAGGAGGAAGAAGGGGACTAGGGAGGAGAGCGCCATGGGTACTTAGCTGGCTATGAAAGGCGCAATCTTCATCTCGTTGGTAGGCGCAGCATTTGGAAGGCCCCTAGTGGGGTAGCGCCACATCAAGAAGGCTTCAAGGCGGAGTCAGGCATGACAGCCTAAACAAAGGAGGACAAAGATGCTTTTGTGTTGTCTTTTGAACATTCGGCAAAGCCCTTAGTAGTCCACCATAGCCCAGACCTGTCGAAGGTGGGGGAAGATGGAGATCATGGCTATGGTGGACCTCATATTGGTTGGTAGTAGAAGAGGGATTCAGACATTGATTCTGGTTCAGCCATTCATCAGTGTTAATTTATTATTTATTGCTTGAATAAGAGAGGGGGAGATAAGGAGGAGTCGGTTAGCAAGAGAAGGGGGATTTGTCATTGGTCCTTTGCTGGTGTACATCTTCTTCTTCTTCTTCTTCTTTGGTCTCTCTCTCTCCTCTCAAGTTCGTTCATTTCTTTTTGCAATTGGACGGTATTGTATTTCCTTGTGTCTTTGCACTTCAGAATTGGCGAGAATCATAAAAAAGGCATTGTTATGATCCTGGCCAATTTCAAGATACACATCCATCAGAAAGTACAATGCCATCCAATTGCAGAAAGAAATGAATGAACTTGAGAGGAGAGAGAGGATTAGAAGAAGAAGAAGAAGTAAGAAAGAAGAAGAAGATGATGTACACCAGCATAGAAAAATGACAAGGCTCTTCTTCTTCGCCCAACAATCTCCTCCTCCTTATCTCCCCCTTCTCTTATTCATACAAGAAATAATAATACAATGTTGAATGGTTGATCCAGAATCAATGTCCAAGTTCCTCTTCTACTGCAGGTATCACTTGAGGTCCACCATAGCCATGGCCGCCTCTCCCACTCTTCACTCTCATAGGCCGAGGCTATGGCGGACTACTAGGCCTTGCCCAGATGCCCAAAGGACAACCCAAAGCAGCTATGGCTGCTCTAGCTCAGGCCGCCATGCCTGACCCTGCCTTGAAGCTTCTTGGTGTGGCTCTCCCCAGTTGGGGACTCCTTGCTGTAGCGCCCACCCAGGTGATGAGGATGGCTGCCCCCATACCCAGGTAAGTACCCCTGGTGCTCCTCCCCCTTCCTGTCCTTCTTCCTCCTCCGTGTCCTTCTCCTTCCCCCAGCAGTGCTGCTGTTGGATAGCGCTGCTCCAACTAGTGCTCCAACCAGTGTGTCGCCAAACTTGCATATCGAAAAAGAGGCCAGGCTCTTCGCCCAACTGGGAGATATAGCGGCCTGCTTGCCTCTTTGGGCGGTGACTTCCAAGGCGCTCGGCCTTCCAAGCAACCGGTACCTCCTCCCTTTCGGAGGGAAACATCATTGCAGACTCTGATATTGCCCGTACAGCCCCCAGACCCAGACTGGTTGGACTGGTATCCGCCTAGACCTAACCTACAACTACTGGGCCTCTAAAAATGCCACTTTTGTCTTCTTCTGCTCGTCCTCCAGTACCCGCACATCTTCCCCTTCAGGGTGCGGTACCGGCCTACCCGCTACTTGAGTGTTTTTTTCCTGCTGCAATCCCTCAATGTCACGGCCACAGGTAAGTACCGGCCCTGAGGGCCCAATGAACGAGCAAGTGCCCTTGCGGGCCACACACACATTCAAGCCAACCAGCACTCAGACAGGCACAGCCACACACACCCTCGAGCCAATCGGCACTCAGACAGACATGCAGTCCAGCAAGCGTGTACACACAGACTTCGTAGCAAGCGGGAAACTCAGCAGGGCGTTCAGTCTATGGGCAAAACTCATAAATCAGTTGTGTGTTTCAGTCCATGTTTGGACGGGTCATCACACTACTCCCCCCTCAAGAGCGAGGTCCCTTCGAGCGAGTAACTCATTCCGAGTCCTCGACAAACGCATCGTAAGCAAGCAAGGCAAATAGGTTCCTAGAGTACTCTGTTGCAGTGAGTCTTGCAGAGATCTTAGGTACATCGTTAGTGGCGATTTGTCGCTCGTAGGCTTTGACAACGCGCGGTGCACTGCGTAGCAGTTCCTGTTTGGAAATCCAGTACAGATCGTCTAACGGGTAATAAATGAAGTGAACCTCGTACTGTCTGTTGCGTCCCTTCCCTATGTGCTGTTTGATTCTGTCTATCTCATGCCCGCCTTTGATCGCACGAGGGATCATGTCTTCGCGATAGTCGAACGTCTTAGCATCACAGTGGAGGTACAATTTCGATGCAGGAACACGGGGTATGTGCGCAAATGGGCTGGCACATCAACTACGTACGAAGGGCCAAAGTGGTCTTCGCCAATCACATCCAAAACTTCCCACGGTCCGTAATAGAGTGGGAAAAGTTTGCGAGAGACCCCTTCTTCTTCTGAGAATTCAGACATCTTGACCCAGACATAGGTTCCCACCTGAATGTCCAACGGTCGGAGCCTGCCAAGCGTGATAGATCATGGCGTGTTGTCGCTTGGTCATGGCTGCAATGACAACCTTGTGCAAGCGATCATACTTGGCCTTGAAGCCAGGCCTGCCGGGTGTTAAGCCAGCTGGCTGCTCAGGGAATAGGTAGGAGAGCGGATTACGGATCTGCCAACCAAGATGCAGCCTGTTAGGTGTCATGCCGGTGGCAAAATGGATGGAGTTCTTGTACAGCCCCCTAACGGAATACAACTCTCCATCCCATGTTTCCTGATCCGGGATAATCAAAGCGCGGAGAAGTTGGAACACAGTCTGGTTGATTTCTTCAGCCAAACCGTTGGCCTCAGGGTGTCGGCCAGATGTCATACACAGCCTGATCCCCAGATGAGACGTGAAGTCCTTCCATTCAGTACTAATGAAGCGCGGGTCCCGATCGCT
>BFEA01000002.1:1346317-1360133 GCA_003427395.1 Chara braunii
CCTTCCTTTGGCCTTCGTTGCTGTGAAAGACCTCTCATGCCGAACGCCTATTCTGGTCTAGGGGTCATTTGTCTGATTTGCTTTTTACCAGCAAGTCAGAAATACAAGAAACATTTTTTAACAAACTTTATTTATCATTATTCACTCCAAGACTCCAAGTGCCACTTGCTGGAAGTTCGCCCTTTGCCATTCCCTTCCACCAATCCTCCATGATTCCCATGGTATCCTATCTGGATAAAATCCTCAGAGAACCCCAACTCAGCACTGTGTGTTATGCTCCAATGGTTGCTCTGAATAGACATGGGTGTGTGGAGTGTAGCCTTTTTTTTCCCCGATTTAAAATTGAGGCACCTGTTCTTCCTCTTTCCCTTATTTTGCAGCCTGCATTCTCCTCGGCCTGCCTTTGGGTTTGTCACATGTGTCTTTAGGGACTTGATTTGCCCTCCCCAATTCCACCCCACTAGCTGTCTTCTTATAAGGAGCACTTTCACAGCCAGATCTGCGGCTGGTGGCTAGGCAAACGATCATTTTCTTCCGTCTTCTTCTTTGGTGTTTCTGGAATCTGACAACCTTGCCACAGGGCTGAGATGCCCTCACTGAGGGCACGGTCACACTACCATTTCTGCGAATGTATACAACTAAAATCACGGCCAAGGTTGGGGGGCCGCGCGAAAAGGTGCGTTAACAACCTTGCCACAGGGCTGAGATGCCCTCACTGAGGCGACAGTCACACTAACATTTCCACGAAAGTATACAACTAAAATCACGCCCAAGGTTGGGGGGCCGCACGAAAAGGTGCTTTAACGGTGAGAGGCGATAGCGGCGGTGGCGGCGCCCGGTCGTTGGTTGTGGCTGAGTAGAACGCTACGTCCGAGCATGTGGAGGCAGACTCTCTCTACGAGGCACCTACCCTGCCAGGCACCATAGCTGTGTGAGAGCTATGGCAATAGTGCCTCGGCGTAACCTAGCCCTTGAGTGGGTAGGGAGTGCCTTTGCACTCTTACACCAAGGCATCCTGGCAGCCCTGCTGTTGACCTCCATACCAATCTGCAAAACCTAACAGGATCTCGATACCAGAGGAGCCGTCCTCCCCTCAAGCCTGTAGCTGGAAAGGGGGGGCTCTTTTTTCACCATCCAAAGGCCCTATGGCTTCTCTCACGACACGTCTTCTGGACTGCCTTTATTGTTTTGAGGTTGTTTATCTTGGACAATTTAGATGTACTGGCCCCCAGATTGCTGGCCGGATACATTGAGGGCGGGTACAAATTTACTAGGAAAAGCTTGGAAGGCGGAGCGGCTCAATTGGACGCAGTGGGAGAGCGTGCGGCTGTGGTGGCAACGCTTCGGCACGTCCAAGAGCTTCAGCAGGTCTCGTTGGACCCATCCACGTCACAAGGCAGTTTGATGTTTGTTTACTTCATGTTCTGTTTTCTCATAATTTGTTCTTTCGAGTTCTGATTCGGTACTTCACTTTTCTTTCGAGTAATGTCTACGCAGTAGATTCTTGGGACCGCTTCTGTTGTTGAATGTAATTTCGATCTTCGCTCTGTTGCTCGTATTTTAGGGTAGGATTTTCCTTGGTATAAGTCATTGTTGTCTTAAAAAATTAGTTCCTTTTTGGCTACAGCGTCTGTGAATGATTACATATAAGGTTGCTTTTGTCTTCTACGTTCGGCTTAGTTCATGCAAGGAAAATGAACAGAAGCGAGATGACAATATTCAGGTTGCACAATCACATTGAAAGCCAAATCATAACAGTGTTCAGAAAGTAGCATTGAGACAATATAACACCAATGGAGAATGGTAGGACTGAAAGCCAATGTCAATGAGAGCTTGCTCTCGCCACCACCAACATATGTATCCAGCCTCTATCTTCCTATCTGGCGCTCGGCGCCCAGCCTACTCCCCACACAGCTACTACTAGCCTACTAATTGACAATGCAACTGTTGATGTCAGCAGCACCCGAAGTACTTGAAGATGTCGCCCATGCAGAACCATCGCCAATACCAGGTATGTGCCCTCACATCATCACCATCATCATCCTGCTATCTTTCTCCTGACTCTCTCCCCACGTCTTCCCTGTATACACCCGAAGACCACCCTATGTCCAAGCCCACAGCCAGTTATGGAGACTGGGCTATGGCGCTGCCCTCAGCAGCGCCCTGCTTCATCACACGACCGCACGTGCGCAGCCTCTTGCTCCAATGCCAGCAGCCAGCACGCAAGCTATCGCTCCAGCAGTGCTGCCGCCAGCCAGCAAGTGCCCGAATGCCCTGGCCAGGCAGCGAGCTCTTTCCTATATGGAAAGACCCTGCCTCGTTCGGCAGCCTGGCTGGACTGGCCTGGGCCCAGAAGCTTCCGGTAGGCCCCAGGATGCTGCGCCTCTGGTGCAGCTACTGGGCCTCATTTGGTTGGGCCTCCCAACTGTCTGTGTATAAGGCTGCGAATCTGGCCCAGGACCTGAGCTTTTGGAAAGGCCTAGAGGGCCTGGGAATTTTCCACGCTGCTCGGCCTGTGTTTCCCTTCAACCAACTGCCGCGACGAAACTGCCTGGACCCTCAAATGCGAAATTGACAACCAAGGGCCTGTCGTGATTTGTTAGGCCCGCCTTCACTTAGGGCGGACACATATGCTGCAAGGCGCCCCTTAGGCCTGCCGAGGACCCGTATCCTCGCATTCAACTTTTCAGAATTATATGCTCATTTTTTCATAGATTCTCAATGTTCCTAAGCGCTGGTTAGGTCTGTGATTCAGTTAAAAAGTCGAGAGCATACTCCCATTTTTTAGCCATTTTCTAGGCTAGTCTGTCGTATTTTAGTATTCTGCATTTCTTTGGCTTAGTTGTCTCTTGATTCCCTTGAGAAGTAAAATTCTTACTGTCTCTGTTCTGGTGGGGATGCTGCCCTTAGTGTTTCGTTTTTAGAAACACGTATTATTGAAGTATCTCAGGATTGAGAGAGAGGGATAATCGTTATCTCCGATGTATTGGAGTAAATTTGTGATTTTCTCTTCTTGTTTGTTTTAGGTATTTTTGCCTTTTGATAAGTTGGTTTTCTTTGTAGTCAATATAAGAATAGCCAGCACGAAGGAGCAGTGGGAACACCAATGTTTGGATGATACGATAGACCCGGTGAAGAGCAAACTAGAGTTGTATCCATTGGGTGCGTGGTGGGAAACCCTTCTTGGCAACAAAGGCTCTTTACAGTGTTCTGGACAGTGATGATGAGAGGGTATCCCTACAGCTTATTCTTCTATCGACAGCAGCACTACGGGGGCAGTGTGAGTGCCATCATCAGTGGTGGGAGTGTTCGTCGAGTGTAGTCATTCTAAGAGTAGTTAGCACAAGGGCCTTGTGCAAAAAAAAAAAAAAAAAAAAAAAAAAAAAAAAAAAAAAAACTCCATGCCTTCCCGTCGTGTCCCCCTTGTTGGTTTACCTTTAACATTGTGCGGTGACTGTCTCTTATACACATCTAGATGTGTATAAGAGACCAATTGGACGCAGTGGGAGAGCGTGCGGCTGTGGTGGCAACGCTTCGGCACGTCCAAGAGCTTCAGCAGGTCTCGTTGGACCCATCCACGTCACANCTAAATACTCCTGGGTAACCGATAGCGAAAAAGTACCGTGAGGGAAAGGTGAAAAGAACCCCCATAGGGGAGTGAAAGAGAACATGAAACCGTAGATGTACTGCAATGGATTCATTGAATGAATTGATTTTTACTCTATGAATAGAAGAAATTGCATAAATGATAAATGGAATAAATGTAAATTCTCAGTTTATATCAGGAAGAAATGGTTGGGACCCAGGCTCGGCAAAACTCGGAGCGCAGTGAAATTCAGGCTCCGCAAAAGCAGGCTCGGAGGTACTAGTGGTGACCAGAGCCTGCCCAGTCTTTCTCTTGTTCTTCTGTCTGCTTTCCCTGGTGCACCAGAATAACAGCTCTGCCTTCATCGATACACTTCCATGACAGGTCGGTACTAGCTGGTCTGCAGCCGCATTCTCCACCTGCTTACTTTCTGGACTTCAGGTTGCTTTCTATCTTTCTGTCTCTTCTTTTTTTTTTTTTTTTAAAGCTTTCGTTTTTTTTTTTTTTTGTTTACTGATCAACACAGATTTTCAACAACTGCTCAACTTTCAAGCTATGTTTGTTTCCCAGCGAAGTTTGCCTGAACCTTCAGATACAGATTAGAGATTGTCGTCATTGTCTTTCTTTCTCCCTATTTGCATGTGGTCGTTTCTTCCATCCACATGTCAAGAATTTGTTTCCCGTTAATCCCGTTGCAAGGTACGATGTTCCTCAATGGTCTGTTATCATGCCTGTTATGGTGTCGGGCGGCTCAAGCCTATCGCCAGCCTTTACTTCCTTTGAAAAACCTACAGTTGACAGTTGGACTTGTCACAAACATCTGTATTCAGAAGCATTTTTGTCTCGCAAGTTGGGCCAGCGAGAGAAGGTTGACTAATGGCGAATGAGGCACGGAAAAAGATCCAGTTCTGACGAGAATTATTAACAGTACGGACCAGGGATTGAGACTTATCAGAAATGGACGATGGCCGAGGAGGATTATGAGAGGCGGCCATGATATACTGGAGCCATCAACAAGTCGCTGGAAATTAAGGCCAAACATGAGCACATCGGCGGACTGCTTTTCCCGCGTGGGCCTTATTTTCCATAGGCGCGTCGGGGATTGCTTTCTCCGCATGGGCCTTATTTTCCATAGGCACGTTGGTGAACTACATTTCTTCCATAGGCGCATCGGGGATTGCTTTCTCCGCATGGGCCTTATTTTCCATAGGCGCGCTGGTGAACTACATTTCCAAGGCCCAAAATTAGGCTGGAAAATCAAGTATGGTACCGGACCTTTTCCCTTTCCCGACACTATGGCCCGCTTGGTGCCACGCATGATTTTTCGAGGCCCAAATGGGCTCGAGACTAGGCTTTGGCAGAGCCTCAGTACCGGGGCGCTGCAAATCTCTCGACAACCGACACTCTGGCCTGCTTGGTACCACACATAACGTTTCCGGGCCCAAATGCACTCGGGATTAGGTTCGGATGCAGCCTCGGTACCGGGGCGCTGCAAATCTCCCGATAACCGTCGACATTTCGAGGCACCAAAGTGTTGAGGCTTACGCCGTGTTGGGCCCAACAAACTTAATAAGCCCAACTGGGCCCGATGGCTAGACACTTCGGAATTTTGTGCGTGCTGGCACACGAGGTGTGCTAGCCTTCGGATGCACGGGGAGTGGAAAAAGACGTACCAAGGACGCACGTACCGGCGAACGGGGATGAGTGCGCAATATTTGAGCACACTTTAATCATCCATGCAGGATGTAGAGTGCACGATGACCTACACACGGCAAGGGGGGTAATCTCCTGAATCGCGCACAAAGAGGCACAGCGAAGGGGGATATTTTTGTACGTAATTAGCACACAGGGAGACTAATTAGTCTTCCAATCACGTCGGAAGTGGGGAGATATCCAGGACACACGGTTACTGAAATGCACGAAGCGGCCCGTGGAATGCAGTATTTGGAGTATTTTTCCCGTTGGCCTACATATGGCGTAGTGGCAAAACTAGAACAAGCACCAAATCGGCACGGCGATTGTTTCACGGTTAAAATGATTTTTCCTAATTTTTCTGCTTTTTTTTTCGTAGAAAGATCACGAGCAAATCTCTGGGATTTTAAATTCTCGGACTCTTGGACGCATTCTTTGGAGCGGGAAAAATCGCAGAAGTTGGAGTACCTTTCCCGTTGGCCTACAAATGGCGTAGTGACAAAACTGAAACAAACACTGAATCGGCGCGACGATTGTTTCATGGTCAAAGCGATTTTTCCTAATTTTTCTGTTAACTTTCCTGAAAAGATCATGAGTAAATCTACGGGACCTTAAATTATCAGACTCTTGGACACATTCCTTGGAGTGGGAAAAATCCCAGAAGTTGGAGTACCTTTCCCATTGGCCTACAAATGGCGGAGTGGCAAAACTGGAACAAACACTGAATCGGTGCGGCGGTCGTTTCACGGTCAAATGATTTTTCCTAATTTTTGTTTTATTTTTCCTGGAAAGATCACAACCTAATCTACTGAAGTTTCACTTTTTTTTGTGAAATCTCTTGAGCGTGAAAAATCGCTGAAGTTGTTGCGTTGAAATTGCAAGGCTAGGATGCTGTTTCGGCCTCCAGTCGCCGACCTCCCCCACTCCTGCCGCGCAATTTTCCGTGGCATATCCGCCCGGTAAAATTTTGAAATTGGCTTTGGGGTTTTCATAAATGCTAAAAAGGCCCCCACCAGGCACAACACTACAACTACAGTTATATTTCGTGATATTCAACTTCACCCTCGAGAAGTATGGCTTCGGAAACATGTTCTCATCAGGGGCATACAGACTCGGGAAAGCCAATGAGACCAAAATCAGGTCTCAGTGAACTCAGCAGTGAGGTAGCATATTGAGCAGCGGCTCAGAAGGACTCAGCAAACAGAGTGGGGGCACAACAGATAGCGAATTGAGCAGGAACTCAGTGAGCTCAGCTGGCTGAGCCGGGGCCTCAAAATGAACTCCGCAGGTTAGGCAGAAGCAGGCTAAGTAGGGGCACAATAGACTCAGTGGAGAGTTTGCGGACCCAACAGAGAGTCGGTGGCAGTTCTTGTTATTTCAGATCACAAGTCAGGTCCCAGGACCCGAGGTGACACTTGTTGGTTGGATAAGGGGAAGGTCCAACGGTCTAAGAGCGAAGATTGCGGGCTCTTAAAATCTTTCTTTAATTAACAGAGATTCATTGGATAAACATTGATCGGTCATATTTTTCGTCCTTAAAACTTTTTATCTGTTCTTGGCACTTGAAGCGAGAATAGGGAAAACTGAAGGGGCGTCGTGTTTGAACCTCTCCGGTGGGTGACAGACACTGGGTAGGCCAGGGGTTCAAACACGAGGGTTGGCGAACCACTTCACCCGGTCGACAATGGTCACTGTACAATTTCCCCTGCAGGTTGCAGATCACTTCTGTGTTTTTTCCTTCGAAACACGATAGCCCCTTACCTATGGATCCAGCAGGGTACAAACTCAGGATCTGTTGATTTAACTTGATTAGAAGTTACATGTGTGTACATTCATTCGCTAGGCCAACCGCCATGTGTGTACGTTTGCTTTAAGTCTCCATTATGTCCCGAAAAAGCAGGCCAACCGCCATATTGTTATGATCCTGGCCAATTTTGAAGTACGCATTCATCAAAAAGTACAATGCCATCCAATTGCAAAAAGGAATGAATGAACTTGAGAGGAGGGAGAGGGTAAGAAGAAGAAGAAGAAGAAAGAAACTTAAGAAAGAAGAAGAAGATGATGTACACCAGCATAGACCAATGATAGTGCTTTTCTTCTTCATCAACCACTCTCCTCCTCCTTATCTCTTCCCCTCCTTTTCCAAACAAGAATAATAACAACAATGTTGAATGGCTGATCCGGAATCAACGTCCAAGTCCCTCTTCTACTACAGGTATCACTTGAGGTCCACCATAGCCATGGCTGGCCCTCTCCCTCTCTTCCTCTTAGGCCGAGGCTATGGCGGACTACCAGGGCATCGCCCTACTGTCCGAAGGACAACACAAAGCAGCGATGGCTGATCTAGCTCAGGCCGCCATGCCTGACTCTCCCTCGAAGCTTCTTGGTATAGCTCTGCCCCACTGGGCCTTCCTGCTGCAGTGCCCACCAAGGTGATGAAGATGGCAACCACCATAGCCAGGTTAGTACCTCTGGCGCTCCCCTTCCTAGTCTTGGTCTTCTTCCTCCTCCGTGTCCTTGCTCCTTCCCCAGCAGCGCAGCTGAATGCTAGCACTGCTCCAGCCAGCGTTCCAACCAGTGTGTCGCCAAACTTGCACACTGAGCAACTGGGTCCTCCTGGAGATATAGCGGCCTGCTTGCCACTTGGCGAGTGGCTTCCTAGGCCGCGCGGCCTTAAAGCAACCGGTACCTCCTCCCTTTCGGAGGGGAACATCACTGCAGACTCTGATACTGCCCTTTTGGGCCTTCTGCACGTACAAGTACCCTTGCAGGTCACAGACGCACTCAAACCGACAAGCACTCAGACAGGCATGCAGACCAGCAAGCACGCACACGCTCAGACTTAGAAAACTCACCAACACGCGGGAAACTCAGCAAGGCATACATTCCATTGGCCAAAATCAGAAATCAGCTGTGTGTCTCAGTCCGTGCACGGTCCTAACGGTACTACACTGACGGTGTAGGTGATGGATGTGCAGGTGAGTTGGTCCCCCACAAGACTGAGCCGGGCAAGTTATGTATGTTCATATGAGCATTCTTCGAACTCTATGGAGCAGAATTATAAAGAACTATTGGTGGCATGGCCACTACAGCAGAAGGTGGTTTGATGGCTCTGGAGTCAGACATGAGGCTTGTGATTTGAAGCCAAGAAAGTGGAGGCGGTGGCAGATTGGTCCCGAGTGAGGACAATGGAGGAGGTCTGGCCGTTCCTTGGTAGGTGAAACATGACAAAGAATTCATCCCAAATCCGGCCATGATTGTTGCATCGTTGACCTACTGAAGCAGGTCAACGATGGAGGTCTGGCTGATTGAGGCCCCGAGTGAGGACAATGGAGGAGGTCTTGCTGATTGAGGCCCTTTCTTGTTAGTTTCAACTTTCAAGGGTTATTTCAGCCTGAAGCAGGGTTCCTTTTAGGAAATTCCAACCTCAAACGGAGCCAAACCATGTTGGCTTGGTCAGACATGGTTTGCCTCCCCCGAGATCCTTCTTTGGGTTTTTGGGAAATTTGCCCCAGGGTGAGACTTGGCCTGTTGCATGCCAAGGTCCCATCTTGGGACTTCACTGCTTCGAGCCCACGTTTTTGGGCTTAGGATGTGTGACCCATGGAAATATTTTCATGCCTTTGCTGTCAAGGCGGGCCCTTGATCCTCCTACCTTCTAGAGTCATGCCCTTGACCTTTCTTACCCTGTGCCCTCTTCTCAAGTGCAGGTGGTCCATTTTTCTCTTCCTATAACTCTTGGGACTTTGGTCCGAGACTCCAAGGTTTCGACAATAGGCCGTCTAAAGTAGCAGGTCACAGCTGCATACATCCTTCAACGAAGGATGAGTTTGCAGAAGTTAAAGAGGATGATTGCCTTCCGTGATGTACGGGCACCGAGCAGGATTGGAAGACCAAAAAACTCTATGAAGCTAGAGTCACCAGCAACCTCGAGCAACAAAATCATGAATGGATTGACAGGAAGACATTAATGGACGCCACACCTCACATTGTGATCATGTATGAATGGTCGTCTTCCTTTGTATTTGCAGGCTCTGTGTATGTGTGGGTAGCTTCAGCTGCTTCACCGACTGTCAAGCAGGGGGGGGTGTCCCTTATATGAGGCCCTGTCATTGAACTATATATTCTGCAGGCCTCTTCTACCGCCTGTGGGAGACCTGCCAGATTACATTCCGGGCTGGCCTGCCTGCATTCCTGGGCATTTGCTGCCCTAGCCTGCCTGTATTCCTTAAACCACCAGTGCACAGCCCCAGCGGGGCAGAAAATGAACTTGTCCCCACCAGCGAAGAGTTCGGGGTTTTTTGGGGCTCTGGGCAACCGAACTGAAATGGCTGCCGCTGCCAGCCAAAACAAAAGGAAAAACGCTGTGCTGGCACTTTGGCAATTGCGGCGCGCAGGGGGCGCGTTGGTTTGGTTAAACAGCCCCAGGTGTGCTGGTGGTTTAACATTTTTCCCTATAGGCTGTTGGTATGGCCACTTCAACATGTCTTAGCTCTGTTGCCTGACACCCTTTTTCCGTCAACTCCTCCCAACGAGCATTCCGAACTACCAGTGCCCCTTTTCCTTTGCACACACTCCCCTCCCCCAGCCAACGACTGATCCACTAGAGCTGCTGTTGGAGGCGAGTCAGGAAGATCTCCATCGGTCTGAGGATCTATTTCTCATCATATTAGCCATATCTGTTGTTTTCGGAGAAGGGGGGGGGAGGGGGGGAGGGGGGAGAAGTCGAATAGTTGAATAGAAACAGTGGAGCTTGGTCATCCTCGTAGCGCCCTGGAACTTTTTTTTTTTTTTGTTGACAAAAACACTCGATGCCCCTTCTATTCTGGGGGGCGTCAGTCCAGTTGCTCATCATCGGCAAGCCCGCCCTGGAATATTTTCACCCCCCCCTCTTACTATCTTTCCTTCAATTTGCTGCTCTCCTCTACCTGTCATAATTGCATGAAAGTACAAGAAAAAAGGCAAAAAAGAATAAATGCGTATGGAATGCATTCACAGAATCAGATGCAAGGGAGGAGAGTGCAAAAAAGGAAAGCTCCAGGAAGATTCACGTTCTCTTCCCGAAACACTATGTTCTTTTTTTATTTTTATAAGGAAAAAAATAAAACACACACACACAAAAAAAAGAAAGCTCACTTCATGGAGTGGCGCCGTGTGGTCCCCAGTGTCAGTAAGTGTTTTCTTCATTTGGAACGTCTTTTTCGACGTTGTTTTCTATCCGTTGAACTTTCTTGAGCCACGTGAACAACAGTTTTTTTCTTTTTGAACAACAGTTTGAGCAGTCGCAGGGATCGCAGCCTCACGACTATGGGCCTAGCTCCACTACTCAACGTTCTACATGTATATGGACTGCTCTGTACCAGAGAAATTTCGACCGATCCAACATTTTGAATGTATCTGTATACCGCTAGCAGCTCTAGATACGTTTAGATGTTATGCAGTGGAGCAGGGCCCTACAGCTGAGATCCTACTACATGTATTCTTACTCTCACGCCTAAGCTTAGATTAGTAGATTGGACGCCCAAGACAGAGCATCCAGGCGAATGTCGTAGCTTGTATTGGTCTGAATAATCATCTGACAACTGATTGACCTTCCACTGGGATGCCACATGGCCTGACCCCTTGAAAGGTCCCTTGGAGTCAGAAAAAAGAAAGGAAACAGACTGTATACTCGGACCATGACTACAGCATGTGGTAACGGCATGCAGCCACACTTGTGCACATGATTCTGTCATAACGTGTGGCATAACTGCCGCATCCGGCCCTGAGAAAAAAAGAAAAAAGGAAAACAAAAAGGGAAAAGAACTTTAAAGAAGGGTATGTCTTGACTCTTGAGTACCAAGTATGGGTCAGTGCAGAGGGCAGGAGTGAGGTCCCACTTATCCACGTCCTAGATTTGTTGCCGCTGATCTTCGTAATCTATGACTGGAAACGAAGAGTCCAGGCAAGTGGGACCTCAACCCCAGGACTCTCGGTGTACTGCCAGTCTCTACCTCCTTTGCCACGAGCGTTCTGAATCAGCACTAACTGTTGGGACCATATTGTATTTTAAATTCCAATTTTAGCAATGGAACATATTTTACAATTTTAACAAAGAAAAGAAAAGAGAAAAATGAAACAAAAAGAAGCAACTAAAAAAAAGAACTTGATCTGTTGTCCAGATAGAACTAGCAGCAGTTCCTTGCCACCAATTTCTTTTTCCCTCTTTTTCCTTTCCTTAGAATGAATGGTTTCTAACTCTTGCTACAATCTGTGACAGCTAGACGCTTACAATGGAATGCACCTTCGTAAGCATGCCCAGAGTGGTCTTCTGTGCTGGTGAAGTGGTGGACGACAGCGTGTTCTGCGGTGCCTGTTCCCGCCAATAGCTAGAAGAGTCCGGTCATCTTGGTGGGAATTTGTGGTAGCTAAAGATCCTTGGGGTCGGGGTGGCAGTGCTGTGGCTTAGTGCTTATGGGAATACCACTCGGGGGGACACTGATTCTATACGGGGGGCCGGGCACGGCCAGGAAAGGCTCCTGTTTACAAAAAAAAAAAAAAAAAAAACTAAAAAAACTACGTTGTGCAGAAATTGTACTCTTGCTTGCCTGTAACGAGTAACCGGACTGACGCCCCCCAGAATAGAAGCGGCTTGTGCGGCATGGGGGGGGGGGGAAAAAAAAAAAAAAAAAAAAAAAAAAAAAAAAAAAACCTAACTGAGCAACGTTTTTCTCAGGGCTGGATCAATTTTTTTCCCAAATAAAAAATGCAAAATGAAATGAACAAATATTGCTGTTTTTTTTTTTTTTTAATTCATTTTTGGCTCGGCTGGGCAAGTGGTCCCGGGCCACTCTGGTAACATAGGATAGGAGTCAGTCAGCAGGAGCAGAGCGAGGGGCTTCTGGGAAAAGGTTAGACCTAGATGCAATTTTTTTTTTACTTTTTTTTTCTTTTTGGGACAAAATGCTCCAATCTATTCGCAGCACGTGCTGGGAACCGGGCCCAGCGTCCCATATAAAAATATACAAGTATTAAAGCACTGGGGCCATTACCCGGCTTTGGCTGAGAAAGTTCTGAGAACAAATTGCACCAAGTACCAATGAAACAGCCTTGAAGGGGCTAATGGAAGAAACCAGACATCTATGCAGTACTAAATTCAAAGGGCCCTTTTGTTTTTTGAACCTTGGCTCAAAGGAGAATTCAGACCCCAAAAAAACACCTGCCTTGGTGCCTTTCAGCGGCCCAACCCTACCTGCCTCACCCCTATACCCTTATGCCCAATCTCTACCCAGCCGCACGCCCCCAACTGCTAGGTTACAGAGCACCCCAGAAACCCCCCACCTGCTAGGCCACAGGGCAACGCGACCCACCCCGGCTCCGGCCAGTGTCGACTAGGCACCAGCTCACCAAAAGACACTACAGTGCCTTCTACCCTCGACAACTCCCCAGATCTCTCTACCAGGTCTCATGCCCTCGTACAGCTCGAGTTACAGGGCAGCGCGACCAAGCCCCAGCACCGACCAGTGTCGTTCTGGCCTCGTCTATTCGCAAACCCCCGGGACTCAGGACTATGGCAGATACCAGTCAAGCCACCAATCAGCACCATAGCTGTAGATCCGGTCATCCATCCTTCACTAGTTGCAGATATCCCTCAAAAACCTTCTCAGCCGTACTCCGGCAAGTCTTATCGCAATGGAGCCACCATCTCCACCGCTGCTGTACCCTATTTCAACTCTGCAGGCTAGCCCTTTCGCCGCAGAGCGCGTCCTCTCCCGCCATCACAGCCACCACAACCCCCTGCCACCAGCACCAAGCCTTAGAAGAATTTTCTTCTTTTTTGAGAAATTTATGGTGAAATCTTTGAAACACCGGGCCATTACCCGGCTTAGGCTAAGAATCACAACTGTGCAATGTACACAAGAAAACAACCCCAAACCTTAGATGCACTGTGATTCTGGCCATTGATCTTTGTATTCAACAGTCCAGAATGAAGAGTCCACACTAGTATTCAACCTTGAGCACCAGAGAAGTAAGGGATTCGAACCACAGACCTGTAGGGCAAAAATCGAAGTAGGGTCCAGAGGTCTTCTAGAAGGTCGACCAGTGGGCAAGTGGTGTAGCTAAGTCTACTTGCGCCGTASGACTGTGACATYTGTCGAAGTCAACTGGTAGGACCTCAGTAGGACTGCAGTGAGTCGTAGGTGAGTCGTAGGTGAGTCGTAGTGCAGTCGAGGAAGTGTCTAGAAAGTCCCTGTCCGGTCCAGCAAGTACCATATGGGGCTAAGGGTAGGGAATACAGGCCAAATCGGAGCTGCACAGAAGTATAAAACAAGAGGCTGCGTCCAGCCATTCATTGATTCCTGCGGAAGCTCTGCGGAAGCGCTGTTCGGGCGTCTTGTGCAAGGGAGGTCTGCAGATGGCCTGAAGAYGAAGTGGGCARAAGTTAGTGATAGGCTAGTTAGCTGTTAGTGGCCATGCGCCATAGCCATAGACAGTTAGTGAGTGTGTATGTGTGTGTGCAGTGGTTGGCGTGCATGGTATCCAGGGTGATCCGGAGTC
>BFEA01000002.1:1381774-1401229 GCA_003427395.1 Chara braunii
TATTATCGGAAATAATGACTAATGAGGGCGACCCCGTTAAAATTAAATACCGAGGAAATTTAATAGAATAAGGAAACCGTTTTCTCTTCCCATCTGTTGTTTTCAACTTTTTCTTCCATTTTTAATTTCGATATTAAGATTAAGGAAATTCGAGGTATCATTCCCGCACCAATAGTGCAAGATAAAAGGGTCGTGCCAAGGCTTACTCCCGTATTCCCATCCCGCGGCTAGCTGCTTCGGGAATAGACTCGGAACAAGCGGAAGAGAGGTGGGGCACAGCGTGGTAGAAGCGGTAACTCCCCTTGTGAATTTGAGGGTTACTCTCAGTGGTCAGCACACCCAAAATTGGGGGGTGCTCTGGGTACCCCTAATTTTCCCCGTCAGGTCAAACAAGAGTACCGTCAAAATACGGTCTAGTCATCAGGTCGAAGGCTCAACACCGCTGATGTAGGGTGGCCCACTGCCTGTGGCCGCCCGACACCGTCACCTACGCTTTGAACTTCTATATCCTTGACAAGTGTCCCTTCAACGCTGTCCTTGGCTTGGGCTGGCTGCAGTCCCAATGCGAATGAAACAAGTGGAAGGAGTCACTTTTTATGGTCAAAGATGCTCAAAGAAGCGAGCTTCCCGTCCTCTTGGATGAGAAGCACGAGTCCCCAGTGACTTTTCTGAATGTCATGCAGTTCTGCAAGAAATGGCGCAAGCACAAAGAGGATGAACAATTGTATGTTGCCTTTGTTCGCCCTACTCATGCGCATCTACTTTTGAGGCCAGTACCAATGCTACTTCGTCTAGTGATTCTACTTCTAGCCCTTCTACTTCTTTACCTACCCCTAATCCAAATGATTCTACTTCAGATTTGGTTGCCTCTATTCGCAATCTGCGACCTGATCTAGGTGACCCTTTTGCTGACCCTTCACCCCCACCGGTCCCAACAAACATCCAAAACCTACTTGATCAGTTCCCATAAGTTCTGGGCGAACCACTTAGAGTTCCCACACGATCGGTCTGACACACCATCGAGTTGGTCGAAGGTGTTGTTCCTCCAAAGGGCTACGTATACCGAATGGGATCCGGCGAGTTGGAGGAACTCCGACGACAGATTGATGAAATGATTGACAAGGGTTGGATCAAGCCTAATGAGTCTGAATTTGGTGCCCCTGTTTTGTTTGTCCCGAAGAAAGGAAGCAAGCTCCGCATGTGTATTGACTATCGCAATCTAAACCACATCACAAGAAAGAACGCCTATCCATTGCCTCGCATAGATGACTTGCTTGATGCTGCAGGTGGGTGCAAGGTCTTTTCCAAGATCGATCTCAAGTCTGGCTATCACCAGATTGAAGTCGATCATGCGGACCAGCATAAGACTGCGTTCAAAACACGTGATGGGCTTTACGAGTTGACTATAATGCCCTTTGATCTCACGAACGCACCAACCACCTTTTAAAGCCTCATGGATAAGGTCCTCCGCGAACGGTTCGTGGTGGTATACCTTGATGATATAATGATCTTCAGCAATCCATGGAGGAACACATAAAGCACCTTGAGGAAGTGTTCACCATCCTCAAGAAGACGCAACTCCATCTCAACTTAGAGAAATCTGAGTTTGGGAGGGATAGCGCCATCTATCTTGGCCATCGGTTGTCTGTTGCAGGCCTAGAACCAAAGGCAACCAAGGTTGAGGTCATACGCAATTGGCCTCAACCCGCGAACATCCGCGAACTGCGCTCTTTCCTTGGTCTCGCATCGTACTACCAGAAGTTTGTGCCCCGCTTCTCTATTGTTACACGCCCGTTGTCCCGGTTAACAAGTAAGAACGCTCCTTACGCTTGGGATACCGCATGCAAGGACGCCTTTCAAACTTTGAAAGAAGCTTTGGTAAGTTACCCTGTACTCCGCATTGCAGATTCCAAACTGACATTAGTAGTTACTACGGATGCAAGCCAGTATGGAATTGGCGCAATGTTGCAACAAGATGATGGTGATGGCCTACGACCGCTCAAATACTACAGCAAACGCATGCCCAACAAAAAGGTAGCCACTTCCACCTACATACGCGAGCTCTATGCTTTGCATATGGCTTTGGACCATTGGAAGCACTATCTTTTGGGACGCCACTTCAAAGTGTTATCAGATCATGAGACTCTGAAGTGGATCAAAGAGCAAACTACCCTGTCCCCTACCTTACTTCGATGGTTCCATGAAATTGACATTTTTGACTTTGAGTCAAGGCACAAAAAGGGTTGTTATAATCTAGTTGTTGATGCATTGTCTCGCCATCCTGAGTACATAACTTGCCTTGTGAATTCCTACGACCTCCGCAAGAAACTGAAGGAGGAGCTCGTAGAGCACACTGCCAAGCATCCGGACCTTAGCCCCTTGAGCAGCTGTGGGCTGGTCCCAGCAGTCAGCCTGATCTTCACGAGTATGGAGGACTGGTTTTCCGTCGCTACAGGAATCACGACTGCTTGTGTGTGCCCAACCATGAGCCTTTCTGCACACACTTTCTGGACTTGGCTCATGGCCGGAGTGGACACTTCAGCATGGCAAAGACATACGGAAACCTATTGAGACAGTTTGATTGGCCTGGTATGAAGGGATGTGCTGAAAAGTTTGTGGCTGAATGTCAAGTCTGTCAACGAATCACACCACGTAGACAAAAGTCAATGGGGCTACTTACACCCCTTCCCATTCCCGACGGTCTAGGGGAGTCTGTCTCTACCGACTTCACCGGTATGGGAAAGGTAAGTAAGAATGGCTACTCACAAGTCATGGTGATTGTTGACCGCTTCTCTAAATTTCTTAATCTGATTCCTTTGCGATCTCATGCTCCAACTGAATTGGTGATCCGTGAGTTCAAACAAAAGTACATTTTGCAGTTCGGAACCCCGAAAACTCTCGTGAATGATCGGGACCCGCGCTTCATCAATACTGAATGGAAAGACTTCACGTCCCAACTCCCTGACCTTGAGCTATGCATGACGTCTGACCGACACCCCGAAGCCAACGATTTGGCTGAGGAAATCAACCAGACTGTGTTCCAACTTCTCCGGGCTTTAATCATTCCGGATCAGGAAACATGGGATGAAGAGTTGTATTCCGTCAGGGGGTCGTACAACAACTCCATCCACTCTGCCACCGACATGACACCAAATAGGCTGCATTACGGTTGACAGATTCGTAATCCGCTCTCCTACCTATTATGTGGCGGACCCACCAGGTGGGTGTTCTGCCTTGGATAGAGATGGATATGGAGGAAGAAGGGGGAGCGAGATGGCACAGCGCAGCTCCCACGCTAGACTCCAACGCACGTACTCCAAAATGTGCCAATGTAGAATGATCTCACAAACAGACAACAACTAGGGTATACCCCAGCGGACTGACTTGACTGGACTGAACTGGCTGGTACCGACAGAGGTACCGGCCTGGACTGGACTACCCCGAATACAACACAGGCCTGTGAGAACAGGCCAAGGGGCTGGTCTCACAAGCCAACCAGAGGTCCGCTACACGATCCTCGGCCTGTGATGGATTGCCTAGATACAAGCACGCTTCCACCAAGAAGCGAAACTCTACCAAAGAAAAAGAAAACCTGAGTAGTCTATGATGCGGAGCAAGCTCCATGTTGAGTCCATGCGATGCAACCTAGGATAAAAAATGTCACAAAAAACAGCAATGTCACATCTAACAGCCTAAGTGAAAGCAGAAGCAGCTAACTAGCATAGAAGTCCTAGGAAAGCAGAAAGTAATGACAGTTAGATCCTACAATGTTGGAGGCAGTAACCTCAGTCTGGAAACAGTTGACTAGTGTATAAGTACTAAGAACAGCAAAAGGAGAACAACTAAATCCTAGAAATGTCAGAGGCAGTTGCCTCAGTCTGAGAGCAACAAAGCAACAACAAGACAACCATATGTGACAGGAGGAGTGTGTCGCAAACCCAAGGGTGGGATGGTCTCTGAGGGTGGCGAATGCAACCTATGGGTCGATAACTCCTAAGAGCATCCACACAAAATAACAGAGAGGCACATGTCATCAGGCTCAATGAGGGTAGGGAACTGGGAGCGAACAGAACCAATGACCTTAACAGATAGACCATCAGGGCGGGCAATGCTCGACCAAAGGGGTGACCGCTATGGAGGGTCGACCATGCAAGGGAACAAGGTAGCCTGGTATACTGGGCGCACCTAGATGAAGCATGCAAGGCTGCCTAACTAGGGCGTGAGGGCCGGCAGAGGGTAGAAAAAGTGATGGGTAAGGGACTCATGCAAATGACTCCTAAGGTGGGGGAAGTCGGAGCTGGATCCGTAAGCTGGGAAGCCAGGGCAACGCTACGGTCCCGATGCCTATCCATATACCAAGGGAGAGCCCAACTCAGAGGAACCCGGCGAAGGGAGACCATCATGCGACACAACCAGGGTACTGTACAAGGTAAGGTGGTAAGAGAGTGACGATGTCTGAAGTAGGCAGAGCTGATTGTGACGAAGTCCATAAAGCTGCCGATGACGTCCATGATGAGAAGTCCGGAATGCCATCGAGGAAGAGTCGCAACGTCGACGAGCTGAAGTGGCAAAACTGGAGTGGATGGAGTACTGAGAAGTCAAAGACGTGGGAAGATAAGTCAGAGTCAATCATCTAATCGAGCACGACGACGACGGGTGCGCTGTGGACGCTCAGAAGCATCCGGCTGCTGCTGAAGGTCTGCCTCAGATGGAGCAGGCTCGACTTCAGCGGTCTCCTAAGCCGAGGGAGGAGGGTCAGTGGGCTGAGGAAGAGCAGTCAACCCAGCATGACGAGCACGGTCATAGGCACGCACCAACATGTGAGCGTGCTGCAAGTGCTCGAGGGGCTCCCAAGTAGCCTCCTCATCAGGGTAATCCTTCCAGCGTACGAGATATTCGACATGGGGAGGGTTGTCGTCAGTGACTCGGTGACCAATGATGTCTGAAACGAGGAATTCCTCGTGGTCGTCCATCATGATGGGTGGAGGGCGCTCGTATGGTCGTCCAACGAAACGCTCAGACGGTCTGCGGTAGGGACGCAGTAAGGAGATGTGGTAGATATTGTGCACACGAGCCTGGCGTAGGTAGTCCGGCAGCTTCACACGAAAGCTGACCGGGCTAGAAGTCGTATCAGAACCGACGGCCTGGAGAATGCGGCATGGGCCAAAGAAGCGACGCCGAAACTTGCGAAGCGTGCCCGCTTCGAGATGTAAGTGGCTTGCGTCGATAAGCACATCATCACCGACTTTGAATGGATGATCCATCCTCGATTGGTTCGCACGTGCTGCCATGCGAGTCTGGGAAGTGGCTATGTGCTTATGCGCGGTCTTCATGATCGATGTCATGCGTGCAACCGAATCATCCAGCGTGGGACAACTCGTGTCGAGGTGCGTTTGTGACGGTTTAAGGAAGTGCGCGGGAACACGAGGGTGATAGCCGAGGTCGCAATAGTAAGGCGACGTCCTCGTGGCTGGCGAGACGGCGTGGTTGTAGGCTATCTCCGCGTGGGCAAGATGGAGATCCCACTGCTGGTCGTCACGAACAATCTTTCGGAGAATATCTCCGAGAGTCCTGTTCGTGACCTCAGTTTGACCATCAGTCTGGGGATGGTAAGACGAGGAGAAGCAGAGTTGGATGCCGTAAACCTCGTGGAGCCGTCGCCACAACCGGCTGGGAAAGCGCGGGTCACGGTCAGATATGATGCTCAAAGGTAAGTCGTGGTCACGCACGACTCGGTCAAACACGATGTCAGCGACCTCACGTGCACTGATGGCATAGCGGCACGAAACAAAGCGTGCACGCTTCGTGAAGTGGTCGACGGCGACCAAGATAGCATCATGACCGCGGGGGGTCGGAGGACGAAGAGGACCGATAAAGTCCATCGAGATGGACTGCCAACGACCTAGGAAGAGGTTGGAGCAAACCATGAGGCAGGTGGTTCGCACAGTTCACCTCCTGACAGGTGGGACACTCTGCGACGTAGTCCTTCACAAAGTCCTTGCGCTTCGGCCAGACGTAGAGGCGGCTCACACGAGCCAACGTCTTGTGGAAGCCCATATGACCGGCGACTGCCTGGTCATGGAACTCTGTTACTGCTCGGACACATAGCTGTCCAGTGGAGGGAACGCAAATACGGGGCTCTCTGGTGCCCTGTGAACCGTGCCAGTACACAAGACCGTTGTCCCCGAGAGAGTAGTTTGGGACGGTCTTGCCACTCCGAAGGGTCGCATGGATGTCGCGATAGTCGGGGCAATGGTGGTACTGAGTGCGAAACTCGTCGATCATCCAGTGGTGGATGGTGGCGATCGAGATGGCAGCGAGTTGGATCTGCTCCGGATCGTGGTAAGGGCGCCGAGATAAGGCCATTGCGACCCGATTAGTCTAACCCTTGATGTGCTCAGTGGTGAAACTAAACTCGGATAGGTCACGCCACCAGCGAGCCTGTCAAGGACTGAGCTTCGGTTTTGTCAGAAAAGCCTGGACAACAGAGTTGTCTGTGCGCACCGTGAATGGTGCCCCGTGCAGGTAGTGACGCCAGTGCCGAGCGGCATAAACTACTGCGAGAACCTCACATTCATCAGCGGTGTAGTTTATCTCGGTGGTCAGGAGCTGACGGGAGTAGAAGGCTATTGGACAATCACCTGAGGGATACTTGACAGTGCCGTCCTCGACGATGGTAATAGAATAGTCAATAGAAGGCTCGTCAGTAGTTGGACGAGTAAGCGTCAGGCGGGAAGCAGTGGTAGGGTTAGGGGGTGGGAAGCGAGGGATACGAGGATGAGAGGAATCAGGGGAGGAGGGGAAAATATGAGAAAGCACTACTCCTACAGCAAAGTCTAATGCATCGGTGGTAAGGATAAAAGGGCGATCAACATCGGGTAGGTGAAAAACCGGTGCACATGTCACTGCCTTCTTGAGGGCGCGGAAGGCGTCCTCATGGAGGGGTGTCCAAGCCCATGGCGGGTTCTTCCAGAGGAGGGTGGAGGTAAGGATGTAGGAATACCTAGCGTATCCCGGAATGAAATTACTATAGTAGCTAGTGAGGCCTAGAAAGCTATGGGTACGGGTCATTTTGCAATAGCAGTGATCTTCACGTCGTCCATGTGGAGACCCTGGTCAGACACGCAGTGTCCTCAGAAATTCACTTTGTGCTGGGCAAAGCGGCACTTGCTCAGCTTGGCGTAGAAGCCATGTCTACGCAAGCGGTTAAGGACATCGCGGAAGTGTCTAAGATGCTCCTCAAGAGTACGACTGTAGATGAGGATATCGTCGAGGTAGACGAGAACGTACTGCTCCAGGATGTCCCTGAACATGTCGTTCATCGCCCTCTGGAAGGTAACGGGTGCGTTGGTGAGGCCGAATGGCATCACCGTAAACTCGTAGTGGCCGAAGCGCATTCGGAACGCTGTCTTCGGCTGGTCCGCTGCAGCGACACAAATCTGATGGTAACCGTTACGAAGATCGATCTTCGTAAAGAAGCGGTTGCCTGCTAGGCAGTCGAACAGCTCGTCGGAACGAGGCATGGGGTAGTTGTTCTTAACCGTGTAGCGGTTGAGACCGCGATAGTCGATGTAGAGACGGAGAGTTCCATCCGCTTTGCAAGCAAAGAGGACAGGTGCACCCCACGGGGACTTGCTGGGTTTAATGAAACCCAGTCTCAGGAGCTCCTCAAGTTGACCCTTGAGTTCGATGGCCTCGGGGATCGAGAGTCTGTAGGGTGCCTGGTGGTGAACACGATAGTCAGGCACCAACTGGATGGAGTGCTCGATGTCGCGCATCGGTGGGATGCCGGCGTACGAGAACGACGATGGGAAAACGTCGTGGTACTCTCGAATGAGGTCACGAACTGCGGGCTCTAGGTCGGCCGTATAGCGTGCGAGTTCCTTAGCGTCAGCGTCGGCGCGCGACGACGGGGTGGACTTGACGGACGACGGAGGGAGGGAAGTAGAGATGAGAGCCATGGAGATAGAAGCAGGATCTGGCTCCAGAGAGATGAGCTCAGCGTCGGGACAGGGTGGATCATAGTGCAGGAGATCCGTAACGTTCACCGTAAAGAAGGTAACGTCGTCCTGTCGGATGAAGTGGGCGAACTGCCGAGGCGAGGTGACGGTGATAGTAGGAGATGGTGTGGGCACGAAAGGCTCCGAGGGAGGAGAATCGGGGTGTGGTGTCGCGGTGGTACCTATGAAAGGTACGCGATACGTCTGTCCACACTTCGTTTTGAGAACGAGAGTGTTGGTCGCCCAATCAGCCTCGGTGTTGTGGAACCGACGAGACCACGGAGTACCGAGAATGAAGTCGTACCCCGTCTCCATCACATCGAAATGTGCAGAGGAGCGGTGGCGACGAGACGTCGGGGGACGATCAGTCGGCTCGAGAGTGAGGAAGAAAGGGAGGTCGGTGACTGTCTGATCGAAGAAGCGCCAAGTCTTGTCATCCCCTAGGGTGACAGAGATGGGAGTCGGAGACCCTGTCAAGGGTAAGGGGGCTTCTTTCACCACACGTGGGTGAATGAAGTCGCCCTGAGAACCGGAATCCCAGAACGCTGAGTACACCCTCGTGGAGGTCCCCAGTCGTACGGGGATGATGGAGAGGGTGCGATCAGGGTCAGAGAGGATGGTGAGAAGGCGACGCAGTGCAGCGACATGGAGGGTGAGTCGCTCCTGACGAGTCTGGAGCATGCTCAAGTCCAGAAGAGAGGACACAACGTCCTCGCGAGTAGCAAGCTGCTTGCTGCAACAGGCTGAGTGAATGGCTCGACGCGTCGGTAGTCGCGGAAGGGTAGGAGGGGAGACGGTGGTCTGGGGAGGCGCAGACGGTACTGCGATAGAGGGCTAAGTACACTCTGTCGGGCCTTGCGATACCTCAGCTCCAGTAGCGAGAGGGGCGAACCGCGATGGAGATGTCGGGAAGCCAACTACTAAGGAGGGCGCAGGTGTACACTGCACCGTGGCTAGGAGGCGCCGTGAGGATGCGAGGCGCCAGGGGGGGACTGAGCACGACGCTGGCGGGAAAGGTCAGCGTAGTGGCGGTCGAGGGCGGCGGTGTAAGGGCACTACGAGGAGGTATGACCGTCCCGGCGGCATCGCAAACACCCACACCATCCCCAAATGGCCGCGCGCTCCTCAGCGGAAAGGACATCGGAAGGAGGGACAAAGCACTGAGGGAGGTCCTGCTGAGGGACCTCGGGGGGCGACGCGCCAGTGTGACCAGGGCGACTGCGTGCCCGAGAGAGGTGGAGAAGGCAAGCTGGAGCCGGTCGGCTATAGGGAGGGTAGAGTCCTCCAGGTGGTAGTGGACGGCCTCGTAGAGGTCGAGGTCGTCGTTATGGTCACCCTCAGGCGACAGCGGGGCAAGAGTGTTATGCGCACCATACTCGAGCGCGCTGAAGCGGCGCGAGAAGTGGCGTCCCTGCTGTGCGGAACGGCGGGGGCGGCCGCGGAAAGGGGAACGGCGTTGGGAAGTGCCGTAAGAGGAGGAGGTGCCGTAGCCAGTACGCTGAGGCTGGGAGGAGGAGRSGGGGTGAAGACGGGCCCGCATCCGCTAATGGGTCATGGCGGCCTTGTAAGCCTGCGGGGCCAATGTGAACTCGTACCGCCATAACTCAGAGCGGTACTCAAGGGGAAGGCTGGCCAAGAAACGATCGATAAGGGGAGCCTCGGGGAGGAACGCCACATCACAAATGAGGCGGGCATCCTGAAAGACCTGGATATGGCGGGTCAGGCCGGCATCGCTACCAGAGCCGGACCAGAGTGTGCTGACGACACGCTCGAAGGCGTCAGTGACGTCATGTCGGGCTCCAAAACGATCCCCGAGGAACGCTTGAAAATCCATGAAGGTCGGGGTCCGACCCTCACGAAGGGAGTGCGCGTAGAAATCCTCCCAGGCGTCGAAAGGCCATGCAGGCGCGTGGAGAGGTGAGTCACCCATGTGTCGGGTGGGGCGCCCATGAGCTGGAGCGTGCGGGTAGCAGACTGCAGCCACCGAGACAGGCGTATCCCTGTATTGTCGTACAAGGCAATGTTCGTCAAGCGGACGAGTGGCGTGCCACCGTTTTGGCGGCAATGGGATCGAGGAGCAGAGGTCTGTGCTACGTTTGAGTAAGTCGGTGCAGGTCCCGGAGAAGGGGGCGTAGCTGACTGTACGCCCAGGCCGCATGGGGGAGCAGTGGGGGCAACAACGACAGACCGCGAGGGAACTGCGGTAGAAGAGGTCGCGGCAACCGAGGGAATAAGAAGGTATGATGGGGGTGGATAGGGTGCAGGGCGAGGGAAGCGAGCCTGCATGGAAGAAAGAGTAGAGGAAGAAGGGGGTGCGCCCGAAGGCGCGGCCACCTGTGAGGGTAGGGGTGGTTGAAGGCGTAAGAGGGCGAGGTCGGCCTGGGTCTGGGCAAGCTTATCCTTAAGACGTCGAACGTAGATTGAGCGAGGGGTGGCAGGAGTAGACGCACGAGCGGCGTGAGGCATCCCACAAGGAGGAGGGCTAAGTGGCGCTGCGGTCGTGCGAATGAGAGGGAGAAGCGAGGCATTAGGAAAAGCTGAGACCACGACAACGGGTTGTGGTCCCGTGGCCGTAGTGATCGGAATCTGGGCGGGTGCGCCTGTAGAGTGAGGGAAGGCCTGGCCCGTGGCGGTCGTCGCGCTAGGAGCGTGGACGGTCACCAGGATGGTCGGGTCGGGGGCATCGGAGGAGGAAGCTCCGCCGTGGCCACCATGTCGAAGGACGGGGGACCCGGACTGGGAGCCAGGGGAAGAGAGAGAGTGGGGAGAGGAAGGACGTCCAGCGTCCTGGAGTTGCCGCAGGCCAACGACAAGAGTCGCCACCTGCGCATGTAGGGGCGCAAGGAGGGAGGTGAGGAGGGTGTGCAGATCCCTTAGGGCTGAGGGCCCTGGTCCGCCGGCACGGGTATGGAGCTCGGTGCGGAGGTCGTCGCCGCGTCCGTGACTTGTGATACGTCGTCGGTCATGGGGAGGTGACGGGTCGGACTAGAGGGGGCTAGAAGAGGTCCACGTGAGCGGAGGGCGTGGGGGGGGGTCCGATGTAGGAAGCGAAGGGCGGCGCTAGTGAGTCGAGCGCGGGCGCCCGCAAAGGGGGAAGGGTGGTTCGGGTCCAGGGTGCCCGAATGGAAAGGGGGAGTAGGGGGGTTTAGGAAAACTCTGAACCCTAAAAAAAACCTAAGAAAACCCTAACCGAGGTTTGGTTAGGATAGGATACCGATGACCTAATCAAGAAAATCAAATAGCAAGCATGGGCGNCTAGTGAGTCGAGCGCGGGCGCCCGCAAAGGGGGAAGGGTGGTTCGGGTCCAGGGTGCCCGAATGGAAAGGGGGAGTAGGGGGGTTTAGGAAAACCCTAAACCCTAACCAGGGTTTGAGTGGTTAGGGTAGGGTACTGGTGACCTAATCAAGAAAGTAAAATAGCAAGCTTGGGGGGGAAGGCGGGAGGAAAAATAAATAAACAGTGAAATTTTGAGAGAAAAGTGAAAATAAATAGATAAATAAATAAATAATAAAAATAATTAAAGAAATAAGTAAACAAAATGTGAAAAGAGAAGTAATATTTATTTTTTTGGAAATTTCGACAGCATTTCCCTAACCCCCATGGGGTCAAGAATGTGCCAAGGGAAAGGAGAGACCAACATAAGCACACTAAGTTTCAAAATGCCGAAAATTAAAAAATTTAGAAAATAAATAAAGAAATAAGAAAGAGAAATAAATAAATAAATAAATAAATAAGTAGATGAGGAGGTAGAGAGAAATTAAATGTCTGATTTTTCAAAATTTTCGGCAACATTTCGTTACCCCGATGGGGTCGAAGTGTGCCGTCAAGAAGAAAGGCTAAGTAAAATGAGAAGACTTTGCCAGCACTTCGCTACCCCTAAGGGGTTAAAATGTGTTGAAAAAGACTAAGTGAAAGAGAAAACAGAAAATTTCGGCAACACTTCGCTACCCCCACGGGGTCGGAATGTGTGCCGAAAGCAAGGATGACTAACTCCTAATCAGCTGTAAGGGTGCCGCAAAGAAATTTGGATTTTCAAAATAAATAAAATAAAAAGAAAATAAAATAAATCAGAAAATGAGAAAAGAAGGTGGGGAATGAGATAATTTGAATTTTTGGAAAAAGGTAGGAAATATAAATCAAAAGAAAGATAAAAAGAAGAAAAAACAGAAAATTTCGAAGTTGGGGGAAAGGGGAATGAAAAGGTGAAGGAGAAAAGGGAGAAATAGGGGAGAGAGAAAAAAAGAGTGAAGGGGGAGATGGGGGGAAGTGATGGGTTGTAGTTGGGGGAGAGGAGGGTGAGAGAATGGGAGAGAAAGGGATGGGAAGGGTGGGGAGGGATCAAGAAGCAAAAGGAAAAGAGGAGAAAAAAAAGAAAATAAATGAATAAAGTAGAGTAAAATAGTGGGTGGTGGGAGAAAAGGTGGGGTGTGGGGAGGGGTATGAGTGGTGAGGGTGATTAGAAGGAAGTGAGTGAGGCAGAAGAGCAAGAAGTAGAGGGGGTGAGTAAGAGGAGAGAGAAAAGTTAGAGAAAGTGGGTTAGTAGAGAGAGGAAAGAGAGGGGGATGATACCTGGGCCTTGGTGTTTCCAAGGGCACAAGGTATACCAACACCAGGAGGGTCTTGGCCTTCACTGCAGCAAGCCAACTGGAGGAGGGAGGGGGCTGAGATCTTGATCAGCCCCTAGTAGCAGCATTGCAGATCCAGGGTGTGCTGTGTGAGCAGGCCCTCACCACTGTAGAGCAGCCCTTGATCAGGGGGTCTTCACGGTCCACAGCAGACTGCCACGTGGCACTGCAGATGGCCACAGCCACAGGCAGCAATAGCCACGGTGCCTCCCATCATCAGGGTGGGGGCAAATAGTTTCCTGCCCGTTGCTGTCGACGGTAAATAGGTGTCACGACACGTCTTCAACAGCAGCATGCCGCCTTACCAGAGCATACGTGCACTGTGGCAAATGTGTTATGGGGATGGCTACGCACGCGCATAGCCATCACCTGCCCAGGTTCAAACCCTGGCAGCAGCGTGCATCCTAGATCTTAAGAAATAAATCCGGGGGCGGGGCGGGGGGGGGCAGCGTGGGAGCGTGGGCGCGTGCGTGTGCATGTGTGTGTGTGGCGGCCTTGGCCTTGGTGCGCACGCGTCGTGACGGCAGTTCCTTTTTCGCCACTTGTGACTTCCTAGCTGCTGCACTTTTCGCCAGTTTTTCGCTGCAAACGGTTTTCGAGTTTTTACCGTTTTCCCTGCTGTGCGGTGTGGTGGGTGGGAGCGGGGAACGTTCCCGCTCCGATACCAGTGTGGCGGACCCACCAGGTGTGTTGCTCCGCCTGGAATAGAGATGGAGATGGAGGAAGAAGGGGGAGCGAGATTGCACAACGCAGCTCCCACGCTAGACTCCAACGTACGTACTCCAAAATGTGCGAATGTAGAATGATCTCACAAACAGACGACAGTTGGGGTATACCCCAGTGGACTGACTGGACTGGACTGGACTGGCTGGTACCGACAGAGGTACCGGCCTGGACTGGACTACCCCGAATACAACACAGGCATGTGAGAACAGGCCAAGGGCTGGTCTCACAGGCCAACCAGAGGTCCGCTACGTATTTTCTGAGCAGCCAGCTAGTTTAACACCCGGTCGGCCTGGCTTCATGGCCAAGTACAATCGCTTGCTCAAAGTTGTCATTGCAGCAATGACCAATCGACAGCACGCCATGATCCATCATGCAAGCAAGAAGTGTCGACCTTCAGATATTGAGGTGGGAAGTTATGTCTGGGTCAAGATGTCTAAATTTTCAGAAGAAGAGGGAGTCTCATGTAAACTTCTCCCACTCTATTATGGTCCGTGGGAAGTTCTGGATTTGATTGGCGAAGATAGCTTGGGCCCTTCATACGTAGTTGCTGTGCCACCTCATCTGCGCACATATCCCGTGTTTCATGCATCAAAACTGTTTCTCCACCGTTATGCTAAGTCATTCAATTACCGTGAAAACATGATTCCTTGTGCAATCAATGGCGGACATGAGATAGACAGAATTAAACGGCACGTAGGGATGGGACGCAACAGACAGTACCAGGTTCATTTCATGTACCACCCGTTGGCTGATCTATACTGGATTTCCAAGCAGGAACTGCTGCGCAGCGCACCGCACGTTGTTAAAGCCTACGAGCGACAAATCGCCTCTAATGATGCACCTAAAATCTCTGCCAAGCTCACTAAGTATTCTCGAAACCTCTTTGCCTTGTTTGCCTACGATGCATTCGTTGATGACTCCGACTGAGTTACTCGCTCGAAGGGGCCTCACTCTTGAGGGGGGAGTAGTGTGATGACCCAACCAAACATGGACTGAAACGCACGGCTGATTTCTGAGTTTTGCTCATGGACTGAATGCATTGCTGAGTTTTCCGCTTGCTACTAAGTCTGTGTGTGTGCATGCTTGCTGGACTGCATGTCTGTCTGAGTGCTGGTTGGCTTGAGTGTGTGTGTGGCCCGTAAGGGCACTTGTTCGTTCGTTGGGCCCTCAGGGCCGGTAGTTACCGTGGCCGTGGCACTGAGGATTGCAGCGGGGGAAAACACTCAAGTGTCGGGGAAAGAGGCCCACAGCACTTGAAGCAGCGGGGAAACACTCAAGTAGCAGGTAAGCTGGTACCACACTCTGAAGCGGTAGATGTGCCGGGTACCGGAGGCCGAACAGAAGAAGACAAAAGTGGCATTTTTAGAGGTCCAGTATTGCTGGTGCAGTCTCCGTCGCACACCCGCAGTGCTTCGTTGTCTTCATGTCTGCTGGTGCGGTTTCGGGTGATCTCACGTAAGCATAAGGGTGATGGTGGTTGGGGATGCTATCGCTTAGCGCGTGGAGTGTATCTTGAATGGCCATCAACGTGTAAGCTTTCACTTGGGTGCTCCAGCTTTGCCAATTAGGAAAGTTGTCTGCGGCTCTGCGCTTTGTCCAAGTGGTGTCGCAGTTGGCACACTGGCAAAGGGGAGACTGTCGCTGGAAGAAGGGCGATCTCCATGAGACTTTGGCCATAGTTTAGGCCTTGTTTCTCTGTTCCTGCGAAGTGTTGAGGCGGTTGGTTGGGAGTCGTGGGCGGAAGGGAGGAACGCGTTCTCACGTGGAGTGGGAGGAGGAAGACCGTTCAAGCGCGGGCATCCGGAAGGGACTTCGACGGCGTTTTGCTCCGACGAGTTGATGGGAGTTGTTCTTGTATTTTCGTATGGATGTTCTTGTCCGATAACTCTGGTTAGGGTAATCGCTATTGCTGTTAAATTTCATGACAATTCGATAATTACAATCGGGGTTATATTCGCAGCTATTTTCCAAGGTAAGTTCAAATTCTACGATCGGGGTTATATTCGCAGCCTTTTTCCAAGGTAAGTTCAACCTCTTCAATTACAATCTTAGTTTGGCCTTAGTTTCACTTTAACATCATCTATTCTGAATCGTTAGCATATTCGTAGGAATCATCACGATAATTATGTAGTATTGTTCCTTGATTATACCCTTTAATAAATTCTGAGTGTTTCTGAATTTTACTATCATAGTTAAATTCTGATAGTTTTTCCGATAATTACTTTCTGCTCTCTAAATTGGTGGGAGTTGTCATCTGTTCATTGGGCGCAAGGGGAAGGAGAATAATTGTAGTAAGCTTTACTGCTGCCCTGCGCCCTCTTCAACGGGTCAATTTCAAGAGAAAATCCCGAGCTTATTCCTGTGGGCTGGATCGATTATTTTAGAAGGGTAGAATTGGGAGAGTGGGTGGATAGGGAGCGCTATCCTGTAGGGGATTCACAAGGAGGAAGGTGAATGTCTCGAAGAGGGTAGAAGCGGAGATGGGGGTTTGTCCCGTTTCTGGGGCTGGGGTGGTGGGGGTCAACATCATCCTCAATGGAGGCAGAAACGGGCAAGGGGTGGCGAGGGCATGTTTTAGGAGGGAACTGCGTGTCCTCGGGGACAGGGGTGGAGGGGGTTGGTCCTATATTGGGGCCGAGGGAGAGCGGGACGCTCGCCTCAGCGGGGGCAGTGTAGGGCGGAGGGGGTAGGGGCAGGGAGGGGTGATTTTCCTTTGAAGATTTCTAATCTTCCAGTCCAGCAATTTTTTTCTCTTCAGTCACCCATTTGTGACTTTGCTGAGTTTGGTTGTAATACAGCGGTCTTCGAAGGCTGACACTGGAGCAACACTGGCCGGAGCCGGAGCGAGGTGGCGCAACTCTGTGACCTAGCCTAAAGGGGGCGTGAGGCCTGGGAGAGATCCGGGGGGCTGTTTGTGGGGGCAGTCTCAGTGGTCATCAGGGGCGGAGCTGGTGCAATACGGGCCGGGGGCTGGAGCAAGGTGGTGCAACTCTGTAACCTAGCCTAATGGGGGCACGAGGCCTGGTAGAGATCCGGCTTTTTGCTGTAAAAGGCTATGCTGGCGTGTTCATAGATGGGATTGAATGAGTTTTCAGCTATTGTCTCGTGGTCGGGTGGATTTTTGGTATAAAGGGTTAGAATTTTTAGAATTTTTCATCATCCATAGAGCCTTTTAGTCCAAGCCGGGTGATGCCCCTGGTAGTTCATGATTTTGTACTTTCATAAGGGACGCTGGGCCCAGTTCCCAGCCGTGTTGCTCCCCACGAATATAGATTTGGAGCATCGTCTCTCTAAAAATAAAAAATAAAAAATAAAAAAAAAAAAGGTTTCGAGTTCAAAAAACGAAAAAAGAAAAACCGAAATGCCGATTCAAGCACGGTGCGGCTTTGGCACAGGAGGGGATTCAGCGGCACTCTTCTATGCACGGGTAAGGACTCCACCAACGCGCCGTAACACCATAACCTGTACGTGCCAACCAGGACCATGCAAGGAGATAACTGACCTCAGGAGGTCCTTTATATCTTTGGGCCCCGATTCATAAACTTGTTGCATCAAGGGCGCTTTTCGTTTTTACGGGGGGAAAGGAGGGGGTGGGTTAAAAAAAAACTGTGGCATCAAGTTGTGTCAAAGACTTGGGGAGTCTTGGTGTCCTATTTGCTGCATTGTTCTACAATACCAGCAGACAGTCCTGTTTGGCAGAAGAATACTGGATGCCACCTCCTGGTCACTTTTTTTTTTTTTTTTCTCCCTCAACATCGGCCTCTCATTATTGGATTATATTCAAAGGAAATGAGCAATGAAACAAGTGTCTGAGCAATCTCCCTAGCTTCTACTGCTGAGAACGAACCTCCTCCAGCTCATCTCGCACCCAACTTCCCTCCTTGATAGCACTACCATGTCCAGTCTGCCCTCTACCTCTTCTAGCAGGATGTACGAAGAGGACAGCACAATATAACTGCAGCACTATCCTCGCCGAGCTGTCTCGCCAATCTAATCGGTGGAGTCTCCTCTCATACCAGCCCCAGCGACAGAGCCCCCCAGCTATGGTGCCTGGTGAATGCTCTCCCTTGCTTTGGCCTACTATTTTTTATTCTGTTTTTGGACATTTCTCAATTTTTGTATGTCATCCTTATGCGGGGGCCATGCTAGTCTTCTCTGCATCGTTCCAATTTAAACTGATGTCCGGAAGGACACCACCTCCTGGCCGCTAATACCCAGAAAGCGCCAGAAGGCTGTCCAACAAGGTACTGAAAACCTGTTGATGTGGCAGGCAATGTCATTTATTTTGACTTCCCACTTGTAACATCGCTTTAGCTAGATTGTTCTGACTTTTTATGCACAGTGAGTCAATGCCTCAGCAGCAGTTTGTGTGGACATGGAGCTAGAGGGTACTGTAAGGTTGCAGGCTGCTCAGAAAGAAAAAAGAAACAGAACAACAGAAACGAAGCCACAGATGTCATATGCCCTTTAAATCATAACCGAAATACTGGAAGTCCGAAACAGATATGCACTCATTATGACTGCTAGCTACACTGAAAATTCAACAGGTAAGTATCGTGGAGGCCAGGTCCACTGAATCCGGTGTGTCACACTGCAGCATCAGCATTATCCGCTGGTTCTGCTGCCAATCGTTTCAATGCTAAAAGGATGATGTACCTGGACCATAAGGTGACTGGGTTGGATAAATGAGCAGCAGATATGATGTCTGTGTGAGGGAGGGGGGGGGGGGGGGGAGGAGTGGGAGGGGTGGCGAGTGGAGGGGGGAAGCGGATTTTAACCACCCTTACCCAGCCAAATAACGTAATATGGAATGATGCTTTTTTCGTTGAATGTATGCAAGTTGCATGCTGGACTGTTCTACAATACCAGCAGACTGAGTCCTGTTTGGCAGAAGAATACTGGATGCCACCTCCTGTTTTTTTTTTTTTTTTCCTCCCTCAACATCTGTGTGCATACGTTCCATTCCGGAGAGCTTGACAGGTGCCTATGCCGCGACAGGAGGTGAAGAGCTACAGAGGTGGCAGAGAAGTTTACTGAGGAGATAGAAAATTACTGAAGATGGCAGAGAACTTGCTGAGGGGACAGAAAATGACTGAAAATGGTACTGGAAGGACAGAGAATTACTTAAGATGGTCAGAAAACCTCCGTGGAAGGTCAGGGCAGATGCCGTCACTGCGGGAAGGCAGTTCGAAAAAGCTACAGAGAGGTACACTGTGCTCTGCTATCCTGCTTTCTGACTAAGAATAGTAAGCAAAGAAAAGGAGCTGCGGCGTGGCTGTCAGAAGAGTTACGTTTCTCTCTGTTGCCCTCTTCCTTTTCTTTTCTGCGATTGCAGCTTGAATTCCAAGAGTTCGGACAAACTCTCGCACACGGGGAGAATGTACTACACAGATGTTCAGATGAACAGCTGCATGCTCTGCACGAAGAAACGCAGACACCCACATGCATTCTGGCAGTGGCAATTCTAGAAATCTTATCCTCAGGTGTGAAAGTTGCATCCGTCTCCCTTTCCTCTCTTCCCCACCCTCCCTTCTCCAAATCTGAACTAGTGCTCAGATAACCCTTTACACTTTGTACAGCTGTTTTTAGTTGTTCAAGACTCAACTACCCGCTCAGGGCAGAGTTACTGTATGTGAATTTCCCAGTAATTGTGGACCTCTACATCTCCAAAAGTCCCTAGTCTGAGTATGGCCCGGCAATGTCAGCAATGATCGGCTTCTGTAGCCATGTACTATTGGACCAATAGCCTTTTTGTCTCACAACAACATCACTGATGGGTAAATGGCTGTTCGTTGTCTGTTCGTTTTTTCTTTTCCCTTCAAATTGTTACTGTAACAATAAATGCTACGCTGTTTTTCCTTCTTTGGGACATCTGTTACAATTGGAACAATACCAAGAAGAAGAACACAAAAACGATGTGACAGACAAAAGAGAAAGAAAACATATAAGGATGGGACACATAATCAAAAAATGTTTGGAAAGAAAAGGAAAAAAGATTGCCGGGGGGAATAGGAACCGGACTGATGCTCCCCAGAATGGAAAAGGAGCCAGGCCCACAAGGACCTGTTTATAAAAAAAAAAAAAAAAAAAAAAAAAAAAAAAAA